>CABPRJ010000487.1:1363873-1523324 GCA_902439185.1 Cinara cedri | reverse complement strand
GGCAAATTTTTACCAAATAAAAAATATATGTGAATAAAAAATTATTAACAGACTTTAAAAAAAAGTATGGCCAATATTTAAAATTTTTAACTTTACTATAATTTTATCACAGCCTTTAAGATTCATAGAGCGAGAATAGGTACAACGGAGATATGTTATGAAATATAGAGGAATAATTATTTAAATGCACTATATTATTTAGAAATTACTTACATAGATAATTACATAGGGAATTAATTGGAATTAGATTGGACTATGATCTGGATGACTCATGCATCATAATTTTGCATGTTCATATATATCTAATAGGAAGATTTCAACACTCCAAGATTTAACATGAGAACTTTTCAAAATTCCTTAACCTAACCCTAGCTTTTTCGTTAATTTGTATTTATAGTATAAAAATGAGAAATCTGAAAAATTTTCATTGGGCAATCATTCAATTTTGGTCTAGAATAGTCAGAGCCCAGAGAAACTCATGCGTGTCCAACTAAGATTATGAAGGAGTCATTAATAACAAAACTTACAAGGAATACATTTAATAAATCGAACAAGTGCCTTACAAAAGATTGTCTATAATTGTTGATATTTTAAAGATGTGCTAATAGAAAGAATTGAATTGTATTGTGTCATATATCAACCTATTACATATAATATAAATCATTTTTTTATTACTTTTGGACACTTAAAGTGACTCTTACTGGACCAAATGACCTCAATGAACTCTGCAATCAAATTTGTTTTATAAACAGACTGAAGTGATTAAAGTGGAAGTAAATTTAAATCTAAATTTAGTATATTTCGTGGAGTGGAGTTGTTTTTTAGCTTTAACACCTTTACAGACTCCTAAATGAAGGATGAGCAATGACATTTTATAAATGAATTAATGGCTAGTATAAATTATAAAATTATAACTCTGTAAAAAATTATAAAAATACTGAAAATCATATACAATTTACAATATTTTTTATAAAATATATAATATATAATGAAGGAATGCTGAATATCATTGAGGAATTAAGTATACACTGAAATGCATGTTTGTTTTAAATAAACTATTTTTAAAACCAACTAAAAACTTTGAGCTCAACTAGACCGTAAAATTGTTGATGTTTCATCTACATTGAGCAATTCTTCATCATCCGACGCAGTCAAATCTTCAAGTCTACCGCTTTGTTGAACTTTATGATATCGTATTTTCATGCGCCTCAATAAACCAATTCGATGACGACTTCTATGCATTAGTATGTCATCGGTTACCCAAAACATAAGAGCCTATATTTCCCAATACACATATTATTATTAATGATCATAAAAATAATGTTTTTGTAATTTACTTACATTTATAAATAAAGGAATGATGAACATGACTATTGTTAATTCTGTCCTGGGGTCAGTGAAGGGTGACATAATAAATTCTGTAAGTACTAACCAAATGTCTAATGAAATTAATAATGTAATAACTATTTTGACACAACATAAAAGTGACAAGTATAAACCACATTGAATTAACCAAATTCTAACCGATTCTGGTTTTCCTAAAAACAATAACAAATAATATTTATTTATATCTTAATAGTAAATAATACTAATTATATCTACATAGTGAATAGCATTAATAAGAAAAATTGAAAATAATAATTACCATTACAGTTTTTATATCAGTTATTAACAAATTACCTAGTAAAACATTGTATAATTTAAAAACTGAACACTTATAAAATATTAAGAGATATATTTTAAATCACCACTGTAATCATATAAATAGATGTTCTCATACCATATTCTCCAAAATTGAATGATTCCCAATTTTTCACTCTTGCTATGTGTTGTGAAAATCGTATACCAAAAAAAATCATCAGTAAACCAAATGACGAATCCAATAAAAAATGTATCATATATCTAATAACAAAAAAAAAAAAAAAAACATAAATTTTAGAATTTTATATCTTCCAATTACAATTACCTTCAATTTTCTTTTCTATTAGCTTTTATAAACAAAATATTACCTTATTATTAAATTTACCTTTTACATGGATCGCCTTGAATTTGACCAGCTAATAATAAATTTGCTGAATGCATAAGCAAAGATCCCAAACCTTGTTTAGAAGTATCAAAAAACCATACTTTCCATGGTCGTCGATCATACTTTGGTTCACAAAATCGTTTTACTAATTACAAACATAATACATGCATAGGTGTTCAAATGTGTTATTATACAAACTTTATAACAAACAATTGTTTTTTACATGATATTAATATGAAACAAAATAAAATACAACAAAATCAAAAGAAACTTTACAAATATTTTAGAAAAATTTAGATTGCATAACATTCAATTTTATTTAAAAAGTAAAAACTATGTATCTATTATAAGCTTTTAAATTAAAAAAAATCAAATATTGAAAATAAGTAACCAGCATTACATGCATAAATTAAAAACATATCTTACTTATTAAACAGAGGAACGCCAATGTAGCTAAAAGACCTTGCAAAAACCATCCAAAATTACCAACAAGAGCATTTGGTTTGCAATGCATATTTGAATCTTCAAACATACCATTCATCATAGGTTCACGTGATGCAACTACAATAGAGTACTTTAATACTTATCTAAACATATGTTTTTTTTAAATACTTTAGTAGGGCGGATAATTATTGAAAAATAGGTAATTATTAATAAAAAAACCTAGATTAAATAACTCAAGTGTTGAATTATAAAAAATCTTGTTTAAGATCATAATTGAATCATCATTAATGTTTGAATTAACATAAAGTTTGAAACAAATTAGATAAAAACTGGTAAATATCTATCACTTAAGAGAAAAATAATGTATATGTAGTTGATGCATTAATGGGATAAGTAATTTTTAAAATTCAAGTGTTGAAATCATTCAGTTCAATCATTCAGAAATGAGTATTATCACTTATCACTACTTACTATATCAATATTGGGCGTTATCTCTTGATTAATGATAATATCGCCGAACTATATAGTTCAACTTTTTATGGTTCAAATTTGTATTGTTTTTCGAATTGGTATTTATAAATAACGATATTTCTGCCAGGTTTTTCGGTCCAAACTTCTCTTCTGCTGTTTCAATTATCAGAGCTACTGAGCGACTATGTAGTATGTATGTACCTAACGTCACCTAATTAGTAGTTGTTGATTTGGTAATTACCAGTATTATACAATTGTTCATTACACATATAAACAATAATATATTGAATCTAGGTATTCAATTATTACTACTTTGTATTGAATTCAAACCCATATTAAAAGGTAAATACATTTACATACCTATTATAAAATAAACAAAATTCAAACTGTCATATCTAATCATAGCATAATCGTTTTTTTTTTTTTTTTTTTGTCAGGCAAGATGAATCTTTTCAATGATAGAAAGGTAAAAGAATACATTGATTTGTTGAACGGACATAGTTTCATTAAACATGTGATGACTTATTGTCGGTGTATTGAAAACAATTTTCCAAAATATGCTCATACGGATAGTGCGCCTTTCAGTAAAAATTTGGCTGAATTAGCTGCCAGACAGGAACCAGAAACCATAAAATTGCTTGTAATGTATATATCAAATGAATCTTATTATAATGCGGATACAATGACATTTTTAGTAAGTGAAATGATGAACTGTGAGAATATTGATAAAGTTGATCAATACTATAATGTACTTTACGCAAACTTCAGAAAGCATCCACCCTGTGCTCTTTATATGGCCAAAGATTATGAACAATTAATGCTCACACGTAAGCAAGAAAATGCTACAAAATACTTCAGAGGAATGTCGCTTTGGGAATATCTTATTGAATGTTTCTATCGTATAACAAGTGGGTCTATTTTATATGGGGAAAATGGAGCATTTGATTTGGCATTCTACAGGTTTTTTAAATTTTGTGTGGAAATTCTACAAACAGAATATGAGACAGCTAAACATTATGGTACTAGACCCTTGATAATGAAGTGTTTAAATTATAATCCTAAAAGACCAACAAGATTAACAGAAATTATTAAACTTTTGGATATGTTATTCAACACTGGATTCAATTTTCAATTGTCTGTTATTCAACTCGCAATACTTGTAAAGGAAATTAAACAGATTTAAAGAGATTGAGACAATAAATATGTATTTTTACTATTATTTATCTAATTATTATGGTTTTTAATTACATTTATTTCTCATTTGTTGTACTCCTAAACATTTTTATTGTAAAATATTAAAGTATCTCAGAATATATTTTAATCGTGAATTATGTAATTATTTGTTAATTTTTTTTTTCAAATAAACAGATTTTATTTTTAATTAGGATATTTTTTTCTAATACCAAAACATAACATTTAACAAACCTACACAACTAGATTATATATATATATAATAATAAAATCAAATTATGAAGTTTAACAAATAACTAGATATATTAATGTTTTGTAAAATTAAATGTATAATTTAATAATTTGATTTTATTAGTTTTTACTGTAATGTAGGTATGATATTTTTAAAAATTGTAGTTCAGAATAACAAAATATATCTTTTTACAACCCACTGAAAGTAAATGCTGAAATTTGCTTATAAAAAAATGAACAAAAAAAACAAATACTTTAACTAATTAGTTTAAATTTTTAATAAATTATTTATTTTTAACACAATCACCAAGTAACATTAAAATATAACGATTAAATAAACAATTATATCACTTTTACACAAAAATAATTAAATTAATAAAAATAAAAATTGTATTATTTGTATAAATGACAAAATAACATTATTTATATGGTAAATTACTTAAGTACAAAAAATAATACCTATTTTGTTTTTTTTTCACATCACAAAGAATATAACGAAAAATATATTTTAGAACACCAGGCACCAGGTGATTCATTTATTATGATCGAGAGATTTTTTGAAGGATTTTAAGTGAATTTAATGTCTATTATTTTGGAATTATTTAAGTTTTATGTTAACACAATTTTTTTATTTGCATATTAGTAACAAATTTACCCTATATAATAATTCCATAACTATTAAAAAAAAAACCCATCAAATTCACTTAAAATAGTCTGAAAAAATTGCTTGATCATGATAAAATCACTTATATTATGTGCATTATAAACATAAATAACACATTTATTAATTCATATCAATTTATTCAGTTTTTGTTTTTCTGTCTTCTGGGGACGATATAGATTCTTCAATATCTTCATCAAGTCTACTTCGATCTACAGGATACAACCTATTATAATATAAAACTGGTCATAATATATAATTATCTAGTTATTGCAATATTGGTATTTCTATGATTTTTATGATATTTACCATCGTTGATATATATAAATTATGAAAACTATATCATCTCTAAAACAGGCTAATCGATGGGCAGTTGGCATTGGAATGATAAATGCAAACAGGTCATCAATGAAAGTGTTAAATGCCTATATAACATAATTAGTTTGAATAAATTGTGGTATAGAAGTGTCTGAAAACTCACTTTGTACATAAATGTTTTCCATGGAAGATGTGCAACTGATTTAAGTCTATAGTTGATAAAAAGTTGAGGCAACATGAACAAAAAACCAAATGCATAAACTCCATTGACAAGACTTTTAATACTCCAAGAATACCAGCTGAATAAATTATATTTTAAAAATATATTATTATAAAAAATAATGATTTTATTTAAAATAAATTCAAACCTCTTTTGCGGCTCATAGATGAGTGAATAGATGGCAGAAATAATGCATAAAGGATATAAGACGTATGATAAATATTTCATAGATTCAGCATCAAACTTTTTAGTATCTTCTTCAATACGGTTTAAATTTAATTTTTTAAGCTTAAACTGTTTCCAATCAACTGGTATGATTTTAAATACTTTCCAAATCTAAATATTTAATAATATTTGATAAAATGTAAATATTTTATTCTTATTTATAAAAGCTTACCTCTATGATAGAGCTTATAATACTTGGTACAATAATTAACATTGAAGCTTTTTCCTCTAATAAATATAATAATACAACAGTTTGACTAAACGCCCGCCAAATGACAAGACGTGACGACAAACCAGCCATAGTTGTCCTTGATCGCCAAAATGATATGTCGTTTTTAAAAGCCAGGAAATCAAATAATATCTTTAACAAATAATCAAATATGTTTTATTTCATAGAAAATAATATAGGTAATATGCATTTTAAACATTTGTATTGTAGTATAATATTAAATTTGTATCTTACATGAACAAATGCAACAATAATTGAAATTAATAATACATAATGATTGGTATCAAAGATTGCTTTAATTTCATCAATATCTTTATTTTTGAATCCAAATTGTTGCATTGTAACCATAGCCAATTGAGTTTGTGTTAAAATTCTAAATGATAAATTATTTATTATTATAATTAACTATTAAAATCACATTCAATTATGATATTATTTGTGTAAGAAAATGAAATGACAATACAATTAACAATCCTAAATTTGTAATAAATGTATTTATGTTGACAGGACTTAATATTAGGTTACTCAAGAACAGCCAGTGTTGTGAGGTGGGAAACTGGACCAATTGGAAGTTTAGGACAAGGGTGGCCGATCCCAAATAGCTGGGGATGATGGTAAAGGAGAAGAGATTGAAGAGAAGTTGACAGGCCGTTTCATACCAGTATGTCATTATATTAAAATGTTATATTTCAAAATGAGAACTAACAAATAAGGCAATAATAATAAAAATATTACAGTTAATAATATAAGACTTCATACATTTGATTTACCTTAATCCTGTGTAACTTAAAGGTTCATAGCGCAATAAAATAGATACATGTGAGGTGTTTTTGTTAATTCTTGTAACATTATAGGATCTATCTTGAAGAGAGTTATGTAGAAAAATAGGCAAGTATTCTTGATTTTGTTTATATAGTCTGAAATAGTATTTTAAAAAAATGCATACAGTTAGATAATGCAGAATTCAAATTTCACTTTATTCTTATTAAATTAATTTTGCATTACTTTTACCTTATATATTGATAAATATCACTAGGCATGTGTATCTGAGATACATATAATGGTTCTGTCAACATACTAACTGGTAATACAGCCTTAATATGGGTCACAGGTTTTTCAATATTTTGTTTTACTTTTTCTCCATCTTTCAGCAATTGAAAGACTTTATATTCTGGTTCTTTATAAATAGACATTGGTACAAAGGTGTACACAGTTTCGGGATCAGTTAATAATTTGGTCCATTTATTCTCGGAATGAAGAGCTTCTTGAGCTTTACTTAAAAATACATGTGCATACAATGTTCCATTTCGTTTGGTCAGTCTTGGTAGTTCAACAGTCATCATTCTATAATAAAAAAAATATTATTATTATATTATAATATATATTATTCACATGTTTTAAACTAGAAAATTTACTTATATTTTACCTTTCATAAGAAACATTATAGTTTGGTAACAGAAAGTTTTTTACAAATATAACTTCTGATCCTAAAGGATTTGAATGTGAAGAAACAAATACATTCAACTGAAATAGTATTTGATAAATATAAAATTGAAAATTTTAATAAGATATAAATAAAAATACAAACTTCTAAATTTGGTTTTCGTAATAAAAATGATTTCAAACATAAACCTTCACTAGTACATGTTGGTGGTTGCACCATAACCCATATTGAATAAAATAGATTACCCAAGTATGATATAAATAATACAGAGACAATAGTTGCAAATGATGGTATTTTCATGATGAATTCTGAAAAAAAAATATAGGCATACAAATTAAGTTTTTCAAGTACCTAATCTACCTAAATTAATATAGGTGTTTAATACATTTTGTTATTGTACGATAGGTAATTAAAAATATATATAAAATAAATGTGAAACAAACATTAAATTATATGTTTGAACATATTATATATTACGTAAGTACCTTATTAATCAATTAAATATTTGTATACATACCTAATAATTAGTTTAAGGTCAATATTTAACTCAATATTAATACTAATATTAATTTGAATAAAAAAATATAATACAGGGTGATTTTTTTATCATGAACCATCAATTTTTAACCAGAAGATTTTAAGTGAATTTGATTTCTGTTTTTTTTTTCAACCATTTTTAATTTTTTACTACTACTCCATATATCTGAAATAAGTATATAATTTGATTTTTCAAATAGAAACCCCCCTTTTTTAACACAGATTTGAATAGAGAATATTTTTCTAGACATTTTGATATGCATAACACTAATATCAGATTTACTATTTATGAGTTATAATCGTTTAAAGTTTAGATTGAAGGAGTAGGGATGGATAATAAAATGCCTAGTTGAACTTTACCCTATTTTTCCAGTCTAAACTTAAAACGGTTATAACTCGTAAATGGTAAATCTGATATTAGTGTTATGCATATCAAAATTTCCAAAAAAATATTCTCTATTCAAATCTGTGTCCAAAAAAGGGATTCCAATTTGAAAAACAAAAATTTATACTTATTTCAGGTACATGTAGTTATAAAAAAATTTAAAAATGGTTGTAAATAAAAGCTTAACTGATTCCATAATGATAAAAAAAAAATAGAAATCAAATTCACTCCAAGAAAATTGCTGGTTCATGTTAAAAAAATCATCCTGTAAATATTCTGAATAATAAAAATATTCAGAATAAAATAATATTAAATAAGAACATCTGTACTTACAAATGTTTAAATGTATTTTAACCTTAACACTGCATTGGTGAAATTTGTACTTCAAATTAATTTTTTTCTGTTAAATGTTCTAAAACGTACAATTATAATTAAGTGATGAGTGGCAATGCATTATTCAATTAAATATAATTATATCTTTATAAATAAATTATAAAATTTAAATATTAAAAAATTTAAAAACGAATAGGTATAAACTATAAAGATATTGTACGTTTCAGATTATATTTTAGTCGAGTGATTAATTTTTGTTTACCTATTTTTGACACGCATGTTATCAAACACCGGTAATCACCGATTGTTTTCGTCAGTTTTGGCGACGAATTTGTTGCCAACTTATTAAATTTTCAGAAATCATACAAACCATTTTTTTTTTCATTATGTGAATGTTGTACACTGTTTTGTTTTGTTAATATTCTTTGTACATAGGTTTATCAAATTAACGTAAAAATAAAATTGATATGATTTTCTACTTATCGTTTATCAGTTGAACTGTATCTATAGTTAGTGAATGTTATCATTTCATTATGTTAAATTAAAATAACAAATTATTATTTATGTAGGACGCAAGTCAAAATTTTATATTGTCAATCTTATAATTACCGTTATTTCAGTATCTAATCTCAAGTCAATTTTTTTCTGTTTAATACATAATGGATACTTTAAAAAAAGTTCCGAAGATGGCAGTTTTTGATTTAGGTATGCCATATAAACGCTTAAAATATTTTCCTATTAGCTTAACATACAAGTAAGTTACAGTACTTAAATCTTAATATCTGGACTTAATTCTATGAGTAAAAATATATTATTCAGCATAATCAATGTTTAGGACTAAATAAAATGGAATACAATATAGGTACCTTACAATATTCTAAAATAATATTTATATTGTAGATTATACATTGTGGCCATTTTGGGTTGACACTCACGTGAATCCTCCTTTTCATAAAAACTCGTGAGTAATTGTTTGGTTTTAATATTGTTAATTTTTGTGTTAAACTCATCAACAGTTTAAATTTGTAGTGCTGGTAAAGTAGTAGATTACAGAGGAAGTGTAATTAAACATTATCCAGAAACGCCAAAAATTTTAAAATATCTTAACGAAAACAATATTGGTATAAGTGTTGCTTCAAGAACTGGAGAAACAGATGGAGCCGAACAGCTTATACAGTTATTTGGTTGGAATAAATATTTTCAGAATAAACAAATATATCCTGGTAGCAAAGACACTCATATAAACAGGCAAGTATAAAATATTACCATAAGATAGGGTGGAGTCACTACCTATGGCCATCCTAAAGAATTGTTCTATTAATATTTGATTTAATCTACCTTAGGTTATTGAAAAAAAATAAAAATATAACCATGGATACATTGTAAGTTTACCGATAATTAATTTGAATTGTAAAGTCTTAATAATATTAATATGGAAATAAGTGTCCATAACAGGGATATTGGCTACAATTTGTGACTCCACCTTATATTACTTAAACTTAATTATTAATGTTTGGTTATATAAATTATAGGATAAGCAAAGCGTGCAAAATTGAATTGAAAGATATGATATTTTTTGATGATGAACACCGTAACATTGTTGATTTGGAACGTTTAGGAGTAGTATCCATTTTAGTAAAAAATGGAATGACAATGAAAGTTTTAATGGATGGACTAAACAAATTTTCAGATGCAAGAATGTCAAATGAATAACTTGTTTGAATTTGCAATTTTTTGCGATTCTAAATAAAAGTTATAAAATATACTAGATTATAAAGTGAGCAAAGGAATTATTAAGTCACTAGTTTTCTAATATTTTTTTTTTTTTTTTTAATTACTTTTATTTTAGAAAAAGTACTATACTTAAATACAACCTTCCTTCATTTTTAAATTAGTTATTTTTTTAATTTTAAAAAATGCAGTCTAAATTAAAGTTGAAAGTTTTGAACAGAATTTATAAATAATATCTTGACCATTTAGTAGTGAACGTATTATAGCTCCGAATACAATGATTTTATCATTATTTTAAAAGTTAATATTGATTTTTTTTTTTTTTAAATTGACTTATTTAAAAGAACTATTAATACAATTTACTTTATAATTAAGTTATAATTTAAAATTTAAATAGTTTACTCATTTACTTTTAGCTCTCTGTCTAACTTCAATTGTAAAGTGAAACGAGATTGTTAAAGTTGTTGGTTGTATGTCAATTTTCAAAATACCAATGTCATTAATAGAATAGCATATGCATAATTGAAGACGAGCAAGAGTCTGTGTTGTCATTTTTAATAACAGACCTTCATTTAAGTCATCACACATGCTTAAATAATCAGGAAAGTTTTTCATGGCATATCAAGAATTGAACATTCTTTTGAACAGTTTTTGTCTATATATAATAGAAAAGAGTAAGGACTTACATGTTTTAAACTGTTTAAGTATTATAATAAATAATAATACATTATTTATTTGAAAGTAATACCTAATTCAAATAAACATTTGAATATGGATTACTATAGTACTGATAACCCTAAAAATATACCAATGTAAACTTTATAATATTTAGTTGTAAATAAAGGGGTAAATTTATGATATTTTTTGATAATATGATTTTATTTTGTAACATTAGTAAATATACAATATTTATTGTTTAGTATACTAAAGCTAATATGTAATTTTAGTAATGTTTTATAAGTTAACCCAGTAATCAAAATAATTTGATTTTCATATTTTAATACCAAAATGTATGTATCAGCGACCCTTTAGAAGTTGAAATTTAAAATTCTGGTTTCAAGGTTTACGTAAATCTGTTCATCCACTTCTATATGAATATTTTGACTTTGTAAGCATCTAGAAGCATAGATTTGGTTGTAGATAATACATAAACATTGACTTTTACACTATATAGAGAATACCCTACAGGTACAAGACTGTGTGGTACAAAAAACAGTGGTGATCGGATTTCAATAGACTAATTAATAATAATTGATTTTTAGTCCTTAAAAAATTTTTTTATTTTACTTTAGTATATAAGTGCCAAGTTATTATTCGTTCTAAACTATTTTTAGAGTAAGAACACATCAAATGGCAGACTACAGCCTGTCTGTGCATGCATGTCTCTACTGACTGATTATTAATAACCAATCACAGAACGTTTAGCGCTGTATGGATACATGGTGCGATGTATTCTTATTCTGAAAATGGTATAAATGGATTTCCCCTTTATGTCCGATTCAACTGTTGCTCTTGACTTTATAGTGCTCATGCATTAAAATAAGATAGGTAACACAAGTCTTTTATCAGAGATGAAAATATGTATACATTTTAAATACCTGTTGTGTTACGAGGTAAAAGTGTACTTTTTATATATTTAATTAGGTACCTATAATTAAGTTTATTTTGTTTTATGGCCTATATTATATAAACCAAAGTAATGAAGGACAGAATTTTAGTTTTGTAAATTTGTTGTGTAAATCAATAATTATTGTTGAATAGTTACCAAATGTTTTTTTTTTTAATTAATTTTATTGGATCATATTTTTTAGTATAAACAAAATATTAAACAACTGGTAAGAATATTGTTTTAACTAGATTTATTTACATGTAATATTATTAAATATTCAACATAAATTTAATGTAGAACATGAATCCATTAACAACATATTATGTATTATAATATCTTGTGAATATGTTTTTATTAGTTTGCATACATAATGATATTATATAGTTTGAATTTTTATTGTAAACAAATAGGAGGTTGAGCATTGGTAGGACTTAGGATTTAGGTATTTACAGAAAAAAATAAATACATTTTAATAATAAATATTAAAGACAAATCAGATAATAATAATAATAATAATAAAACAATCCATACTAGGTATTTTAATTACAATATTTTCAAATAAAATATTTAAACAAAATATGATCATTTAACAAACTTTTTGGAAATGCGCTTAAACTAAGTGTAAGTAGTGAAATCTAACCTAGTAGCCTTTTGTGGTTATAGTTGGTTAATATTGAGTATTTTTAATTATTTTGTTTTCAACTTTGATAACCTTTAATGCCTGGATTGTATTTTTAGATATTATGAGTATAGAGGTTACACATATTATACAACATGCTTGTGTGTATAATATAATATTATTCACACATTAAGAGTTTACCTATGTTTGATTATCACTTTGATTAAAACATACTATTTATCAATATAGGAAGAATGGAAAATGTACCTATAGGAAATTATGCGATTTAAGTAAATGGAATAATAATAGTTCAACCTCCAAACAAGTGTTTATCTTAATTTTTAGGCACACGGTCTCAGAAGATAATCTTACAAGATCTTCTAATACCGTGATTAGGTAAGTATATAATAACAGTTCAGTTTTATACCATTAGTAATAATGATATTGGTATAAACAAAAAGATAGTGATAATTATATTATTATTATTATTGTAGCGTATCATATTCGAAGATGATCTATGTAAACGATGCGATTGATCTTTCAACGCTGGTGTATTGCCTGACGAATTGTGTCTCGGGTTTTTAATTTCGTTTGTGTAGTCATTTTCTTCAGCGGGATCAAAAGGATTTATGATATTATCTTCCTCTTCATCATCATTGGGCGGTCTTGGATTTAATAAATTCATTTCTGTAAATAAAATATAATATTAGGTATCTTATTTTATCAAATTGATATAACTAAATTAGGGATAAATATTTTATCTAATTACCTATATAAATACAAAATATACCGAGTTATTCTTTTCTTATAAACCTGGGTCATGTAACTAGGAAATAGAATTTTTTAATGATTCATATAATTTTGTACTTGTAGATTGAATAAAACTAAGTACTTCGACATTTTAAGATTCCGATAACTACAAAATGTTTGTTAAAATTTGTATTCGAATAGAAACACATTTTTGAAAAAAAAAAATGTAAAAACATTTATGAACGAAAATATAACAGATGTCTAATGGAATTGTACAAAAAACCAAAAATAGTAATGAAGGAGTAAGAATGTAGGTGACTGCCTACCCAGAATTTTAGGTAGGTAGTTAAAATATGTAGGTACATAGGTGATGGGTACACATTATGTTAGAAATCAATTGTAACCACCCATATTATATAGCTATGATAATGCTAATTTGGTTGATGGATGGTTTACAGGACATTCGTCTTGCTACCTTCATTACATTCTGATTGTATCCACGAGGTTATCTACCAAAATATCCTATATTTATGTACAGAATTAAAATTGATATTTTTGTAAATTACTGAAAATACAATATCTGTACTGTCTTGTATAAGCAATTGGTAGGTACCTACCCAATTAAAGTGCATACGTCTATTCTAGTGTTAAACTTGTATATAATCTATTTTTTTTTTATGAAATTAAAAAATGTTGGTTCCTTCTTACCGTATACTCTAATATTTCCTTCTGCTTCACCAATTGAATTTTTAGATATGCATTTGTATCCCCCCAAATCTGACTTTCTAAGTCTTCTAATTGTCAATTTCATTTGAGCACTGTAATATGAAATCGATAATTCCGTCATGTTGTACTTGTCGTTTGTAATAATCATTTCTCCTGTAACCAAAATTAAATTTAATAAATCCCACGTTTTTGTTGAATGCAGTTGTACGAATATTTAATTTTTGTATCTATCTAAAAATATTACCTATGTGGGTACAGTGCCGCATTAAACTAAACTGTCGTCCGTGGATAAAATACATTTTAGTTAAATTGTTGTTGGTTTACAACAATTTTCCACTCCTAGGTAATTGCCTACCGTTAAATACGGGCTTTAGTTAGTATTTGAAATCATTTTATGTGTAATTTAATATACAGGCATTTATACCTACTTATAACTTTTATCGATTCATATAATTTATTAATACATACCTTATTTGAATTATAAAACCTACTAATTAAATGTTATTGAATTACCTACCTATTTAAAAGTATACCTACGTTTTAAACATTTTATAAATCATATTACCATTTGATATGCGTTGTTTCTCATTTCTTTAATTACCTACCTATTGATCGAATTACCTAGTTCATTTATTGTTTCTTTTATCCATTATAAGTTTACTGTTTCACTCTTTAACGACATTAAAATATGTTCGTGATCAATTTGCCTCAGTTTGTCATTCAAATTTCCAAACATATTCGTACATTTTAAATTTATTTTGTAAATTTATTTTTTAGCCTCTTCTTCCACATCTTTAGTTAGAAGTAAAGTTATCAACTAGTGCGGTTAATAGTTTAAAAATAGGTACATTCAAAATTAGTTTTAAGATCTGTGCTTTTTGTGGATCACTGTAATACCTAACCGTAATCATTGTGTACATTTCATTAGCTACTGTATGCCAGCTCTCGGGTGAGCGCAGGGTTCGGTTGACGTACAGGTAGGTAAAAAAAAAACAAAAACATCAAAACCAATACATTTACATTCACTCAGTCTAAACAAAACACTTAGTTAAACCTATACCTACTATACGTTATACTTCCCTTCATTCAGAATACCAAAAAAAAAAAAACACAAAATTGATTTTTCCGACGATTTTTTCAAACGAGTCGGGTTTTCTCTGAATGTTCAATGAGTTTCAAAAAATTACATTATATAAGTTGGTACCTATCAAATGGATAAAAATTATCCACACCACATCAATCTAAAGACCATTCCCAGTGTTGATTGGATCAAGTGTTTTGGTCGAAATCTTGTTCATAGATAGCAAGAATAAATACAGCATACGCCATACATAATAAGTATCATGGTTAAACAATCAAAATTTAAAATTAGTTCTTACTTGTAATAATACAAAAAATATAATTAGCTGGACACAATTTTAAACGCTCCAAAAAATCTAAATGCCTTTAAAAAAAAATTGATTTAATGCACAAATAATATCCTAACAAAGTTTTTGTAAACTTCTCTAAAAACAATTCACGAAAGCAGATATTGAAACAAAACAAACAAATTCGCTTGACAATCACTCCCAAATCTTGCATGTAAGCTTTATGCAAATTATATACACTGCACTGACTATATTAGGTACCGTGATTAAGGCAATATCGCAATTTCTTGTTGACCACTTAGTAGTACAACTTATAATGAACCTCCTGTTAAATTTCAAGTATTTCTGTTTGGTCTACTTAACAATTTTATCCACAGGGTACCTACGACTACCTACCGAATAAATATTGCGCAAAAAACTCGCAAAATTAAAATGTCTATAAAGTATAAATAGCTCAAAAATGGCGCAAATGTTTTGAACACTTAACCACGTCTGGAAAAAGCAAACATGTTTTCTGCCTAAATTTTAAGTCTCTACAGTCTTTTAACTGAATTGTAAAAAAAAAAAAAATTGAAAATTATACATTTCGTAAATTTTCCTGTTTTTCTTATGTTTTTTCCCGGATTTTTACAATTATTATGAAAACTTCTTGGAAAATCAAAAAATGACGATCTTACCGAAGTATCACCCTGCAGATAAAATTTTCTTCAGAAAAAATATTACAATTGAAAACCGGTGCAAGATTTCTGATAGAAAAGTTTTTTTTACAAACATTTCGAACTAAATCACAATAAAAAAAAAAAAACAAAATTGAAAATATTAATTGTATTATGTTCGTATATTTTCTAGTTTTCTTACGTTTTTTTCCAATTATTATGAACACTGTTCATTCGATATTTCGTGTTATAGTCCCGTCGATACGTACGAAAAACACACGAATATTGACTGCCCGGACTCGTTCGTATCGTAGACAGACGCCCAAAACATCCAGTAGATAGCGCGATCGTGCACCATCCGTTTGAAATGGATGCCTCAACGATCGGTTCGAACGATTTCTCGGCTAACGACCGGACAATTTATGATCTGGACACGAAAAATCCGCTTGTAGAAATGTTAATAGACTTTCTAACACAAGTGGTGAAGTGTTTAGTCGACTTAGAGTGCAGTATTTCAGTACGATTATAAAATCCTCTTATAAGGATGACATGGCCGAAGCGTGTATATAGGTACCCCGAAACGGATCAAACGACAACTCCGGTTCCCATTCAATACGAAAAAATCTTTCGCCTTTTACTAAAGATTTCCGTGGAGGGGAGCATGCAAAGGAGTCTAGAAATCTAATTTTTGTAAAGGCCTGATTCCGATCGGGCCAATATTCAATGATGATAATTATTTAGCGGTCTCTTAGTGAACGGTAAGCGAGCGTCCAACTCTCTCTGTTCTGTTCTGCGTAAACGAATGATTCTGCAGGTTCGTTGCAATGACGTACTATTATAATGTTCTACATTCAGGTGTTGGTATAATTAAAATTTCATTATAAATGTCAATGTTTTTTGATAACACTCATTATAATTTCTGAGTGGCGCGAGTTTTTATACGACGTTTTTTTTTTTTTTTTATGCTGTTAATGTCAATTCTACCAACAATTTTGCTCCGCATTACTATGATATAACGTTTTCTGGAAGTAAATCTGATTGGGGGTTGTACTATTATATGGGCATTTATTGGACACTCATTTTTTGATTCTCCCAGTAAATGGGAAAACCGTGGAAAAGAGAAAATAAAAAGAACAATATTAAGATCAAGAATATGTTATTCTGACTAATACAACGCAGACCGAGTGTATTCGTATAATTTGTTAGTTGTTGGTAGTGATGTTATATATTGTATAAATTGATGAGTTATGATTGTTATCAATAATTGTTAATGTTAAAAAAAAAAAAATCATAATAACTGTTATTTTTTTCAATCCAAAGAACCAATTGTTAATAATATGTGACTAACTGGTTTGTACGTGTTTGTCTATCGGTCATAAAATATGCCCGGAATTTTCGAAAAATAAAATTGAAAATAATTATGATTATGGTAACAGTTTAAGCAGTTGTGGTGGTTACTGGTATTAACTATTAACCAACATGTTCCTATGATGTAATCATATAATATAGATATAATATGGTATCAACACAGATTATGTTATTTAATTTGATATAATCTGCAGTAGTATTAACATGGTCATTGGTCACAGTAACTGTTATTTTTTCTTCCAAGTAAAAGTTGTTATTGTTTTTTGTACCATCACTAGTTGTTGATTCGTTGTCGGTATTGGTTCGCGAGGGTATCGCAATTGCATACGTGCCTAATAACGAACATAGACACGAACAATTTGCGTAAGGTCATATGTGTATAACAGGTGATCCATGTAAGTTAGTAGGTACACTCGTTATCTCGGAAAGTATTAATTTTTTTCCGAATTTGTTGTCTAGAACATTAGAGAAACAAGCAGTGTTGGGAAAATATAATGTAAAATTTATCTAGGTAAAGATAAAAGATAATATGTGTAAATTTATCTAGATAAAGATAATAGATAAAAAAAAATTGAAAATATCTAAATTAGGATAAAATATATTTAAAAAACACAGAAAAAAAGACTGACATATTTCGCACAATGGGTGAGCCACTGTTGTTGGAAAGGTAGTATATAGAGGGGCATATTTTAATGTATCTGTACTCAACGATTAATAATTCCTAACGAAAAACGATTTTGAGCGGAATTCGGTTGTACATGTTTTGAAAGGTAGTAATATTTACGATTTTCGTGAACATTTGATATTAAAATTCTAAAAAAAATTCTACTTTACACACAGTTTATTTTTAACCATAAAGTAAGACTTATATTGAACCTCTCGGTAAATTTCCAAGTATTTTGTTCCAACAATTTTATTTATATGGTACTTATCGAGTATCCAATATAAGTTATGTAAAAACCTTGACAAATTAAAATGTCTATAAATAGCTGAACAACGACTAAAATGTTTTGAAAACTGTACCACGTCTAGAAAAGCAAATATAAATTATCTGTATAAATTTCAAGTTTCTACGAATATTTTAAATTGAATCAAAACAAAAAACAAAATTGAAAATAATATATCCCGTATTTTTTCAATTATTATGAAAACCGCTTGGGAAATCAAAAAAAAATGACCTTATCAAGTACCAAATAGATAAAATTCCATTTAAAAAAATGTGCTAAACTTGAAGTTCGAAGCAAGAATTTCTGACAGAAACTTGTTGACAGATTTAAAATAAAATAAATATCATTGTAAAACCAATTCCTCGTTTAGAATTTAAAAACGTAATTTAAATTTAAATCCGCGATTTAAAGATTAGGTATGGTAATATTTGTACACCACATTATTATTTCTAAAAGGCGATTTTTCTTGACGATTTCTTTTTCACCATTTTTACCTATACTTATACTTACCTGACTTGTACCAATGCTTTTATACTCAACCGAAATTAATAAATAAGATATCATTTTATAAAGATTTAGTTAGTTCCCTCTTTATTATGACGAATTGTTAATTTAAAATTGCATATAATATATTTTTCGTTTGAATATTGAGGTCCGCACAGGTTAACTATAGTTTATAATAATTATATTCGTACTAAATTATTCGCATATGTAACAACTGCGTTCAGTTGATTTATCTGAACATTCCTGTAGGTATCAAATTCGTGATCTGAAATCCCTAGTCACTAATAATAATATGTTCGGTTATTTTGGACCATCGAATAATGTGTACATCTAGTTGCCAGTAGGTACATATTATAATGCTGTGGATATCCATCGATATTATCAATAGAATAGAATATTTGTATAATGACATGTGTATGTCTCGCGTATTCGTTATGTATTGTGTGTGCATAATTTGAAATTCAACATTATTATCTAAATCCCAAAACAGTATACCTACCTATAGGTACATACGAACTGAAGTTTTATAAATATCAGAGACAGCTCCCCCGGGGGGGGGGGGAATAGAGTTACCCAAACTTGAATTTCTAGAAAAATTGTATTTTTTTAAAAATTATCGTATATTGTTTAATATCAATTTACAAAAAATAATACACCTAGTATTATACAATCGAATAACAACTCGTTCAATAAGTGTGCAGAGGTATAGATCGTACGGTTGATATTTTTGTCAAAACTAAAAATAGACAGTTTGAACTTGTGTATTCAAATTTGTATTATCTTCTTCTGTTATACGCGTAGTCCGTCGACGTGAATTCAAATGCCGGATCAAAAAAAAAAAGGCTGCACTTCGTGTTCGATAAATCGAGCTTTTCCCTTAATAATTTAATTAAAATATATCATTTCCAGATAAAATTACTGAATAAACACTAGTATAGTTGTTATATTTTTAGGACAACGGGGGAGGGTATAATCTCTAATCTCCCCAATCCTGCGTGCCCGCTCCTGATCGTGGTTCGTAAAAATGGATGTCGGCCTGGAGAGCAGTGGAAACAATAGGTACGATTATATAATATATACCTGTCGACGTTTTATTTCTATTATTGAATAATCATCGATAGAATATTTTACAATAGGTAGGGAGGGCTATTTAAATCCGGCCTGCAATTTCCCGGACCGCCATAATCCGGAACATATTATTCCGAAAAATTATCAATGGTTTATAAAATATTTTCACGAGTATAAAGTTAGGGTAAGTTATCACTTCTTCTTCATCTAAGTTATTATTTCTTCCAAGGTAGTAAGAAAGACGTTCTGGATTATAAAGATTTATAGGAACTTTTACGTTCCGTGTTTTTGGCTGCATCCGAGTTCCGTCCTAAATGTAAAATTTGAATTTAAGGATATACTAATTCCGTCGTGTTATTTATTTAGTTACACGAGTTCCGTCCCGTTTTGCATTTTCTACACTATATTAATATAGTATACAATTTACGATTACCGTAAAAATTTTATATTATTTAGAAATAAAAATAATATTGTTTTTGTTATCGCACTAAATAATCGAATTTGTATACATTAATATTTTAATATTGTTTATCATTTTCTATATTTTAACATTGACTAGAAAAATGTCTGTATAAATAATTATTTTTTTATATCATATAAATTTAATCCAATAACAAATTTGTATTTATGAAAGTATATACTACGTTTGAATTTTCTGTGCTTAACATTTATATATTTTAACATTGGTAAGACAATTTTTAATCAGAACGGAATTGGTATAAAAAAAGGTTACTGGAACGGAACTCGGATACAGCCGTGTTTTTACGTTTAGGATTATTGCGGTCCGGGTTTTCATCAATCCGGATAATTACTCTCCGGAAAATAGCTATATTTTCTAACATAATCGAATATAATATTTTGTACAGTGGGTTTTGGTTTTTACAGCTCTTCAACTCAGACGGTCGCCAGAGGGATTTCCATTTTCACGTTTGGTTTCTTTTACCACGTACCGACGATCGCATCGGTTTGTCTCAATGATGAAATCAGAGGGGGCAATAGGGTTAACACAATTAGTCCTCCCTCCCAAACTGCAGTATAGATATATGCTTTCCTTAAATTTAAGGTCTCAATTCGTCACCGTCAGCGTTTCTTACTCGCTTCACTCTGTTCACTACTTCAGTTCACAGTCGCGATCCACGTTGAGTATTTACGCGGTTATTCCTTTTTAATTTTTTGTACTTGTTTATAAAAAACGCGTTCAATTTTATAAATAAAAAAAATTAAAAAAAAAAAAGTATCATCGAGAGTCGCCGTGGTGGGGGCAGTGATGGTATCCGAGACGTTGTCGGAGACAGTGAGTATTGGTACCTGTTATTATATTCATAATAGACGTTAAAATCAAACTGGCCGATGGTTTTACGTTCCCCATAATACGGACGATAAGTTAATAAGCGTTTTGTAAAGGTATGTAAAGATATAGTCGCCAAGGTGTTGTTCCCATATGGTAGGTATAGTACACATACGCCGTGTACTCTCAACATTTTGTTGAAAATTCACTGGTATACTGCGTAGGTGTAATCTCAAAAAGTAAAAAAAAAATTCGTCATGATAAAATATTATCATTACTCATTTATACCACTTGTACCAAAAAAACCGAAATAGTTATACAAATTTTATTTATTTCAATAATTATTAAAAATGAAATGTCATAATTTTCTTACCTGGTACTTTATTTTTAAAAATGTTAAATGTTTTGTTTTAGTAATTGTAATTCATTTTTTGTATAATTGCTAATTGGTATCTATTTCTATACAAAAACAATATTATAATCGCACATAAGAAAGATATAAATTTGGATGTTATGTTACATTTTTACAAAAAAAAAAAACAAAAAAAAACCGGGAACATCACTGCCCGTGATAGGTATTTGTTTTTTGTTTTTACAACGGTTTTGCGGACACCCGACCGAGTTTGTGTTTGGCTATAGTGGTGCAAAAAATAATCGAGTAGATTTTTACAAAGTGAGAAGAGGAACAGAAAATAAAATCGCAGAGAAGTAGAAATCCAGAAAGTCATAACAAATAAAGTCGGGGTCTGTTGCACGCGTTGTTTCCACCGTGTTTACCCATTGATGAGTACATTATCGAATCATCTATGATGATTTTCATAATAATAATATGGTCACTAGTGCTTTTACTTAGTTGGTACTCATTAATATTAGTTGTTAATATAATGTTTATAAATTATGGAAATAGGTTACCTCTGATCGGGTCGCTATATTAAACCGTTCATTTATCCGTTGCATTTTAGACTCCCGTCAATCATGTTAGTAATTATTAATTGAACATATATGGGACAAGTTCAAGTATTAGACAGTCAGCCAGTGCCGCATTAACTATATACCTATTACCTACCGATCCCATCGAAGAGTAATCGCCATAAACTAGTGCCGAAACGAACCTAAAATAATCCAGATGCAATCTATATAGGTAATATACCCAGTAAATCCAACCACCAATACTTGCCGATATTCCCAGTCACAATATTTTTTCCTCTTTTCTCCTTCACCTTCATCCCAACTACTTGGGGTCGGCCATTAAAATATTTACACCTATTTTTACTAAATTAATTGTTCTTAAACGAGTACTTATATTTGGTTGTTTTTATATTGAACGCTCATCACCCATCCAGGGCCCGAGGGGTGGGGGAGGCAACTGTCCTAGGTTATCGGGAACTTCACAAATTTATGAGATGCCAAATTTTAGATGGATATGGGTTTATGGAGACACTAAACATTATGATTTCACCACACTCATCTCTAAATCTTAAAAAGAAAAACCGCGTTTCGTTCCGGCACTACCATAAACGGCATGACGTATTGTTTTGTCGGCGATTTGTTGTTGTATAGTTTTTAAAGCGTTTAGCTTTTCAAACATTTCGTGTTCATACTATTCATACTACTGTACTGGTGAAGTGGTTTTTAATTGAAATATATATATATAACACCGTAGGACAACGACGAAGTTAACACAATAATACCACGATAATGACCCGGAGGCATTTAAGCCTCCCGAGAGACGCAGTGCGTGAACACACAACCCATAATGTGTGTGTAGTATTACGGGAACACGAAACTACTGACCGCCCGGATAAATAAAAACAAATTAAGTATAGATATACCTATAGAATGATTATTTTAACGCCATGTTCAATCGATATTCTTGAATTTGTTTTTTTGAGTAAATTTAATTTCTGTTTTTTCCTTCTTTATTTTAACACATTTTTTTGAAATTATAAGTTATACCTTATGCAACTTAAATTATACATTTTTATTTCTAAATGGCACTCCCTACCACATTTTTATTACAAAAAAAAAAAAAAAAAAAATATCTCTCTAAAAGCGTTAATATGCAAAAAACAAAAATTGTGTATAGAATGTACCAAAATGTAGACAGGGAGAGTAAAGAATGGTGAAAAATGTCATAATCATTTATAGATGATAACCTTTATTATAGGCGCAAATATTTTTTCAGGGGGAGGGGGCTGAAAGCCCTATAATATTGATTAAATATTTAAGTACCCATCTAATATCTATTCACTTGTGAGAACTTGATTTGGGGGAGGGCTAATTCCTCAAACCCCTCTATTAGCGTCCATAATCCTCCAGTTTGTATTTTAATATGTTATTAATTTATAACAATACAATATATTGTTTATGAGTTAAAAAAACCTAAAATGAATTTTATTCAAAATCTTCTTGCATAGATAATTGCTGGGTACGTGATTGTAAAAATCGGGTATGATTCGGAGAGTTATCGTCTAAGGACATCGTAGGTATACCACGGAATTATCACAAATTTGGCATTGTAAATACTTTTTATAATTATAGGATTTTGATTTTTGAATTTTACAAAAATTAAATTTAAAAAGGTTTGGATTTGAATTTTCTCCGTCTCCGACTATTATATAATATATACTATACGTACCGGACGACGAAGCCCGTGATAGCGGATCTGGGTGGTGAAAGGACGGCGGGTGTATAGGTATATGTATACATCGTGTGCGCGGGGGTGGTTTCCCGGTTTCTGGTGTATAGTGGCGGTGGGTACTACACACATACACACACACACACACACCACAAACCCCCGGTGTACCGGATAGAATTATTTGAAAAATATGTAAATTACATTTATTAGCATGGCTTTGAATAAAGTGTACACGCCGCCGTCGCGGTGACGGTCGGAGCTTTTTAAAGGCGTCGGTGCGGCGGAGGTGGACACGCTGTTGCGGGTAGCGAACGCGGGAACGAGCAAGGATACGAAGGGGTAGTAGAGGACGGAGAGGAGGATGAGGAGGAGGACGAGGAAGAGGATGAGGAGACCTGCACCAAGAGCAGAGCAGAATTGGCCAGGGCTGTAGGTTTTACATCGCCACCGATTGTCGGCGGCGGCGGTGGAGGCGGCAGCGCGCGCGTGGCCTTTGAACCAATACAATTATATTGTCAACCTAGTCGCTTCCCTTGTCTCCCCTCCCCTCACCCCATCTATCCTCCCCCACCCATCCACAACCCATCACGTCATCACATACACGCACACACACGTGAACATTCTCCTCACCTTACCCATCCCTTTTCGTATATATAATAATAATAATAATAATAATAATATTATATTATTGCGTTCGGTGGCCTTTGTGTGTATTCTCTATTGTGTGTGTCATCACATTACACACAAAAAAAAAGGGGCTGGAGATATTTTTATTTTTTATGCAGGAATTATTTTTAATAATTTTTTTTTTGTCTGTATGTATTATTTTGTATTATATTTAGACAGGTAATGAATATTTTCAATTTGCGAATAAACTATTATTGTTATCAACTGATGCTGTATTGTTATACGCATTAAAATTCCGAATTATTCGCTGTGTATTTTTACGGATCGTGTTTAATTTTACGATTTTGTTTTTGTATTCGTAAACAGTGTTTCGACAAGAAGAAATAAAATTAAAAAAAAGAAAAATGTAAATTCATATTACGTAGTAAACATTTTTTTTTTTTTTTTTTTTTTATTATTATCGTTCTAGATATTTAGTTAAAAATTAAAAATAATCGTGTAGATTTGAAACTTTTACCGAATATTTGTACTACTTATCCTAGACTATTTAAAATCATTTTTTCTGTTATTTATAGTCATTGGAAATGGTTGAGTTTTTTTTTTGGTTGTATGCAGATAAAAATATTGTACCTAATTCATTTTTTTTTAAATGAGTAAATGGTGTTTTAATTTTTTACGGCTATAAATGTATATTATGTTTGAATTTAAATTTATCAAAACATATTTAACCGAACTTCATTTATAATTGTTTACACTGATTGATCATTACCATTGATCTAGTTGATATAAATCTAATTACCAGGGTTTAAGACTTATAGGCTATAGCAATTAAAATAGATAAAAAAAGGGCTTTTAATAAGCTCTTTAAGTACTTATTTTAGCACTTAAAGAGCATTTATTTTTTTGAATTGTTGAAATAAAAAAAAAACAACCACAAATTTCTTATTAGCAATCTTTTTCAGACTTGCGTCTTTTTACTTAGGTTCTGTTATATTGTAGAACTTTTGAAATTTATTTAACGCCCATATGACATATTATTAAATAAAATTTCTATTTCACAATGGTATTTTTGGGTTATTGTTTTGACCATTCTAGCGGGTACATTGTATTATACACGGTATATAATAGGCGATGAACACTATTGTTACACGAACTATTATTGTAATGAGTTTAACAATATTTTATTAAAAGATAATAAATTATACTCTATGCAATTAGTTCAACACGAAACAGCAGAAGAAGACATTGACCAACCGTAATCAACAACATAAAATCGTCTGTGTATTTTATTTGTGTTTAAAAACCTTTATATAACACATGTATATTTTTTTTTTGAAATTATATTTTTAGTTATATTCACTTATTATACGTTATACATATTTCATTATGTTTCATCATACATCGTTTAATTTGATTTTTTTTCAAGTGTTCCGTAATTTTATTTAATTTGTATGGTCACCCTAAGTTAACAAGATAATAAAAATAAACAAATACAAGTTGGATAATAGAATAGAGATAAGAAATTATTTAAAAATTGTAAAGTGAAAATTCTAGGCAGTACAAAGTAGAAAATATGCAAAAAAGCGGAAAAAACCAATATTTCCAAAAAAATATTTTATATTTGAACTCGTTGTAAAATGATATACATTTACATAGTATTCTGCTAGATTTAACGTCAAGCGAAAAAATAAGCAAATACTACAAGTCTCGAACCATGTTAACCTATAATACCTAATCTTGTACCTTCCCAACTTCTCACCTACAACAGTGCAGGCCCACATTCATAATTCGAACTTTTTTTTTTCACTTTCGAATGACAAACGTTATAATTTTCTACGATGCATTTTCGTATTATGGTATTTCATTAATTTCATTATCATTTGAATTTAAGGAAAATGGAAAATACTTAGAAATCAACTGTATTTAGTAATTATTACTATCATGGTCGCGGTATTTTCGGTACACTTTTGGGTTCTAAAACTGTTTACTGAAATTATTCGAACAATTCAAGGATCGTAAAAGCTATTCGTATATTACCGATGTCAAAAATCTCGCATAAAACACATACATAATAAACGTAATATCATAATATTATATAAGTATTTTGATTCGAAAATAATCTTACTTCAATTATAATTTTTTTTTTTTTAAATACTTATGTACCTATTTGTTTCCTGTTACCTATTACATAACAAAATTAACTTAAAGTTATCGACGGTTACAGCTTGTATCATAAACTGCAGCAAAACAGAACCGAAAGAAAAATATATAATACGGTTCTAATAGTTTCTAAATGTATTTTATTTTGATTTTCAGACAGGTACCTACTTTCAATTGTCAATCATTGTAGTTTTCTTTACAGTTTTGAAATAAATTATTTATTACTATCCCCCGGAAAAATAATCAGCTATAAAGTTTTTATTACTAATCTATCTTCTACTTGGCAATTTTTATTTTTGTCTGTTTTGAATGTTGATGTCTGATGATTTGTTTTCAAGGAAAAACCGTATGTATGCGGATTGTGATAATATTGTAGATTTATTATTACTCCGTTTATTACATTATAATAACCCTGCACAAATCTTTGGGTCTACGTTGAAAATTATGTTTGATAAGAACATGGCATCAATTCAGTATCTGAAATGAAGTATCATTTGAAATATCAAATTGTATTCGGAAAACAAAATAATATTATCGGTTCAATTCCAATTTCAATAGGTATTATTAGAATTTCGAAATGATTCTGTTACGGTTTGGTTCAGATATTTACCTTTGACATTTATTGAACTTAATATTATAATAATCTGATAGAGCTACATTAGCCTTTACATAAATAGATTATTGAAGGTATTCCTTTAATAAATTGGAATTATTTGTAGGTTAAAAAACGATTAAATACCTATTATACAGCTCAATGTTAGGTAAGATACTCAATGTTACGTAAGATACTCACAATCTCGGAATTATTATTTTTTGAAAATCTATGATAAAAAACAAGTGGTTCTAAAATGTTGTATCATTTTAATATTTTTGTCATTCCATATGTCTGGGGATGAAATTACTAGACACCCTATTTGAAATTTTAATTCTATTATAATTTTTTCCACCGACAATTTATCTTAATACAAATATTTATAAAGGTAATTTTAACGTTACCATTTTTATTTTAGACTATTTTTCACCATTCGACAGTCATATACATTTTTGTCAAAGTTTGATTCGTTTTACTAATGATGGCCAATTTAAAATACTTCATTTATTCCTAACTATACATCAGTGTTGTAGCTGGTAATCTTGAGATTATGTTTACCTATTTGTTCGATTTTTAAATATTCGATACTACTAGACGCGATAACTATACCAAGTGCTTCCTAATTCCCAAGCTTGTATTCGACAGTGGCCATATCTCAAATGTATCATCAGAATTTAAACCTGTAGGTAAATGGCAAAATTATTTTTAAAACAGAGCTGATACATGGAAACAGGTGCGCTACTGTTAGACCATTGCTAATGAAAAACGATTTAGAGCGAAGTTCGGTTATACATGTTTTGAAAGGCCGTAATATTTATGATTTTCGTTATAATTTGATTTTAAAACTTTTATAAAAAAAAAAAAAAAAAACTATATTACACATTGAATTTTTTTTATTTCTGATCACTAAATACTACTTAAAATGAACTTCCTGTGTCAAATTTTCAAGCATTTCTGTTTAGTTTAATAATTTTATCCACAGAGTGCCTACCAAATAAATATTACGTATAGACATTCGTAAAATTAAAGTGCCCCTAAATAGTTAAAAAATGACTCAAATAATTTGAGTTTTATTACTTCTAAAAAATGAAAATATAAGTTTTCTGTCAAAATGTCAAGTCTCTACGAATATTTTTACTGAAAAACAAGAAAAAAATCATACTTTAAAATAATAGAATCACAATAAAAGCATCTTGTTATTTTTCTATTAGAGTAATATTTTTAATTTATGCATGACATCATTTTTCATATTTTCGGGTTTTCCATATTATTATAAAAACCGCTTTGAAAATCAAAAAAATGAGCTCCTAAAAGCACCAAATGGACAATATTTATTTTCAGAAAAGGTGCTACACTTGATATATCGGAGTAAGTTATTTGGTAGAAATTTCACGCACAGTATAAAAAAATAAAAAATAAACATTATTGTAAAACCAATACATTCATCGCTTCGTTTACAATTTAAAACTGTAATGTAAGATTTTAGAGCTACTTATTTTTTTCATAAATTTTCTGAAATAGAAATTTTAAAAAATATATCAATCATTTCCGAGATATTGAGTATCTTACGTTATATTAATTACCCATTCACTCTGTATATATTTATTTTATTATTCTTATAACAATTGTTAATAATATTAACCAATGAACATAATATGTAAAATATATTATATTTTACCCGATTCTCTAGTCCAATAGTTTATTGACTTTGGCGAAGCTTCTACGTAACATTGAAGTGTGATGTCCGTTTTTTGAGGCGCTCCCACTAGTTGATTTGGAACTTGTACCAACGGATGAACTGTAAATAATAATAAGTGTCTACATAAGTCTCAGGGTATTTTATCATTTATATATTTAAAAAAAAAAATTATACTCGAGGAAAGCGAGTTTATATAATATAAATAAATTCACTGCATTTCTACCTCGTTTTATTCCTATCAATACTGAATGCTTATTGCTATACATTTCACTACAGCATGCATTCGCCAAACTGTTTTACAGGAATTTAATTTCTAACAAATATGTAAATACCGTCTTATTCAGTTTTATCGAAAAGTTGTTTTGGGTTATTTTTAACATTTTTTCAGGACTTGCAATGTTAATTTGCCAAATCGGATGTACCAACTTTTTGATAAATATTGCATTTTGTTTCGAAATAATATTCATTTCCTACCCGCTTATTCATTTCTTATTTTTGTTAGGGTTGTACTATAGAGAAATTGAAAAGTAACAAATTTCGTCGGCTTTCAGATGAAGTTTTTAATTAAAATCTGAAAGTTTCCGTGAGACCAGATTACAAAATCGATTTCCATTACTTATGCAAGTGTCCCCTTGGCATCTGTCCGGTGTTAGTGATACTTGGTTAAATGTTTGAATATTTTATAAAAACTTTGTTTCTTTTTTGGTTTTACATTAATTATATTGACCTTCGGTGCAAGCTTCTAAAAATTAAGTTATGTTAAATATTGGTTTTATGGATAAATAGGTTCTCATTATGTTTAAAATTAAAAGTAGTACCTACTGCAGGCTTCTATTTTACCGTATCGTGGTTAAGTTTTAACTCAATTTTCGAGTTATTATGTGATGGATACAAGTAGGTTTTCGGTGTTTTTGTACAGATAAAATTATACATTAACTCTGGTTTCGTATATTTAATATTAAAAATGTCAATATAAATATACAATACCGAATCGTGTTTGATATTATCTACTTTATATTTAAAATATATCTGAACTAAAGACTTATAAATTTCAATATAATTTTATTTTGTCAACTATTTTTATTTTATTATAAATAAAAATACAAAACAGTTTCACTTATGGCCGTCTTATTTTCATATCAAAGTATATAATAGGTATTATTAGTGTTCATAGATTTCAACAGTTTGTGTTATGCACACAAAAAATAATTACAATGAGTTATTTGAAACATTAAAAAATTGAAAAAGTTAATTTATTAACATGTAGGTAAATTTGAGTTGATAATTATGAAAAAAAATGATTAAATAGTACGAGTAGTATATTTAAAATATGTACATTTTTTTCTAAAAATGTTTCAAACAATAGGTTGGTAGGCATAGTAGGTATTACTATTTTTAGATTTCTAGATATTTTTTAATATAGTTCTTTAATGATTAAAAATGAAATTTAACACAAAAATACAAGCATTGTATATTGGTTATTGGGTACTTGGGCGTTAACTTTATATTTTCGAAAATATCGTAAATATGTGACATGTTTCATTGACCAATTACACGAAGAAAAAAAACGAATTCATATTCTTTAGGTGTTTTTGTAGTCTTATTAAAAATAATTTAAATAAATGTGCGATATAAAGTAGGTATTTAGGTATGCTGAAAATGTACTGAGATGTATATGCATATAGGGTATGATTAAACAACTTTCAAAGTAATTAGAATGCATGGAAAGGTTTCGCCAATAGATATACAAGTAGAAAATAAAGTTAATAGTGAATAAACTTATTTATTTTATAATTTGATAAAAACTCGTTAACTAAATTCCTTATTTAATTTCGCAAATAAGATAATAATTAGTACGTGGTACAATATATTATCGAAATTATTTTTTCGGTAAATTCCAAAATATTTGTATTTTATTAACACTCATGCATTATCCATAATATTTACTACAGGTAGGTTAGGTTAGGTTAGGTACCTAATTTTAGGTACCTAATTTTATTATTCTGTAAATATTTTTGAATTGACGTATAAGTAATCTTATTACTGTGGGCTTTTAAAAAATTGAATTTAAAATGTCGATAGTGATGATTAATTTGAAGCACACTTTTTATACGATATTATAAAATAGGCAATATTTGCTGCACATACGATTCGTACCTAACAATATTGATAAATATTATTATTTATTATAGTAGGTACCTAATCTACGTTAAGGACACTATAAATAACTATTTTATTTTTACGGAAATTAAATTATAATATTACTACAATATATAATTGAAAATTTGTATATTTAAATGTCATTTAAATTTATTTTACAATACTCTACCCTACCTTCACGACTCAATTAAAAATAACTTATACACCTTTTATTCAAGCGATTGATTGGCATATACTTGAGAAAATGTATGACCTTTTATATTTTTTATCGTTGTGGAAATATATATCATTATTATTCATTTGCAAAATAATACGTCAAATTGATGAATATTAATAAAAAAAAACGTACATCATACATAATATATATATATATATATATATATGATATAATGTATATTATATAATATATATACCTACCTCATAGGTCGATACAGTTTATAGTATAGTTTTAAAATATTTATTGTACGAATAAAATATGCGATACAGTTATTTAAAAAAAAAATAAAATAACATTTGGTAAAGCGATTCAAATTAATCATCGGTTAAAAGTGAACTCGAACAATATAATATGTTTGATTGATGTAGGTTTTTTTAATGGATACATTGAAAGGGTGAGCCGAAATGTAATTTAAGAATAAATAAATTATATATATATACGCTGAAACAGGCGATAATACAGTTTCGAAAACGAATTTATTATAATAATATACAGTATCCTCTGTCTTCCCCCGACCGTATAGTTGATGATAGTAGTGGACGGGTGAGAGAGGCTTGTTCGACGACCATTTATTCCCGGAGCCAGGACAAATTCCATTATAGCGCGGCCACCAAAAACGTCAACGGGAACTCTAATGAACTGCCTTTTTAAACAACACATTCTATGCACAGCAGCAATACCACCAAACAGATTAACGTTTGTCTCGTCACGACCAAGACAACTCGTATAACCCTTCCCTAATTAATTATTGACCATTCACCTCGTTTGCACCAATGATAATACGCTGCGATGGGGTGTAGTGGTGACAAATGCGTTTGCATTTTATACGCTATTAATGTTGTCAAGTTACGTTATTTAATGCGATTGTTGCGGTGTATATATACATATATATATGAATATAGACCAAAACAATCCTAAAATTGCATTAGAAAACATTTTTTTAAATTTGTTTGGCAAATCGATTTTTGACTTTTAGCACGATGGATTTCTTAATAGTGTACCATCTAGTGATTAAGTATTAGTTTTCAAGCAGAAAAAAAATTTATGTAAAAAGTAAGGTGTAGTTTATATTTGAATTTGGCGATCATAATATAGGTATTTACGGAAAAAAAATTACCTAACACAACAAACATAACCGCAAATAGCCCAAATATTTTGAAGGGTGCTTAAGCCCCTATAAATTGATAAATATTTATTATGTTTACTTAATAATTATTTGATTTGAGAGTGCTTGGCTGAGTTTTGGGAGATAAACCCTCCCAAGTCCTCCTATTAGAAACCAAGAAAAATACAGGGAAAATAATTCTTATGTAGAAAGTATTATAGATATTATACATATATACATATGATTATAGTTTTGTAAATTATAGTTTTTTTTCGGTTATTTATAGGTAATTTAGGTTAGTTATTTATAGTAATTTATAGTTAGCAACAAACCATTTATTGTATCAATGCGTACATTTGTGTATCATAGTAAAGATAAACATGTGGCTGAGAAGGATAAACATAAATTAGTGAAATGGGTAGAATTAAAAGATATGAGGTTAATATCTGATTGCAAAATTATATTATTAACATAAATAGTAAGAGTGATAGTAATATCAATAGTTATGTTATCACTTATCACAGTTTTTTAGATTTAAAATATTTTGTTAATTTATTTCAACATTTTTGTTATAATGAAATAAATATTATATATGTAATTTATTAGTAAATAATAATAAAAAAAATTGTATTTTTATATGTCATATTATTTTCGGAACTCAACACAATTTGATCTAGTTAAATGAAAAACATTTGGGTGTTTTATTATTTTTTTAAACATATATTTAGGTATAAATTTGGCCATTTTCTAAATGTAACTTGATTCGTAAACTAGTTTTTTTTTTTCAAAACTAAATAATTTCGATATTTGAAATGCTCAGCGTAAATTATCGTATTAAACAATTAATATTTAACTCCGCACTATATTGTTCGTGTATATTTGCTTAGCACACAATAGGTATCATCAACAAAGCTTTATCGACTCTACCACCACCTCTTCTTCCGCTTTTACCAAAAAAAAAAAAAAAGGTTTGCGAGGGCTCACAGTTTTTACAGTTTTTTTTCTCCGCTTTTTGATGAGTTTCCTATAGTAAAAAAAATAGCTCTTGCCGACAGCCGATTCCGTTCTGCTGTACTGTATATCGCGGCTTCTATATTATACATATATGAATCAATATATATATATTATATATGTATATTTATTTTAAAAATAGCCAGAGAGAATGATAGTATACATAGAGAGATGGACGTTATTAATGCTCTTTTGTACTCGCAGAACCGTTTTGGATATCGGTGATAAATGCCAATCAGACCTAACCCTATCGGGACGAAAAAACTTTCAATCTGTTTCCACGATACGCTATTGTTGAACGGTCGCCAGGGGATGGCAAGGAAATTACGTCGATTTTTCTTTTTACACCGTCGAAAATAATTTTTCAACATTGCTTGTGCATAAAGAATACATAGATATAATATATTTATATTTATATATATAATGCATTTATTATAATATACATAATGAATAATTCATATAAATATTATACTCACAATGAACGTGAAGCATCAGTCTTTTGCTAACCGATGGCGGTACACCGTTGGACGCAATGCAAAGATATGCGCCCATTTCTGATCTTGTCACTTTTGATAAAAGTAAAGATTCGCCTTCTACCGCTGTCTCTGAAATTAAAAAAAATATATGTTCTTGTTTGAATCATGGGCGTGAGTGATAAAGGTTTGGGGAGTTCGAATTCGCTAGCAAAATTTGAAAAGGGTTTTTATCACATCAATATAATACTTTAACCAAAAATTGATAAAAAAAGAAACTTAATAATTAAATGAGAATATATAATACGCATAATAATATCTTGACATATCTTGTAACTATATATGCATAAATATTTAATAAGTTCCTCTGACAGCTGCATTCTAGGAGAATTCCAAGTGATTTTTTTGCAAAATCAGTATATATATCATTTTCATTAATAGTTTCTTTTTTTTAAATTTATAATATTAGCTGTGGGCCATGGCTATAATCTATTGAGTTTATTTTCTGACATAGCGCTCTTTCTAAACAGTTCAGTATAGAAATCATTATTTTAAAAGTGGAAAAATAATTGGAAACGTAATTATCACTGGAATCGTAAAATAATGTACATACTATATTTTTATATAAACACGTGCCATGGAGTAGTTTTAGTCGATTAGCCCCTTCCGTCTCTTGGCTATGCAATTAATTAGACATAATTGTAGGTATTAATAATAGTTAAAGGGGGTCAATGAATAAAAGTGTTGACTGTTATTCTTTTTAAAATCCATATTTATTTCATAAATCGACTCGTTTTGACTTACTACAAACGCGTATAACATTTCAGAACAAAAAACATACTTATATTTTAGACTGAGTCCATTCCATTGGGAGTGAGAGTATTCATGTGCACCTTTGAAATGCATTGCTAAAGATTGTTATAATAAAAGCTATCAAGCAGTTTTTTTTTTAAAAAAAAAATATATATATATATATATATATATATGTATATATCTTTGGAGATATTCAATTGATATGTTATAATGTTATAGCATATATAATTAATACAATTTATTTTTTGGTTTTATATTATGATAAAACTGATTTCAAATTAGATTCGATTATATTAGTATTTTAATACCGATTACTATTTGTCGTTCTTTACTGTGGGTAAGGGGTTATGATAAATTGTTCATCAAAAATCATCCTCTTGAACATTTAAAAAAAAAATTTAGTTAATACCTTTATCAATTGACACTTTAAATTTCATTCGAAACGATTTTGTTTAGTACTAAATGCTGATAACCCAAATTAAAATAAATGTATGTATTTTTTGTAGTAAAAATACTATTATAACATCGACTCTTTTACTTTTAGTTTTTGACGACGCGTTCGGGCTCGTTGTTGTTCTAACGATGATTTCACCGCCGTCTTCTCTTTTCCATATTATGTTCGGCTCGGGATATCCTCTTGCTTTGCACACCAACTTGGCCGAACCACCTTCGGGTATCATCATGTCCCCGGAAGTCTCTTCATACACGATGTCCGGTGGTATTACTACTTCTAGATAAGCACTCTAGAGTACGTATGATATATAATACGATTGTCAGCAAAATTAAAAAAATAAAAGACAATTTTATATCAAATATCATAGCATGATAAATTTTACTTGGCTTTTCATCGGGTCCGTATTGACTTGACACATATAAGTGCCACGGTCTTCCCTGCGAACCGTCTTGACGTTTAATGTCCACGTATTATAATCGTTGTGGGTGACGGACAGTCTTTCGTTGTTCGTGATAACGTGTTCGTGAATAGCTAATATGGCTTTTGTATCGGCTTTAATCCAAGCAACCTAAATACAATCCCAATTGTATGTTATAAATAATATAAAATTGTATAATATTGTATTATCAATCCTTACACAGCAACCATAAGTATGTTTAGGCATAGGTATATAGATTTCATAACATACATCGGGGGTGAACGCAGGAAAAAAAAAAGTGTACAATTTTGCTTATTACTCTAAATCAAATTATTATTTAAAATTTCATACACAAAACATCCAAATCGACTCCTGCGTTCGCCACTGGTATATATATACATATAAAAGGGAGCATACATAATATTATTATAATAATATATTCGTTATAATAAACATTAATATATTGTAATATGTATAGGTTGAGTAACTCAAAAATGACGATAAACCCTCATACTTATGATTTTTACTACATTTTATTCATAATATGTGTATAAACTCATATTTAGACATAATCAGTGGCGCAACCTGGGAGGGGGGTTATAACCACCTTCCCTCCCGAGATATGAGATTTCGTGTACAAATTCATAAATTTATAAATTTGTATTTGAATTTCAGACATTTCGCCGTAAATTTGAATACGTCGTTGCGCACTTCACCTGGTTAGTAATTAATCCAAACATGTTTCCAGAAATTCGTTTGAAATTTATACCCCCTTACTTCACTCGAAAATGAATCCCGGTTGCGCCACCGGATATAATATATAAATTAATCTACTCTAATAGTGTCATATCTGTGCTATACAAGTGATTTTTTTTTTTTTTAAATAAAATAATATAATAATAAATATTTGGTGCAGAAAATATACAATAATATGTGCTTTCCTATAGTTTATATATATATATGTGTGATCAGTACAGCTGTTATTTATTCTAAAATAATTTACGTTTAGATCAAAAGAGACTGAATATAAGATATATGCTATATTATGTAAATCCATTACGTAATAGGATCGACAGGGAAAATAAACTCGTGTGTATTTAGATAGGTATACACAAATGTAATATAGGTAGGTATAGGTACTACAAAGATTTTGATGATTTTTTTTAAAAATTTTTCTACCCATGTGTAATACTTACAATTCTTTGAAGAACTACCTTATCGTACAAATTATATTAAAATAGGTTTTTCTGTAACATATTATCGCGTATATTGTGTATAATATCATATACGTACAAAATATTATACTCGTTATTACCTAAGAATGATATTCTATATTGTATACACGATACGGGCACATTTTTCCATAATTATTTTTATCATTCATACTGTAAATTCATATTGTAAATAGATAAATATAATATATTATGTAAAGTGCATATAATGTGTTCATGTATACGCAAAAATATCTGACTAAGAATTTTGAAAATTCAATTTTTTTTTTTTGTAGATTTTGAGCATAGCATAAAATTAGTTTTCCTATGACGTTAGTATGTGTTTTTTCCACATCTGTGAACAACTTTTTTACCAAAAATCAATTTATCAAGTATAGCGTATTTTTTAAAAGAAAATGTTTTCTCGTTTTGGTGGGTAGTTGGCAGGTAGTATTTTGGTTTTCCTTGATGTTTTCTAAATAAATGGGAAAATCAGGGAAATAATGCAGGGAAATGTACAGTAATACAGTTTCATTGTCTTATATTTTGTTTTCTTTCCGGTTTAATTCGGTTAAAAATAATTATAGACGCCTGCAAATCACACCGATTCCATATACATTATATGATCGTTTTAGCTGTGCAATTTCCAAAACATTCTGATGAATTTTCAATTTATTGTCATTTGAAAATGCAGAGATCAGTTAGGTTTATGATTTTTGGATATAATTGTTTTGGCCGAGTAGATATGATTGAAAATTCTACACAAGGTTTACCGTAAGTTTTACTTAGTGGTAAAAGTATAGTCTTATACTATTATATTAACGAAAACCGTAAAACCATGGCATTTCAATAAAACATTATTATTTCTCCGCGTTTTATACAGAATCGTTTTTCGTAAGCAATTTTTATTTTTGAAACAATGTATAAGCGTGAAATTAATAATTTGCTTAAAAAACATACATTTGTTAAATATTAAATAATATTTACAATTTTTTTGTAATTTGAATTATATTGTTTTGATATAGATAAATTATTGATAAGTTATTTAGCGGTATATAATTTATTTTTCTTTAAAGTCTAAAACATATTTTTGTTTTTTACATTTAAAAGAATTATGTCCACAGCAATTGTAACCCGAAAGTTAGAAATTACCTTCCAAATATTATGCATATAGGATGATAGGTGGAGCACAAAAGAACAAAAACTAGTCGGCGGTTGATTTAAGAGAATTGGAAAATTGGAGCTCGCGTTTATTACACTCTCAGGACGTGTTTGTCGGTTTCTTAAAATTACTTTTGTGGTCTCTCGAGGCATTTCGCGTTGTGGCATATTAAAACCTACGGGTTCTGTAGTTGCCGTCATCGAGTCTTTTTCATGTGATGGCGTTTTAAATAGACATGGAGGTGTCTAAAATAATTGGAATATAGGTGTAAATATACTGACATATATTTATATCTATACACCTTTAAAGTCCCGGATTTATTAATATTTTTTTAAAAAATTAACACCTATTAGAGATTCATTTTGATATAATTATCAAGTCATTAAGGTGAAAATTATATTTTATATGATTTTTCAAAATATTTATTAATGTTTCTTAATTTTATTCATTATTGTTTTATGATAAAAAAAAAAAAATAATAATAATAATAACATCAGAATGATTTTAAATGTAGGTATAAACTTAAGTAATAAAGCGAAATCTAGTCGATATTTTCAAATTCTAAATAAAGCGAGGAATGTATTGGTTTATTATTAATTATGATGTGAACGAATTTTCTACCAGAAATCTTGGTCCAATCATAAACCGCGTAAGAACTTTCTAGTCGAATTTTTGATTTAATTGGTGCATTAAAGAGGTAAAATTATTTAATTTTTAGTATAGTTTTATAAATAGATGGAAAAAATACTACTCATAATACTCTGCACAGATTACTTGATCTTTTCAATGGTTTAAGGTTACGCACGGCTAATATAAATTAAATTACTCTATGCCGTATCCTCTCTTCATCCTAAAACCGCTGAACAACCATCAACGGTGTCAGCTTTTTTCTGTTTTATTTATATAGGTATATACTTAATAGAACATTTTTTTTTTTTTACCTGTGATCGGGCTAAACTTTTTCGTGACTTGCGGGCGAGTTTACGGATAGACTTTAACTTGCGGGTGTACTCGCGTATTTTCTTCGAAATGGGCGTTGATGAAAAAGGAAATTGAGAAATGTGCTAGGAATGAGGATTTCACCGGAACACGGGAGAAGAGAAAACCACCGTCGTCGTCCTTTTTGTAATTCTTTGTTATATTTATCTGTTTATGTTATCGCAACGACGACGGCGGTGGTGTTTTTGTACTCGCTGTCGGCTCCCGAATACAATATCGTGTAACTTTTACTCCTTGTTCCCGTTGTTCACTCTCGTTTCTTTTTCTTATTTTTTTTTCTTTTTACTATGACGCGAAAAAGAACAACACAATTGGGTCGAACACGATTTGTCCCTAGTAGATACATAGAAGTTTCGGCAACTTGCCGCACATTTAAAACTCACGGCACGGCTGAAAATCGTTTTCCTTTTACTATACTCTATATGTTAGAGTGTTAGACGATATTCAATAGGGTAGTTTCTTATGTGCAAGAAATAACGGTCCTTACAAAAATATACATGCGCGTATATTTCAAAAATAGTGAACATCATCGCATTCACTATTGTTAGTTATATACCTATATGTATATATTTTATTTATACCGTTTAAAATTACGAGTACATACGAATATTATAGTAGGCCAGTGTCGTAGATGAGATTATTGTTAACGGACAACAAAGATAAATTATCCAATCAAAAAACGATTCTGAGCGGAATTCGATTGTTGGTTGATAATATATTTATGGTTGCGCGGTAAACATAATTGTTATTTAATTCGTATTCATAATAAATGTTTACATACAATCAATATTTAATTCAAAACATTCTCAGTCCCAGTGGAGTTGGTAATATCCATGTATAGAAATTCAAATTAAAAAAATCGGACACACTTCGTTCTACAACCACTGTTGTAGACGGGAAGTATTGAAGATATTTAGGATGTAGAATGGTAATTTAATTTATAGGTAAATCGAAATTAAAAGTAAGAACGAATCATCGTAATCAAAAACCGATTCTGAGCGGTGTACGTTATATCGGTTTTTCAATGATAGCACTTTTTCTGAAAGAAAATCTGACTGGGGAGGTACTTTAAAGAGGTAATTTTTTGATTTTCCCAGGAGTTTTCCCAATAAATTGGAAAAAACCGAGAAAAACCTAGGAAAAACGGGAAAATAGGTACTATACTAAACCAATATTATTAAAGAAAATATAAAATCCATACGTAATTATTTTACCATAGTAATATGACATATTATATATTGTTGACAAAGCAACACTATTAACCGAACTCCGCTCAGAATCGACTTTTCGTAAGCGATGGTTAATCGTTGCTCACAGATAAACAACAGTGGCAGCATCCGTCTCCATAATCCTAGGAAAGTTTTTTTTTTCAGTTTTTAAGAAAATAAGTCGCGAATCTAGCAAATTTCCGGGGAAGATACGTTAAAACGATATTTATTATTTTTTTTCAAGTATTCAGCCAGGAAAATGTCGGCTAATATTCGTATTAGTGTGTGAAAAAAAAAAAAGTAAAACAATTATATCCGATTAATTATACTGTCGGTCGCGGACGACGGACCCGCGTCGCGGCGTATCGCCCGTCGTCGCGTGCGAAATCGCAGCGGTTCCCCTATACGGTTTTTATGCACGCGTCGCATGGTTGTCATTTCGGACGGATCACGGGGGGGGAAGGCGGGTTCTGTTATTCGGCGGCGGACAGGCGGTTGACAAACTGACGCGAATACGACGTTAATGGTCGTCGTCGACGGGGATAGGTGACGTGTAACACGACCAAACAACAACAACAACAACAACAATAATAATAATAATAATAATAATAACAATGATAATACGATGCCGTCTGTCCGGATATGGAGGAGAATACGTTTCGGCGGCCACCGGCGACGACGCGCGACGTATATTATAGTGGCCCGACGACGACGATGAATAATGTTTCTGGTCGGACGACGAGTGCGTGTGGGAGCTATCGCGCGGGATATGTCCGTATACGTATATACCCACTCGGTCGTAGGGTACACACACACACACACACACACGCGCGCGCGCGCGCTCAGAACATCTCTTCACCTCGTGTAAAAGGGCTTTCTTCTCTCGCTCTCCCTCTATCACCCTCTCTCTGTCTGTCTCTCTCTCTCTCTCTGTTCCTATATTTCCGTCTGTGACCCTCTCTCTCTAGCCAGTCGCCGGGGTTCGACAATGTGCGCGCCACAAAATTATAATGAGAATAACGCGTCTCGTATACGCATACAATGGCCGTCGCCGTTCGCTTTTCAACAAACTATATTGGGATTTGTCAAAATAATAATAATATTCGTCCCGGCGGCGGCGTGTATTGCTCCGAACCGCCGCCGCCGCCGAGTACACCGCGTATAGGTAGTCCACCGCTCTTAAGCCCCGCGCGGTTACCCGTCCGCCTGGACCCTCGTCCGGTGCACAATCGTCTCGTAACACTCCTCGTTTTCACGCCGCGGCTACCGGTCTGTCGTACCGCACATCCTGCACTACCGCGACGTGATCGTTTCGAGTCCGCGTCGCGTCGCGTTCCCAAGACCCCCCCGCCCCTCTAGCCCATCGAGAAGTTTAACCGTAGCGACAAAAGCACGGCACGCGTTATTGTCGTCTCGCCCTAGCCGCGTGACGATCGAGACGATTATCCAGCGATCGTTTCTGATCAATTTAATAACAGTAATAATAATTATGGCTGTGAATTTAATGCAGTGAGAAAATCTTAAAAATGCACTACAAATGAAATAAAAATATGTGCATTTTAAGTCTCAAAGAATGCAATATAAAATGCACTTGAAATGGTTTTTTATTTAATTTTTATATTTATTTTGATATCATTGATATTACTGATATCGATACATCGTAAACCCAATAATAACTGATCTAAGCAATATTGCCATATTTCACGGAATCCTTATCTTACCTGTCCCGTATACAGCTTGTGTAAAATATTTTATAAAATAATATAAATTTGACGTATACATAGCCTGTGTAAAACAAAAAAAATGTGCGTAAGGATGTTAATTGACGCAATTAAATTAAAAATACCGGAAACTGAATTAAAAAGGAAAATATGACTTATAAAGTCTAAAAAATGACCTTTAAAAATTAAAAAAGGCAAAAAATGCAAAATAAAAGTTTTATAAATTAATTTGTAGTTACATAATTCAAATTATGTACTCAGAAAGCTACGTTTCACAATCAGTTGAAAAAATGCACTTCCTATGTTCCTTAGCTGATTATAGAGGGCGAGTCGCTAATCGTAATTTTCTCAACCAACTAATAGACGATTATTATTGACTCCTGTTTTACTATATTATTGACTTTAAAGTCCCTTCCACTACTGTTCGTCACATATATCTGTTTTTTATACTTATAAATGCAACACCAATTATGCTGAGAACCAGCCGATCGATGCGTGAACGATGCGTGCGGCGCAAATAGTGATCCATAATCGTTTCAGTATTTTGTTATAAATTTATTCGTTGTTTTTATATTTTATATGTTATTGTCATAATTCTGTGTATTTGGGCTCAGTCCGTATTGTTGAAAATAAAAATACGAAAGTCCAACGTGAATAATAAAAATATCCGTTTGTTATGAGCGTTTATAGGCGGGATTTTTAAGCGTTTAAAATGCTAAGAACACCCGAACGCGATTAAGTTTTTCCGCTCGATAATTTCATCGAATTATTATTTCGTACGGGTATATATATATATATATTGTATATTTTTAATACAAAAAATTAAGGTTAAGTAAAAATCCACAAACAAATTAGGTATCCTTGATGATGGTTTGTTTAAATCGAAACCGGTCGTATACACGCACAAGGGCCACACGTAAACTTGACTTTTAAACGGAGTTTACAAGATAATCGACCAATCGCGCGGTCGGTTATCAGCTATAAACTCAGTTTGAAAATCGACGAAAGCATTTCATGTTGGCGAGAATGGCCCTTACAATACTTTGGTTTTCGTTTTGTTAATTTTGTAATCATTTATTTATTTTGCATATTATTTATTTGTATTCACTTCATATACATACATATTTTTTTTATATAGTGTCGTTTTCATTTAGGTATTTATTTATTATTCACTTTGTTTATATATTTTATAATTGACATTTTAACCGTCGAAAAGTTCCGAAAATCAGGTATACAATATAGTTTATACTCTGTGTGTGTCTATAGTATAAAAAATCAGCTTTACCAAGTATTTTAAACAAAAAACACCGGTGGATAACAGTGCTTCGTCACAATAACCATAACGGATAAAGTACCAACGCATAATAGTTCACTAGAACGGACACGACAGACAATTTCAATAATCATTGTGTTCGGGTAAACTTCGGCAATAACAATTAAAAAAGATGAATGTTAAAAATTGTATACTATGCGCACAGAATATTATTCGACGGAGGTCGTTGTAATTGTTTGTGCTTTTTTTTTTTTTTTACAAATCAATACTCGTTTTGTAATACATCACGATATATTTTCGAAATGTATTATTACAATATGGTTCAAAATATTCGTTAACTTTGCAATGTGCTATTTTATTATGCGATAAGAATTGTTGTTGTATACCTGTTCAGCGACAAACGATAATCATTAAGAAAAATCAACCACATATACAGAGCTGCACCAGTAAAAATATGCGTGATTGCGTAAAAAATCTGGTCTCTAGCTCTGATCATAATGAAAATAATAAAATCTGGGATTTAGACGCGGTGTCGTGTATTTTGCTAGTGTTTTAAAAAAAAGTAGCATAGGACAAATGTTTATTCGACTCGGACATTTACACTTTCCAGAAAATTTTTCACAAATATTGATATATTATCTTTTAAAATTAATGACATTTTTATAAGTTGTAGTTTATTAACAATCGCCGATACGAAAAATGTATTACCAACTCAACGAACGTAAATTATAATTGTGCAATTAAAACAATCATAACGGTCCGCATAATAGAATTTTTTTTCACTTTTCAAAGAAATATGATAACTCATTTTTACAGTGCATTCGACATTTTTAAATAATTGTTTATAAAACGCTTTTGCCTATTGGGTCAAATTGTTAAAGCGATGAATATATGTTTAAAAATAATACTTTATATAATATTCCATTTTGAATTTATTACTAATAAATCTACAATATAATCGAAGCTAATATATATTGAGTATTTGATTGTAAAGTTTACCGTCAAACATATATTTTTGTTAAAGTTATAATAAATTGAGAATTAAAAAAAAAAATTAAATTGATAAAAGATTTTTGAATAAATTGAGAAAAACAAGAGAGTGCCACGGCAACATTGTTATATTTTAGAGCTAATATTAGATTCCTAAATGTCCATAGGTTCTTTATTTTGCCTTATACTTTTTTTTTTTTTTTTTAGGAACGTAATAATTGATGAATAAATTAATTTTTACTCATTACAAAAAATATATATATATACGCATAAATGATATTGCCATGGTTTTATGGTCCATTCAATAGATTCTATTGTAATCAAATAATTCAGTTGTTATTTTGAAGAGTAAAGTAAAATATTATCAAATCTGCTTTTTAGATTTATGATTATTTTTTCTGCATGTATTCTCAATATTATTATTTGTTATACTCGAGAAATATTACATTTTTTAACGGACAAAAATCTGATAATAAAAAAAAAAAAAAATCGAATTTATTTCTTACCATTGATTAGCCACTGTTGGATTTGGGGAGTTGACGAGTTGTACGGAGAATACGAGGTGTGGCTTTTTAATAACGAGACTGGTTACGAAAAAGTGTTTTATTATAAAAGTTATTCTACATTCAAATGCTTCCCTTCAATATACTCCCCTTCACTTTACACCGTTTAATTCGTTTCTTCCATTGCTCGAGGCAGCGCTGGAAGTCTGTTTTCGTAAGACCATTCAGGAGTTCCGCCGATTTTTGTTTCACCTCTTTCATCGACTCAAACCGGATTCCTTTTAAGGCAGACTTTATCTTCGGAAACAAGTAAAAGTCGCAGGGTGCCAAGTCGGGTGAGTAAGACGCGTGTTCGAGTACTGGAGTGCCTTAAGCGGCCAAATAACGCTTCACGCTTTATCCTGGTGCAAGATCCACGACTTGTTNGTTTGACCCTCTGGAACCCATTCAGTCATCACGATGCCGTTGATATCGAAGAAAACGGTTTTGAATTTGGATTACGACTGAATTGGATTCTGGTGCACTCTCGACCTTCAGAAAATAATTTATGACACTCAAAAACACGCGCATGTTATTTAATAGCCACACCTCGTATATATTGAATATAGAAAATGTAGTGAAAGTAACCATACATAAACTGCAAATCGCAACCAAAAAACCATTCTGAGAGGGACTTGGTAGACCGGACCAGATATTAGTAGTATTCTTGTTTTATAGATAACCCAGAGAAATTAACAAAAAAGTTTTTTTTTAAGTTTTGATAAAAAACTGTTGGGAACTTAAAGAAGAAATATTTTCAAATTATTTTAGTATCACCGAGCAGAAAATCCGCATCTTTTACGATGTGACCTGCAATTTGGATTATTTTTATAATAATCGAAAAAGGGTTTTCCGAGAAAAATAAGGATTTAGGAATGAACTATTAAGGATTTCAAAATTATATAAGGTCCCAAAACGAGAAAAAAACGCATCTTAGTAAAACGATTTGTTTCTTCACTACACTCAGAAACTAATTATTAAAAAACAAATAAAAACTATTTTCATTTGTACACAGTATAATATATCATCTATCAATAGGTATTATTATTTTTGAAAAAGTTTTTTGAAATTTGTATAAAATGTCTAAGAATCCATATAAGAGGATTTAAAGGATTAAAGTTAAGGCTTCTGCAAATATTTGTTTTTTTTTCTATTCCTTAACTATATACGGATTTCGATCCAAAATGTTTAAAGGTTCACTATATAAGGCGCTTTGGTGTACTCAATACTTTAAATCGGGTCGGTTATTTGAGCCTTTCTAAATCGGTCGAGGTTTTTCTTTGTTGTTTATATAATATATTCTATATATTCGCGAAACCTAAACATAATATTATTTATTATACATTTTGATTATACTGGGTAACAAAATTATCATGAACCAGCGATTTTCTCAACAAATTTTATTTTATTTTGATTTTTTTTGAAATTAATTATGGAATCGTTTAAGCTATATTCCAATATTATTTTCAAATATTAAAGCCTTCCTACCCTTCCCTTTAGTGCAAAGATTCAAATAAAAGATATTTGCAATATATATTGATAGTTATAGCTCTATAATGTATCGGATTTACCATTTACGAATTATAACAGTTTAAAGTTTAAACCGGAGTCGTAGGGGAGAGTTATGAATTTATCATTTAAAAGTGGATATGCAATTATTATTCCTCTTTAGTTTTCTATATAAATTTAAATATATTATGACACTTATAAACAGTAAATCCGTTGTTTAAAAGATGGGAGGGAGTGTTGTCATTTGAAAATCCAAAGTGTATACTCATATCAGGTATGAAGAGTAGGGTTAAATGGTTAAACAATTGAACATTTTGTTAAAGCTTAAACGATTCCATAATTAATAATAAAAAAAAAAAAAACGGATATACTTCGTATGGGGGTGCAACCACTATTGTAGGTGAGAAGTTGGGAAGGTAGGTTACAGAAGGAAATTTAATGTATATATCTAATGTATTTAAATCAAAATTTATTTATTTTAATATAGCTCAGTCTATAGTTTTATTTATTAGTCTATAGTGTTGCTTTTTCAACAATGTGCATTTCCATGACAACAATGATTGTTTAAAAAAGGTTAAATATTAAAAACTTAATAAAAACAAAAAGTAAATAAAAACGGTTGCCAATGACAATCTTATTTTTAATCTTTCAATCTATTTTAACCAAAAGAACCAGATTTTCTCATTATCTCGAATATTAATGAGAATTTCAAAAAAACTTCTTTTCTCTGATACCATCCAGACAATATTTCTTTTCAGGAAAGGTGCTGTACTTGATCGGAGTAAGGATTTTGGTAGAAAAAGTGTTCGCTTAAAAAAATAAAAATAAACATTATTGTAAAACCAATACATTCCTCGCTCTACTCAGAATCTAAAACAAAAATCAATTTCACTTAAAATCGTTACAGAAAATCGATAGAACATAAACAGTTGATCTGTTTATACACACGTTATTATGTATACTGAAATAATACAATGTTCATATTTTTCGTCACTGTACAATTATTGATATCGACGATGAATTTCTATTATTAAAAGTTGTTTTATACGTTTTGTTAAGTAGTTAACACAAGTTTGATATTATTGTTTAGTTCCGACTTAAAAATAAAAAAATCCCAGGCAGTTAAAAGAATGTCGGGGTAATACAAAATTCTTTACTTGCTGGAAAATATTTACGGTCAAAAGGATTTCTGTTTTTTTTTTTTTTTTTGCAGGATCTTCACCACTTGGCTAAAACTTCTGACAATGATATTTGTTTTTTTTTCTCACCATTTTATATAACTATATCCAACAAATTTTTATTCTTTTTTTTTTACTTTTGAAAAACAAAATAATAATAATATACTATACCGAAATTCACTGAAACGATGTCAAACAACACCGAATATACTTTTATAAGTCAATATTATTTTGATTAAATTTAAATACCGAATGTAAACAACGGTGTCGGTAAAACTCGACAAATAAAGCCATATCGTTCGCACAAATGAACAACGAGAACTAACTTTTATTATAACTACTGTATAAATTTGCACGCTGAATTTCATTATGTGTTTTTGATTATCACTTTAAATGCGATACCTGTTTAAAGCCCCCATAATAAACAGGGCGTTCCACGGAGATATGACAAATGCAATAACTTTTGTCCCGTGTTATATGTGTGAGGTTTTCTTTTTCCCGACGATTACACAGAGACTTGCGCAATGATTCTTACAATATTTTATATTAATGTTTTTTTTTAACTATAAAGTAAAAATTTAAAAAAAAAGTCCGTTATATAATTATACGATATTTTAAATTGTTTTTTCTGTTACTTCTACATAATATAAACTGGTTCGCTATTACCGTGGGAAATTAATATTGTAAATCATTTTGGTTAACGTCAAAAAATTTGAAAAATTAACAACTCATTAGTAATATTAATATTTTGTTTAGAAATAAACTTTTGTAACAGTTCTTTGATTTCGTAAACAATTTAAATTTTAGATTCCGAGCGTAGAGAGCTATTGGTTTTACTAAAATGTTTAATTCTTTTTTTCTTTATTTTTATTTTTTCTTTGTCTAGTCTGTGGACACGTTTTTTCTTAGTAAACTTGCTCCGATTTTTACATTTAGCAACTTTTTAAGTTCAAGTTATCTAGATGGTACTTTAAACATGTCATTTTTTTGATTTTTGACACTATTTTTTTAAATAAAAGTACTTAAGTGGGAAAAAAGTGGGAAAACGTACAATTTCACGATTTCATTATTTTATAAAAATAAGGACGATATTTTTTAACATTTTAATCGAAAAATTACAAGACACATTTTTTGTTGCCTTTTTGATTTACTTTCTTACGGTATCATTGCCAAAACTTTTGAGTTATTTTTGAGCTTTTAAGGAATTTTAATTTTTGGTAGTTTATTACTGTAACTCAATTATGAATACACGAAGAGACTTGAAACTCGGTAATAAAACTCATATTGGACTTACCTAGATGTGGTAAGTTTTCAAAATCATCGGATGACTTTTTTTCTTTTAATAAGCGTTTTGAAATCAAATTTAAATGAAAATCGCAAAAAACATTACTGCACTTTAAATTATGTATTATTTAACTGCACGTGGAATCATCTTTCGTCAAGTAATGGTTTATCGTTGCTTACAAAAATAAATAAAATAACCTTATGTATCCTACCAACCTCTAACCTACAATAGTGGCCGTTGCCATTCTCAGTATCAGTTTTTTTGTTTTTAGTTAAAAAAAAAAAATATATAAAACAGAATAATATTGCACTGCGACTTTTCACTACTAATTATTTAATAACACAAAAAAATGTTTAAATATTTAACAGAATTAAAGTTATTGTTTTTATCAGACAACAGTGAGGTTCCCGGTATAAATTATACTTATTTACTTTAAAAGCATAATAAAATAAAAAATTCTCTGTAAGTAAGTCATAGCAAAGTATTTATTTTTAAACGTTTTTCGAATTTAATGTTACAGTTAATTTTTTCAGAATTTATAAATAGTCCATCTAAGGTAGTTATACAAAATTTACTACGCTGATAGCTATTTTCAAAATATCTTTAATTAAAAAAAAAAAAAACCGTCAATGTAAAATCCTACAATTAAGACCGATTTAAAGATATTTTATTTTTAAGTATTCATAAATAAATACCTAACTATAAATAATGTGCTGATAGAAATGGAAATGTATTATCTCCCAAAAGTTAATTAGATAGGTACTAAAAGCAAAATATTGAATATATTTTAAAAATGTAAATTATAATAATACATAAATATATAATTGACGTTGGTCTTTTTAAAAATATTTTATAGATACAAAATGATTGGGTACATTTTTACCATTTTTATTTCCTTAAGTAATCTGTTTTAAAATTCTGAGTAGACGAATGACCTATGAGTTATTCGTTTCTTTCAGTAACGCGTGATTTTGTTTTTATTTTTTTATTTGGCATAGTAAAATACCTAAAAGTTTTTCTCAGTTACTTTTTATAGATAAATAATTAAATACTAATCTAGCCCAAACTATACAAAAAAATAAACGCTAAAAATCGCCACAAGTTGAAAAATAACGCAGAGAATATTACCTATTCGAGTATTATTATTATTTCTTTAATCCGTTTTCGGATGCTAAGGCTTTACCGGCGTTAATGATGTTATATTAAAAAAAAAAATACTCTTGTTTTCCAACTTCTCCCGCCACAAATGTTACGTACTAAATTGCAATATTCTTACAGAATTAAATCATTATTGTTATTATCATTTATATTTATATTTATATTAATACGATTTTTTAATAAAAAAATATTTTGCCTCGAGATTATTTTTTTTAAAAAACATTAATTTTAAAAATGATTTCTCCTTTATAAGTCGAAGTAATATTATTGAACGTTTTTTATATATATAAGAAGCTGGTTTAGGTTTTAATAATTATCTCCTGAAAGTATTAATTTTTTATAATATGAGAATAGACGGCTTAAGTAGATATTGAATAATAAATTAACGTACGTGCGGGGAAGCAAAATGTCGGTTTATGAATCAAGTTTTTAAAAATTAAAGCACTAGTAAGATTTTATTTTTTTCTGTGTAAATTATTTATTTAATAATTCATTATTAATGTTGATTATATATTCATTTCAATCGTCACGCTATACTATGTTTATTTTTGTCATATAGTTTTGTTATATAAAAAAAAATATATATATATATTTTTGATATTTCTTAATTCCATAACTACACACCGTTATTGGATAGGTATATATTACCATTCAATTTTAGATTCTTGTAGCTATTTAAATAGTATTTATTTCAGCATACCTTTTGAATTCACATTTTGTAACACAGACAATTTTTAATCACTTAAAACCAGGTGCGTTTTCAGATAGGAGCAGTATGAAATAAAAAAAATCCTGTTAGAGTTGGGGGTTGGGAGACTAGGGGAATGTAGATCTCCGAAACCATCCATATTCTCCCTAAAAATATTCTATTTGACCGAAAAGGTATCGAATCTCTCCTCCGTTTAAGACATAAAAAATGTATCCGAGACTAATATAATTTACAAACAAATTTACTGTACCTATACAATATAAACAATGTAATAAGTAATAATATTTGGTATGATAATTTTTTTTAAAAAATTAAGACTCTAGTGTTATAATAGAAATATTTTGAATTGTGAAAGAGTATAATATGAGGTCTATGGGGAGGGGTCGATTGCTTTCTACTCACTCCCCCATCAGGTATGCTCCTAATTTAAACTTGGCTGAAATATTTTAAACAATATTTGGGTATAATATTCAAAAACGAAATTTACGATATTTCTAAACAGTTTGTTTTATATGCTTTTACACTTCACTTGAACTAATCTGTTTAGCATTTCATAAATTACATATTTAATCGAATTTCGAATAGAAAAATAAAAATATATTATTATACCCGTCATAACGGTTTTGTAATTGGTTTGCGATTAACTTAATTACAAAAGATTGGTTTGTATATTAATATATTTTATACCATAAAATTATATACATCTAGCATTGATGAAAACATAGTCGAGTACAAAGCGGTTTATTCGAGTGGCAAGGAGATTATTTTCGTTTTGCAAGGGCATAGGGCGAGGATGCTGCCGCAGAGGTGCTGGAATATTATTTTGTTATGAGTGATAAAGTAAGGCGAAAGAGGAGAAGGAGGAGGTATTGGTATAGGTATATAATACAGAGAAGAATTATATAGAAAGACATCTTCTGGTGCAGTTATTCGTCCATGGGTTGTTCCAATTTCAAAGTTGGGAAGTTTTCGTTTCAAATCCGATCACGGCGATCGTTGGTAACCGGTGATGCATGAGCCGATAAGCGGATCAGTGTGTTCGGGAAGTTTATAATGAAAGATGGTTAATACTCTATACACCGAAAGAGGTTTTTTGGCCACTGTCATTGCGTCTCAAGGCGTAAAATAATTACGAAACTCCGACGAGTACATTCCACAGTGGGGCAGGAAGATTACTAAAAGCAATGTCTCGGCCATCCCTGTAAATCTGAGATATTTATTTTTAAATTTCTCGTTTATGGTTTACTACGCCTTATTGTTAATATTATTATTATTATTATTTTTTTTTTTTTTGTTAAATTTATTTATTTGCAGGTCTTATAACAATAAATTATTTTACTTGGATATAATATATTAAACGACATATTATTGTTGAGTGCGATAGAATAAACGAGCGATACCTTAATTAAAAACAAATAAAACATTTTTACTCACCAGATTTTATCATTAAGAAATTGAAATAAAATATATTTCATTGCTTATAAACCCACATTAGTGAGAGTTTGGATTTATTACTTTCTCAAAAAATATAATATTATACCTATATATGTTAAAAATAATTAACTTTACTATACGTTTGAAAATTTGAATAACGTGATAATAAATACAACTCATGAAAAATGTTATGTAGACATTGTTTGCGTTTTAGTGTATCTGTGTGACTTATGATAAAAATACAATTTACTTAAAAAGGCATAAGAGAAAACGTATTTGAATTTTGTTAATTCAAAAAAATGATCAGGTGATTTAATGGGTATTTATAAAAATCTGGAATGACATATCTGAAAAGCATAAATCTGGCAAGTAAATATCTGAAATTTAGTATTTAACGGATATCGAAATGTGAACTGATTAAACCTGTTATTTACAAATCTGGATTCCAGATAATTCCAATAATTCTAGATTTATGTTGTCTCGTTTTATATTTTTCAGATTCGTACTTAAGTACCAGGTTTTTACGCGCTCCCGAATTAACATAGTGTATATAATACAATAGAATTATTATTAGAATTTTTTTTCCATTATCTTAAAATGTACAAAGTATTTGAATCTTTACGAAAGATTTGTGAATTTTAATTGATATATATTTGTAATGTAGTTGTAAAATAAACGTGTACCTACCAATATTATTATCATAACTAATACTTAAAATACTGAAAATAAAAAAAAAAGCGATATTTTATGATACCTAATATTTATTTTAGAGTTTCTTTTATTTTCCATAGTAATACATTTTGACTAAAAAAATTTGGACCACTTGACTATCAAATCTTCATTGGCCGATCTATTCTCAATCTACATCTGCAGGGCAAAGAACGTTTTCGAAAATATTAATATCCGTGCACACGGAAATGCGGTTTTTGAATAATCACAAACTAGCCGGTGAATTGAAAAGTTGTTTTCGTAATCTACGGGGACATCTCGTGGGAAATTACTAATTTTGCAAAACGGGAGAAATATTTATCCACCACGAATAATGCTCACATCAATCCGTCGTCGCCCTGAACTTTATATAATTATTTTAGCTAGGTATGCGTTTTTAACTATTTAACCTGACCAGACTATTTTTTTCTCTCCAGTAATGGACATTAATAAATCAAACGTTCTACGATTGTAAAAATCAAAGTAATAATTATTTTTTTTAAATTTCGTTTCAGCAAATTATAATTCAAGCATTATAATATTATACATATTTTATGAAACGAAACGTGAACAAATTAACTTCATACATTTTTTTATGAGATAATATTAGTAGACGTTAAAATGGTAAAATATTTATAAATATATATCATACAACAGACGGATAAGAATGAATATAAACGAGTACTTTTGGACTATAATATATTATTATAATAATATTGTTCTACTGAATAAATATGAAAAAAATAAAATAATTTGGTCGTGATATTTATATTATAAGTAGTTTTACGAATTACGTTTTAATAACATTTTTTACATTTTTATTGTCATTATAACATAATTTTAACTATTTTACTATTTAATTATCGCATATTTGAATATTTACAGTGAAATGAAATTAACAGACGTCCGGGATATAATTCGATTTGCGTAATTTTTGTACTAATAAAATGTACATCACGATGTGCAGATTAGTGTAGAATAAGGGTTATTATTTTATTAACGTTATTTCTTTAAATATCTTATTTTTTACTATAATTATTACCATTTATTCTATAGATAATTCTATCAAGGGGTTAAATGAGGGAACTCATCCCACACCTTGCTGTCGTCCGTTAAGAATAACGTAAAAAAGATAAGAAAGGAAGATAATTATATTAAAATATCATACTACATTAAAATTTTAAATTGATGATAATTTTGTTTTTGACATTATTGTGTCATATTTAATAATTTACTAGGTACTCCAATGAAAATATTGAAGAACTTAATTTTATTTCTGACGATTAGTTTACGTAGGTATTTAGAGTATAATTGTACTAGATAACTAAATACGAGTATTATCTATAGGTATATAAAACGTTGATTAAATCACTCTAAAGCAATTCTTCGAAATATATAATTATGTTTTTAATTTCTAATAAACTTAGACTAAACTTATATTGAAATTAACATTTTAATTTATTTAAGTTGAGTATTTTGTATCAATATTAATTATTAGGATATACTTATTAGTAAAGTAATTATTCATTTAAAATTATCCATAAAATATAGATGTTATTTTCTTGATAAATTAATTACCTAACCGGCATTATTATCCAATAGTTAGTAATATTTAACTTATATAAATTATTACAATTTATTAAAATTAAAATCTTAAGAGAATTTAAAAAGATTTTCAAATTTTACGAAATTTGAAAATTATTTTTATATTTAAATGATACCTATACACGATAAGATCTTTTCCACTTATCGACTGCTTGATATCCATTTAAGGCGAAGGGGAATGATCGTTTTTATCGACGGATTTGACGTTTTAGACCAATAAGATGGAGTAAAATTCACAAACTCCCGTTCGTTCAATTTTAATTTTGTAAACACATTCGAATTATTCGATTTCTTGTCTATATTTTGTAGGAAATAACAAAAGACTAATAAATATATGTTTTATCGAAAACATATTTGTTGGTTTTTTTTTTTACTAAGTAAATTTAGTTAAAGCATGGGTTAATGGGTTAAACTCGTATTTAATAGTACCATAAAAAAAAAACCATTAAATATTTCTTACAAAACATAGAAAAGAAGTATCTATATGAAGTCACAATTTTTTTTCAAAACAGACATTGTACTACTAGAATTAAATATTATTATTATGCTACTTCTGCTTATTGATCTAAATGTATAAAAAAACGAATCGTTTTCAACTATATTTAGAGTATTTACATCCCGCAATGCAACTGTAAGTATTGTTTTGTGCAGGAAAACACTATTCGGCTTATTAATCTGATTTAATTGAGAAATACGAACAAGGAGAACTTGCACTTTGCAATGTAGGTTTTATTTTTTTCGATTTTATTAATACAAAAAGAGTTATTATTATTTAAAAATCTAATAGTTTTAATTTTTATGCTGCACAGCACAAGATATTTTTGTTTTATGTTGGGCATTTGATTTCTTAGTCAAGTCTATAAGTCACGGGACTACTTGTAATGTATTTGTTAGTGAATTTTTGCGTTAGTACAATTTATTTTCCCAAAAATTTGAGAAATCTACTTTTAAGGCAACCCCTTAAATACGACAAGTAGATTGTCTTCTTAGGCATCATAATAATTGATTTCACTGATATTCAAAAGAAAATTATATTTAAAAACCGAAGAAAAAGTATCATCATGTTTCACCAATACAAACGAATATCACTAAAGTGTTGAGAAAACCAGTTCTAAAAAAACACGTTATTATAACATATTATTACTATATTTTGAACTCTATAAGCTTTCCCCCCGGGCACTATTGTCACTAGTCAGCAACTATAGTATTCATAATAATGTAGTAATTAGTTAAGTATAGACGAAGATTTATTGATTATATACAGTGATTTTTTTTTTTCGTGATCCAGCGATTGAATATGGAGATTTTGAAATTAATACACTAATTTAAGGTGGAAGGAGTGTAGGCAGATGTAATAATTCTCCAATAGAATCATTTGATCATAATAAATAAAAATCATGTTGTAAAATCGAGTAAACAATTATTGTCTTTCAAGTGCTCTGCGTGCATAGAGCTATTAAACGGACTCGTATTTTGTGAGAAACATGCTAAAAATTCAAATTTTTGATTTTTTACGACAAATAATGGACAAATAATATCACTTCTCCCCGGGTGATAGAAACATATCCTCAAAAAAGTGTAAATTATTAAAATTAGAATTTCCAATGGGTACGAATTGACGACACTAGACCAAAACTATTGATTTTTATATTTCAAAATATGATCTTCCGGCGTGGCTTTTGCCTTGTACCCCTACCTTTGTTTATACTCAAAGTGGTTTTCAACCCATAAAGATTTGAGGTTTTAAATTTACACAATATAGAACTTAAACGTCCATAGCGCAGTTTTAAGTTTAGAGTTTTTCGAAATCGATAAACTTGATTTATCGGCTGTTTTTATTTATTTTTCTAATAATTTGGGGAGAAGTGAGCGTTTTCGGTAAATAATATTGTTTGAAAATGATAGCATAATTATAGTAACCGCCGCATAAAATTTCTTACAGTATCGATGTATAATCGGAACATATTAAAACGTCTTACTTATCGTATGTTTCTCACAAAAACTGCCCGATTAATGCAACGTAGTTGTGCAAGTGTTAATAATAATAACAATAATAATAATACGGTAATAATATATAGTCGGTGTGAGTATTATAATATAGTATAGTAGTGTATAGTGTATAGTGTTAGTGAAAGAGGTGAGGAAATTGTGCAGCGCTGGTGGTGGTGCAGATAGACGAAGCCTTGATGCGAAGAATAATTTCATTTTTTTTTCTATCATCAACTTATAATATAGTTACTGATACCGACCCTGGCTGGTTGGAGTACGCCTTCGGGAGCACTCACCCTGTTACCACCGATATTGTTCACCACGCACGTGAATATCGCATCGCGGCCTTGGGCAATAGTCACGTTTTCCAGTGGGTACATGAAATCCGGCTCGTAACCGTTCACTGAAACATAATATATAAAACACAATATTATTATAGAACTGTGGAAGTATTATAGCATATGTGTATACTGTATACATATATATATATATATATATCGAGATTATTGTCCAGTGACAATGGTCAGTTTTGTATTATACCGTATAACAGTATATTTATTATTAAATCACGTTTCGGTTAAGACGTATACTGCAGTAGTACTCTGCGAGCAGGAAAATTGAAAATTGAAAAAAAAAAATAACAATACCGATATTGTAAATAAGTATTTTTGCAATCGCTTTCTCGCTCTATCGTTTTATCAGATATTAAATTATTATTATTTTCTTGTTATTCTCCGGCAGTCGTCTTCCTTCTTATAATAATAATACACCGAATGTCGGCGCGAGCGTTTTTGAACACGACAGTATTATAAAAATCTCGCGTGTCGAAAACCGTTTATTTCGGAATGACCGCGTATGATTTATAGCGTGAACCCAGGTGACGTTCACAATTAAAGAACATCACATATCCGTTTAGTTAAATATGATTATTATTATTATTTTTAATAAATGGGGAAAAAAGGCCACTTTTTAATCTTGAGTATTTACCGCGTGCGTCTCATCCACGAGTGAATTGAAAAGCAATATGCCAACGTGTTCTTGATAATAATGTTGTGGACTTTCGCTTTCGTGTAAAAGTTCTAAAATCCACGTTCAAGGATACTTTTTTTTTCTCAATTTTACGCGAACATGTTTCGGAACAAATGTCACGATAAAACGCAATAAATCCTATATAATATATGTGTATATGCCTTTATAGTACTAGAACCCGGGACTGTTTTCAAATTTATACCGAAATTTTCGTGTCAATAAATTCGGTTAGGTCGAAAATTGTTTTGAGAAATTTCGTTGAAACCGCCCGTATACACGAACCCTTAAACAATATCGGTATAAACTTCTCCTCCGCCGCACCGACCTATATTTCAGTAATAATATATCATTATTAATTCGAATTTAATTGTCACGCTGCGAGAAATTATAAATTAAAATAACGTAGATACCTACCGAGCGCGTTGCAGTAAATGAATACTACCATTTTTTATTCCGGAAAGACTCGTTGACATGTTTTGATAATAAAAGGTCATTTGTATTATTATTATTATTATTATTTTAATGCTTTATATACCTATCTACGTTAATTTACGAGTTTGTTTACAATTAAAATAACGGAATAATATAATATATTATTTTGAATAAATATAAAATATATCTTTGGGGAGGGGGTGGGGAAATGAAAAAATGAAAAATTCGATCGACGTATAATATAATATAGGTATATCAGTTGTAGTTCCATTAATAATAATTGTACGATAATTTTTACAATGTATGTTTGAGATGAATAAACATTAATTTATGATACCCAATATTTAAATTGACAAAATATCATAATGTAAACGTGCCGCCACATTAATTATTATCGCAATAATATAATATCGTGATGTTGAAGTATTATAATAATGTTTTTGCTATCTTAAAATAGGCGTGAACAATAATTTCAAAACTGGGCAGTAACTGGTGTATAAGTTAAACGTTATTAATTATAAGTTACTTTTTTTTTTTTTTGATAACTTTAAACTTAACTAGTTGAAAGAAAAAAAATTAGAATGTTAGAAAACGACTTGATTATTTCTATTAACGGATACTTTAAATTTGACTTTTGGTTAATTCGTTAAAATTTAAATTATGTCTAAAAAGTTATTTACGGATATTTTGTATAAAACCTGTGTATCCACGTTTTTTGACAAAAATTACGTATTTTTACTTTAAACGTGAATATTATCAAATACCAACACGAGTCTTGATTGGCTAGTCATTTTCTGTTCGAAAAGTACAGTGTACAAAATACGTAGTAGGTTATTAAAAAACAAAGTAACTTTTAAGTTATTATTCTCCTACAAATGTGAAACTTAAATTAATTTATATTTCAAAATTAATTTTAATTTAGTTTAGTTATTAATTTTTTTTTCAGGACAACTTAACTTAAACTAGTAAAAAAATTAGCTAATTTGCCTGGCTTTGAATAATTTACGTTCAATTGATACGCTATTTTGTTTAGCAGAACGTTCGAACAGTTTTATACTTTGGTGAAGCACTTATAATTAATTATCTCAAATTTGTCGAGTTTTAATTGAACAATATAATAAACGTTGAACAAATTATAGTAGTACATTAAAAAAGTACAGATTAGTAACGTCGAATTTCAGAATTGTATTATATTTCATCTACTTGCAAATATTCCTGTTCTCTGCAGCTTCTTTCCATCGAGAATCCGGCTCCATTACCTTTATTTCCCTAACACGATCATTTTTACCTTAACCTTGGTCTTCCTAAAGGTTTTTACTCTATTTAACTAATGACCTAAACCTTGACAACAGTGATCTTTTTTACTTTATAATCGAGTTTTTGAAATTGAATTTTATAGTTCATTATTTAAGTATAATCTCCTCTATTCATTTGTTCAAACATTAAAGATTATAGACCGTATATTTTTCCAATAATAAATGAAATTTTCAGAAATCTCTGGATTTCTGAATCCTGATTCTGAATCTGATCTCTGAATTCAATTTTTTTTTTTATTTTTAAAACTTTACCTATACTTTTAATATACTGCCATCGATTAAAATCGCATAACGCTTTATCAAGTTATAACTATATACTTTGTCGTGAAGTTGAAAGTTTGTAAATTATCATAGGAAAACATATGGCTTTGTTCATAATATTGTTAATATTTTATCTCTTGCGTGCTCTTTTGAGACGACCTTTGAATGGGAATTGTACACAATTTTAATTTCTAAAATGTAGTTATTATTAATTTTTCGCTCTAATTATATGGGTAACAATTCGACATTAAAATAATTCATAAGAAAAGATGTGTCACCAAACTCATGTCAAGACTTAGTGAGCAGTACTAGTTATAATAATAACTACGACATGACTAAACAGGTTGGCGTAGTCGAGGATATGTCAATTCCTCCCTCTCGCGCGCCAGTGGTGTCTCGTGAATACACTCCACTATCCTGAACTAACCGAATTCCCTCTTCGTCTGGCCCGGTCGTTTTATACATCATCTGTCTGCCCTTGTCGAGGCCTGGACACGATTTCCTTACGTTCAATCAACACGTGACGTCCGTTATGAAAACGCTTTCGGTTTGGCACACCCCGTATTAACGGCCCTTACGTGCGTACGCTTAATGCGACAACCGATTTCACATTACTCGTGTTAACATATCGATTTATATTGACTGTTTTATTCGCGTGAGGGATATAACAGTCCGTAGGACGTATCGAAACGAAATCCGTGTAAAAAAAAATATTATCAATCAAGATTAAAATAGTATTGCATATTTGGTCCCGGGAAAGAAAGGCAAAGGCAAGTTGATTTTCAGATTTTTCTTTTGATTTTTATACTCGTGTTTTGTGTAATTTGTCGATCTATCAATCGCATACGCGTATGTGTTATGTATATCAAATTCTAACACAATATTGTATACCGAAAATTAAAATACCATAATAGTCGATACGATGCACTTTTTGTTTTTTCGAAAAAAAGCATACGGACTTCTTTTCCCCTGGGACTGGAGATACAAAAATAACGCAGAAACGACGTATCTATATATAACTGCATGGATAGTGTGCAATATAATATGCACGCAGGTAATGCAAATAATGCAATAAAAGTTACAGCGAGAGTGTATTATTATTATTATCGCTGGGTATAGAAGGTCTAGTGTTTTTATTTGATCGCGGGTAAGTCGCGCGCGCATGTGTCGATTTTTCCAAGGTTCGTTTTTTGAACAGACGAATGAACGAGTAAAAAAAAATCGGGGTTTTGGGAGGGGGACGAGGGGGGGGGAAACGTTATATATTATTGAAATAACAAATCCCTCACGAGAAATACGCGTGTTTTGCGCGAGGAACCGCTGCTGCTGTTCGTTCGCACTCGACCGCCGATAACCGCATTAATTAATTGCCACTGGGTGTACGCGTATACGCATCGGGCAAATTAAAGGGTAGGAAAACGAGTATTCTGATTTATGGGAGCCACCTCGCCGCCGCGTCACTGACCACCATTTCCTCGGTCTCCACATCTCCACTTCTCCTCCTCATCCACGTTTCCCTATGCATACATATATATTCTTCATACTCTTCCTCCTCCTCTTCCACTTTTTCCTCTTGTCCCGACCGTTTTACTAGAGCGATCCCTTTTCGAAAACCGATGTCCACCGCCGCGGCGCGGCCTTTGCACATAAAAACACATGTTTCGAAAACAAACTTTCACGAATTTAATTGAAAACGTCTGATTTAATTTATAAGCGCCACCGAGCCGGGCGCTAATTTTTACTTGTCCAGCACCCTCCTCCCCTCCCCCCAAAAAACACTATTTGTCATGATACCGTGTGTAATTAATTTTTGTTCAACTTGCTTATTGGACTTCAATTTTATTTCGTTTTGTTTTTGTATTTGTTTTTTTTTTTATAATTTCACAATCGCTGTAAATATTTTTGTATGAGGTTAGGATGAAGGTTACCATGTATTATTAATTTATATTTTTTGTTTATCGTACTAAATTCAGTTTTTGTTTTTATCCGTGTTTCCGAGGTAAGCCAGATTTGATAGAAACAAAATAAACATTTCAAAGTTCAAGGGTGAACTTCACATCCCAGAAATTAAGAGTTTCAAAAATATTTTTTGAGGTGTTGTCCGAAATATGAGTTTGCACATCTTTTAATTCCATTGCATCTGACCGTAGTTACGAGTAAATAGTGACGATATTATCAATTTATTTTGAATAGGTTACGAAGGTTGTTTATTCGTAGTTATAATAACAAATCAAACATAATTTGAGCAGGTTTGATTTAGTCCGAAACAGAGTTTGATTTGATTATTTTTAGTATGTATTAAAGTTACCAAACTATTTTTAAGTTTTAATATGGAATTACATATAATTGTTTAATGTACGTTTAGAAACCGGGAATTTGGCACGTTCGTTGAGTGGGTTATCCTAGCTTGTTGGATTATGAAAAATTTGTCTAATAACCCATAGTATAATGTATGAAACTCGTATGCTAAAATAATTTCCCCCTAATCTCCCTATATACCTACTCACTCACCCACCGACACACACACACATACACTTACACACACACGGGAAAATTACGATTCCGAAATGTCGATATTATTATATTCTAAGAAAAATAAATTTTTGAAGTCCATTAAACAACATAAACATTCTTTCTCGGGTTTGTTTCTCGTGAATGAGATAATTAATGTAAATTAAGTTATAGATAAACGAATTAAAGTTGTTTAACAATAAATAATTTTGGTTTTGAAAATTAATGTTTAAGCCGGTCTCGTTTATCTAACATTATTATTTTAAGAAGCCTGCTGTCCAAGCTGTGCAGAAACACTATAACCGAATCTAACAAAATAGAAGAACGACAAATGCGATAATTATTTATGGAGATTGATTGCTCTCGAAAATCCAGTTCTGAAGGTAGTTTTTTTTTAATACAATATTTGTATATTTTAGGTTGGTGTTACCTTGAAAGATTGTGAAATTTCCGGTTTATTTGAAACAGTATTTATCAATCTTTACAACAGTTCACCTGGAGTAGATAATCTCGGCAACAATAAAGAAAAAAAAAAGAAGAACATACTTGACACGATGGTTGGGCCACTGTTATAGGTGAGAATTGTTAACCCAAACAGAAATGCTTGAAATTTTATTAAGAGGTTCATTATTAGTCGTACTTTGTGGTAAAAAAAAAAAAAAAAATTAAGTGCAATGTAGAATAATTTTTATAAAAATGTTATTATCAAATTTTGATGAAAATCGTAAATAGTACAGCCTTTCAAAATACGTATAACCGAACTCTGCTCAGAATCTTTTTTCATTAGCAATGATTACTCGTTGCGCGCAGATATACATTAAATCCATCTCTATATCCTACTTCTCAACTTCTCATAGTGGCTTACCCATCGTTTGAAGTATGTCTGTCTAAATTAAAACAATGTCACTCTATAAATATATTAAGACTTCTCTACGCTTACACGGCAGGTATATTTAATTACCTTAAATCCATTTATCGCGACAATAAATGTTTTCTATTGATGCATTCATCTATTACAATTACTTCAGTTAGATTTTAGGTTAAGCGTATGAAAAAAAATTTAAAAGATACTTTGTATTATTATTATTGTTTTAAGTGTTTTCTCTACAAGTTAAATGTGCACGACAAAACTTTACAAAACCTTATTATTATTATTATTATTAACGTTTGAAATTGTTTTTCGAAACCCTGTGCGACGCCGGTGGTCCGCATGTGTCGGGTATTTTCGCTTTTTAATCTGTCCGTTGCTAACCCTTAAATAAAAGGGAGACGACGGAATTTTATTTCGTTATTTCCTCTGTCATCCGTTGTCGACCATACGCGTTGGTTTCGCGTCCCGGACAATTGTTATTATTCGTCGTCGTCGTCAAACATTTTTTTCTTTTCTTTATATAAATACGATCGAGTACAAAATATTTTACCAGACAACGTTGACGCATCCACGATATCCGTTTACAAAACGATATAGAACTATACACGAAGTCACAACTTCTTTAGCAATATTTTTGTATTAATTATGAGCGAAGCGAGGAATGTATTTTAGTTTTACTAGGTACGACGATTATTGTCTATTTTTTTTTTGTCATTCAAATAAAACTAATCGTAGAAAATTCTGAATACAAAATATTGTATTAGAATTTTCTAGATGTGATGAATCTACATTCTGATATATTTTCGATCTTTGCGAGTTGTTTATTCATAACTGGACGGTGTAAAAATATCGGAAATCCAGTTATAATTTTTTCTTTTTAGAATAAGCCTGTAAAGTACAAATCACGGCATTTCGTGTTATATTTTCCATTTAGGTGAACCAAATTTTTTAGCTCTATAAAAATGCTTAACAATCTGATACAAGGTGTGTATTACTTATTGGTAGACGGTGTATGTAAATAAAGTTTATTTTTCTAAAAATTTCAAGTGTGAATTCATATTTCAACTCGTTAAAAACTGAAAGGAATTGTAAATTTATTTCGTAATAACAAATTAATTCAATTTTAGTTTAAATTTACCAAAACTATTTAATCGAACATGCACATTGCATACGGCATACAAATTAAAATAACCCAATGTATCCTGTTTTCCAACTCGCCACATTTATATCATTGGCTAACCCAAGAATAGTGATTTACTTTTGTAACATAAATATTTTGTGTATTCAAAATTATCCTAATTTATCTTGAAAAACGTGCGCATGGTTGCTGTCGTGGCGTTGCAGACTTGCAAGGATTTACCTACTTCACATACGAACGATTTTCTTTAATATTAAAAATAATTAATTACAAAATGGTTTTAGTGATATAGGCGAACCGATATTGCAGCACTTTATTTTGAGTTGATTTATTTTTTTTTCTGGAGGGGGGATTTTAAATACATATATTTTAAAGGTTTTATTTCCTCGAAAGGCGGCGAAAAGGAAAACTTGACCGGGCGTGATGGTCTCCGCTATGTTCCGCGGCGACAGGAAGAGCGTGACGCCTTTTTCGATGCTGCTGCCGGAATGTGCGCGTGATATTCGCCCGTGTCTCTCTGGTTCGCGCGCGTGCATCGACGACGACGACGAGAGACATAATAGAAAAAAACATTAAAAAAAAAAAAAAAAAACGACAAAGAGTAATCGACGGAGGAATCGAATTTAAATACAAAACGTGTAACAACGGCCCATTATTTCGGTAATCGTTTATTTATACGCGACAACGACGGGGGCAGTCGGCGCACGAACGCACACCCGGGGGGTCGAGGAGACGCATAAACGACGATGGATGCCTTGTTGTCGTTGCTTCCGCCGCCGATGCGATCGGAATTCGAAATAACGCGGGTAGAGAGGTGTCGTAGTTTTTTCTGCAGGGTCGCTGTTTTTTTTCTTCTACTTCTCTCTTTTTTTTTTATATTTGTGTGAATATATTATGTACACAAGTATGTATATACACGCTTTTAGTCGTCTGAATATTAAGAAAACACAAAAAATAAACGAAATCTTCGACGGTGTCACATTGGCTTGTGAGACGAGATATACAATATACACATACATACGAATACAATGTATAGTCAACTAATAACAGTCAGTTGGTGACTGTTTGAAGTGTCTTCCGGTATACAAAAATATATAAGCCTGTTTTCCAGTAATCATGTATTACCCGCGTTCTCAATAATCGCGTTTTTTTTTTACGAAAAATCGGTGGCCGTTATAGTAGTTTTATCGGTAATGCATTTCAACTCCTTACACCATACTTGAATTCCGGCGTTTGCCGACGCACACTAGATATAGTAGGTATAATTTCACATCAGAACTATATCACATATAGTTTACCTAACTCGTCGAATCTAACTTTTAGGTCATTTTCGCCGTTTTAATATCATTCTAATAAACGCTTCTCAGGTGAGAATTGATGTTTTTCATTATGAATATAAAATAGGCAATAGTTATACTAATTATGAAATTGAAGAGTAAATATTTATACGCGTGTTATGACCTGAGTTATGCGTGATGGTATGTTGCTGTGTTACCATATTTACATAACGTTTAGTGGCAGTTTGACACAACAGTATTGACTACGCGGTGACATCGTTTTATAATGCTTGAAGATATCTGTAAAGAAATTAATCGATCGACCGGAAAAAAAATCTGGTGCATCATTCGCGTATGACGGAGCAGCATATCAAATAGAAGTGCTTAAAATGGATTTCAATCTATCGTCAAAACACATAAACCATTTTTTGTGGTTGGGTAGTAGCAATAGCTAGGAGAATATTTACTGACATTTATGACTTTATTCAACTTATTAAGGTGATGATTTCACTTCAAACATAATATATTCGTCCCTCCTATTGTGTAATTCAGTGTAACCGTTAAAATAAATTTATCTACTTATAAAAGGTATATATACAGGGCGTAACAGGACTATTTACCACTTGAAATAACTTTTGTTCCATTCAAATTTTTTCATTTTTTAAATATTTTATTTAAGTATGGTTATTTATTTTCTATGATTTTTAAAAATTTAAATTAAAAAAAATTATGAATTATGATGTAATTGTATTTTGATTGTTATGGGTTCATGATCTATGATAATGTTAACCCGTGAAAAACAAAATGATTATCATTTGTTATGCACTGACTACTGATTAAATATTACGATAGAATATAAACCACAGCAGCATTTATATTTTCAAAAACTTTAAATTTTTTTAGAAAATAATTATCTTGAATTTTTTTTTAAAAAAATACGATAAAATGTTAATTGTTGTAGGCACTAATCATCACAAAAAAAAAAAAAATTAATTATTGAATAGGACAAAAGTTATTTCAAGTGGTCAATATTCTTGTTAAACCTTGTATATATATATAAACGGTTAACAACAAACCTATGATTTTTACATTATCAGCTCAGTCGCATTCGATTTTCTCGTTTAATTTTTTTTCGGGAATTGTCTATTATTTAACACTCGTAACTCATACATTGACCAAAATATTTTTTTTTGGTTTAGGAGGCGGTTGGCGGCGTACTCAAGAGTCGAGTTCTATGGCGAAATTCGCACTCAAGTAAATTAGACGATTCGCCTCGATGAGCCTTCGTTTGCTGCTGGTGACAGCGGCGCAATAGAGAAACGTTGGAATTCCACATTTAGGGACGCCGTTGGCGGTATACATAAGTCGACTTGCCTACCTCGTCTCTTCACTCTTCACCAACTGATTATAATAGCCTCTACCAATCCGAGAAATTGGATTTGTTTTTGGTTAATATATTATATTGGATTTAACAATTATAATATAATAATTATTATACACTATAGGTGTTTATATTATATAAAACAAAAAAAGCTGATACTGTTACAATGGGTTGCCACTGTTTTAGGAAGAAAGTCGGAATACATCTATACCTAAAGACAAACTATTTCTAACGATAGGCGATTTCGAGCAAAGTATAATTATACATATTCTTTACCATTAGCTAAAGTAACCCAAAAATCAACAAAAATTCACCAGACTTGTTTAAATTCTTATTGTTTGGCAGAATTTTACATTGACTTTCGACCTGACGTAACCCCATTTATCATCTCTAACGAGAGGTAGAGGTACCGTTGACGTATTCTGATCTCCTCCCATATGGATAATGGTATTGTCAACTATAAAGTGAATTACTTTGTCCTATAGAAATAATACCATATGACTACCGAAATAACCCACCCGTATTTTCCACCAGCAAGAGCATGGGGCTCTGGGTTCGTTAAATCCGTACCAAAAAAATGCCCCTCTGCAGTGGTTATATTATAAATTATAAATAATTAAAATACACAATAAATATAAATAATATATAATACATTAATACTAGGCAGTATATGAAAAATATTTAAAAAAAGAAAGTCAGACGGGTGGAAATTATTATATTAACGGATTGAACCTTACTATATCACGTACTAATTATTATTATTAGGTAAATAATTTACGGATTAGAACGACGCGAACATAATATTCGTATTTCATATTAATGAATGTTCGGAAAAATAAAATAAATCCATGATATATTGCAAAACTATACAAGTATACGACTATTATAATTATTAGGTGTGCATTTTAATTAAATAGTTTCGGTATAAACTTTCCAATCGATCGAATAATAAATCCGAATGATAATAAACATAATAACTGTTTTTAAGTAACCCGAATTTATTTTCATTCCTGTTATTACTTTAGGGTCTTAAATTTATAAATTTTAATTTATATACATTAATTTGTTTCAGTACATAGTTCTTGAGTTTTTTTTAGATTCGGAGCGTAACGAGAAGTAGTGGTTTTAAGATCGAATTTCGATGAAAATCGTAAATATTGCGTTAAATATATTATATGGCCTCTCAAATCATCTATAAATGAATTTCGTTCAGAATCGTTCTTCGTTAGCAATGTTTATCGTTAGTTTCAGATATAAATAAAATAACTTTATGTATCTTACTTTCCAAACTACAACTACAACTACTACCTACAATAGTGGTCCACACATCAGCAGAATCGGCTTTTTTTAAAAAAATTTAAACTGTTTTTTTGTGTCATTGATGTAAACCCATTGTAAAAGAACATAAAATACTAGTAGAAGTTTATTATGCATTAGTTTTGTGTACTTCAGTGGTACTTTGTTCAAAAAAACTGTCTAGATTTCTAACAGTTTTTCCATAAAATGAATAGAACCGACAACCGATGTCGATAAATCTGTTATACAAATTATACTATTCCGCTCAGAATCATTTTTTGACTGCAGTGATTTATCGTGGCTCTTATTACATAAATTAAATTATACCTTGTACCTCAAAAGTGGATATTGACTAGTTAAAGGGTTAAAATTAATGTTAGACAAAGTAGATAAGATAAAAATACCAGTATGCAATGAATTAGGTACCAACCTACCACTTAATGATCTACGGAAACGTAATATTATATTATTTTTAAAAATATTTTCAATGTTTATGTTGTGGAACAAATTTATGCATAATAATTGACTGTACAATTAAACAAATAAATTAAAACGTTTAAATGTATATGTAATACGAAAAAACATGCGTTATTTTTTAAAATACACACTTGTACCCAAAATATGCTAAATACAAATTTGCCTGATTATTTATTTAATTATGATCGATGCAAATCCATTTACCGCATGCAATTGCTTATAAAAATATGAACATGCGTTATATGGAAAATCCGGTGTCCTTAGTTATTAGTAATTTTATGGTCGATTTAGTGCGGATTATAACTCATCGTAATTATATGGCTTTTAAATAATTAACAATTAACGCAGAAACACCGTCGTTATTATTATTTTTCCGGGAGGGTATAATAACTGGTAAGCATATCAAAAGAGGTCATGCCGACGACGTGTTTCGCGACCGTCGTCGTCGTCGTCGTCTGGTACGACGGGGGCCGGCGTATACGAATAACGAGCGCGTATCATAGTTTTACTACTGCCTCGTTACCGCGGCCACGAGAACAGCCGTAGACATAGGGGACGGTCGTATGCGTCATACGCCTACATACAGATGAACGATTGTATCCCTACGTGTACATATAATATTATAATACCGTACGTTATAGGAAATTAAGGTGAAATGAGCTGTGCGTAATTAGTACGGGAGCCCGTGCGGTACGAGAAAGAAGAGGGTTCAATGCGAGCGACGACGGCTCGGCAGACACGACTCTTTGAATCTATATCAGTACGTAATAAGCGGCGGCGGCGGTAGTGTATAGAGAGATGGACGTTTATGAATGGCGCGTGCTCGCATCGAACCGCAAAGGAAAACGGTAAAGCCGGATACGGGAAATCGGACGACGACGACGACGACGGCAACTGTATAGTGCGGCTGACTGACTGCCGCCGTAGAGGGATTGGAGGGAGAGAGGGCGTAGTATAAGTGCTCGTTATATTCCCGTGGGAGTTGTATATATGGTACGACGACGTCGATCTTGAGCGGTTTTCTTATATATATATACGACCACGTGTATAAGTATAAAAAAAAAAAGAAAAAGAAAAAAAACGCGAAGATGAAAAAAAAAAAAGGATACACAATAAGCTCATAGAGACGTAGTAGTAGTAGTAGTACTAGTAGTAGTACTAGTAGTAGTAGTAGTAGTAGTAGTAGTAGCAGTAGTAGTGGTAGTCGGTTGACTTTTACTTTTCAATACACGCAATTCTATGTTTTTTTTTTCGTTGCCTCACTCGTCGCCTCGTTCAGCAAATGTTTACTCATAAAACAAAATCATGTGTTTCCCCACGGTGTGCGGTGTCGGCGGCGGCGGCAAATTCTTTTTTTTTTTTTTTGAGAAATGATTTCTGAAAACGAGATGGAAAAAAATGCTCGGGGGACGTTTTGACGACAACGACGACGGGATCGGAGGCTATATCCGGACGACGATCGGAATAAGTTGTATAGTAGCGTTCATGGAGGGCGAAAGGACGGGGGGTTGAGGGGAAAAACAACGAAAAAACATCCCCCGGCCACCACTGCACTGGGCCTTGGCTATACGTAACGGTCCCGGAGGTCTCTTTTTGTTGTAGTTTTTTTCCTTTTTTATGTGCCTTCACGTTGATTGCTCACAGCTTGTACTGCGAATACGAAAAAATATTAATCTCGTTACAATATTATTATTATGATTGTGTCGTCGTGTCGTCGTTGCTATTTGAGTTTTATTATTATTTGCCCGTCGGACAGTGTGCCCCGATGACACGAACACATCGCCCCCGTCACATCACTGCTATAAACTTATAAACAAAAAATGATTTTTCGAATTCGATTTTATCATAGAATTAAGTACATTACAATTAACATTACTACTGACGCGAAACTTTGAACAAATCAAAACGGGTACCTTTAATATAATAAATAATATTTCCACGATGCTTATATAGCTTATATATTAATTTGTATCTACTTACACGGCTGTCGACATGTTAAAAATTAAAAACTAATGTTTATTTTAACTTTGATTTGTTTTTTAACTAAACTTTTATCTTAAATTATTTTCATTTTATATTAATAAATATTAAACCAATAAATAACGTGTTGATTTTTAATTATGTACGATCACAAGTAGGTTTTAATTTATTTTTATTTTAACACAGTACTAAATTTACAATTACAATGTAAACTATTTAAATAGATAACTCGTAATATCTTATATATCTATAAATCACGCGTTCTAGTTTGGATGCGATGCACTCTAGTATTTATCCGATTTTGATAAGATAATGCTCAATGTGTGTGATTTGGTCCAACTTAAAAGATATAATAGTCTTCAACACTCCATTCTCAATTTCGTGAATTATGTAGGGGTTTTTAGGTAATTTTGATACTATAATCTAATTATTTATGTAAATTTATTTATTTAATTTTGTTTATTCGTGGATTACGTCGGTTATACAGATAATAATTTGGTTGCCACGGACAAAAAACTAATATTATTATTATTTACACTATTGTCTAGCAATAGCAAAGCCTTATCAGGTCAGTTGGTATATACTCGTACAGTCGTATATATATAGTTTTGCTCAATAATGTGTGTAGAGTTTCGAGTTTCAAATAAGTATAATTTGATGTTCTAACAATAAACTCTTCGTGTTTAACATTGATTATCCTTATGTTCAAAAAATCAAAAACCCTATATTGGTTTAATAATTTTCACTAAGTCAATAATAATTTTCCAAAAATAATAATAATGAACTTCATTTAGCTAAATTAATAACATTTTATTTAACTTGGTTAGTGGTTGTAAAATAATTAATTCATAACTCGTTAACTTCTTTCATTTAACTTATAATTCAACTGAGTTTAAAATGGTTATCATATATAATACATTCTAAAATAATAATTGATTGTAAAACAAAACTGACCTTAAATATTTAGATTGATAAATCGAGTTCTATATTTTTAAAAAGCTAAACTTGTAATTTTATATTTAACAATAAAATACAAGGATTCAATTGCAAACGATTTTCTAAATACAAATAATAAAACGAATTCCCTTGAAAAATCAACCATGTATTATATATGATAACCATTTTTAACTCAGTTGAATTATAAGTTAAATGAAAGAAGTTAACGAGTTATGAATTAATTATTTTACAACCACTAACCAAGTTAAATAAAATGTTATTAATTTAGCTAAATGAAGTTCATTATTATTATTTTTGGAAAATTATTATTTTTTATATCGTGTGTACATTTATTCGATTTTTATTAACAGGGTGACATTATCGTAGGTATATACACGTAAAGCAATAATAATGTGATTCATATCAAAGGTACATCCTTGATTTAACGACGAATATAATAATATATTATAGTGAATAGGTATAGGCCTTTCCAAGATTGCACATTCATTTGGGTAGAAATTTAATAATTAGTTTTGGATCACTCTGCAGTCTGCAGTATTAATATGTTTGTGACCATTCGTGAATCTCATCAGCAGTTTTCAAATATTCCGCAAAGGTTTCTTCGACGAGTAAACTTTCATAATATAAGTACCCTGAACTTTTTGGTACATCAAAACCGTCGAAGCAATCTCGTCAATATTATATTATAATCTGGTCATCCTATCATCTTCATACGGTCAATAAATAATGAAATATCTTCATATCTATTTTTCACATTTTGCCTCGAGTTTTCCACGAGAAATATTTTTTATGTTTCAAATTTTCAATATTTTTTTGTCATCAAAATTCAAATCTCGATAGAATTTATAATCCAAGTTGAGTATTTATTGGTATTCTATTATTATTTTTATATTCGGAGCGTAGCGAGATATGTGTTGGTTTACAATGATTTTTATTTTATTTTTTTTTATTCTGTGAGTATCTCTTCTACTAAAAATCTTACTCAGATCCAGTGTAGCATCTTTTCTGAAAGAAAGTTTTGTCGGTATTTTAAAAAGACTACTTTTTGATTTTCAGGTCGGTTTTCATAATAATTGGGAAAAAAACGTAGGAAAAACGGAAAAATGTACGTAGGTAAATGCATTAAAGAAACTTTGATCTTAATAGTTATTCATTAGCAATGGTTTATCGTTGCGTACAGATATAAATTAAATTCTCTTCTATATTCTACCTTCCTAACTTTTTACCTACAACAGTAGCTCACTGATCGTGCAAAGTACTTATGTTTGATATTTTTTTAAATAAACAAAATATCGTACATTTTATCGAATTATCGTTCACGATTCATTTATTCTTCTTCTTCTTTTACTTAAAGCCAGGCCATGGCCTGTAACGAATATAGGCTTCTATTTCCAACCTAATCTTAACGCTATTCTTCATATGTGAATATCCGTTGCATATAGCCATTTAAATCATCTCTCCAATGTATGTCTTTTTTGATTTTTTTCGTGCTTTGCGGTCATTCGCACTCTTTATTTCATAATACTGTCTATGAAAGGGTTATGTCTTGTTAAATTCCCCAAAAGTTTTTTGGTTATTTATCCTTAAATATTAAAAACATAACGTGTTCGATACAGTAAAAACTGATGATTCTTCGATGTAAATTTATTATTATTTTAAAAGGTGAAGATTGATAGGAGTGAGTTGTGTAAACTGCAGAAAACGCCTTTAGTCTGACATTTTAAAATGGAATACTGTGAGGAGGAGGGTTGAACATATATATGTTTTATTAATTTCCATCACGATAAAATAAAATCATCTTTATATCAAACTTTAACACACGAAAATTGTATTTATATCGGTATATAGAGGCTATTTTAGGATGTATATTATATAATATTATATTTTGTAGTTTTTTTTTTTTTTTTTTATGCATAACGTTGAGAAAACTGTGTTAGTGTAAATCATACTTATTACGTTTAAAATATTATAAGGAATTACTACTACGCAACAAACATTGGGCGTGCTTTATTCTGTAAATCCGCCTGCGGGTGATATTAATAAAAATATTATGCGCGCTCTCTACACTACGCGTAATAATCCAGTCTCCGGGGTTAAAAACTAAACGTATTTTGAAATGAACGAGATACGAGTCCGCAGAAATATTATGAAAAATAAAAAAATATAAAACAAAAAGAAAAACATCTTTATCCACGCGTACACAATTCTTTTGTAGAATTGTTTTTTTCATATCTGATACTGTGATTTTTTTTTTAAAGTATACATACACACTTGTACATTTTCGCATGTATGCACGATGTAAAAATATATTATATAAACAACAATAATAATTTATTCCGGGAAAGAAAAACCACACGCAGATGATATGATGTGGTTGGCGTCTAGGCTTTTAAACAAAAGAGAATTGGCAAGGATCCGGTCTAAAGGTTAAAAAAAAAAATAAAAATAAAAATAAAACGCGTCGTCATATTACTACTATACTGCACGTTTTAATATTTTAGAAAGGTTTGTTGCAAATTAATATTACGCTAATGGCGCGACGCACCTTCATTATTAAATGGTTCCCTCTCCCCTCATTTATTGGTTAGTTAATTTCCTCTCCCCACCCTTACACTTGACTTAACCCACTATTAATATTTGTACGATTTATTTTATGGAAATGCGTAGTTCGTATTTATTTGACCCAAGATTGGACAGGTAAATTAATAGTATTAACTCATTTTAAGTCGATTCGAAAATAATTAACAAGTTAATACATTTGTTATAGTCATAATTATTATTGGACGGTTAAAATTAATATATACCTATACATTAGAGTGGACCAGAATTTTTATTTTCTTGAGCGTCTCGTTATATTTTTTTTGCATGGATATAACAACATGATCGAACCTTATTTCACAAAAAACGTATTTCTAGTGATAGAGGAGCGATTTTAAGTGAATATATATTATATTATATATGTTTTTTATTGTTTATTATTTTTATTGTGTTATTTAAATTACAAATTGTATTATGATTGATACTCGCCAAATGGGAATTTTATTTAATATAATTTAAAAATATGTCCCCAAAAAAAATGATTTGTTCAACCCTGATATACAGGGTGTCCCACGAAGATTTACCGACTGCAATATATCCTAAGATAATAAAGATAGGTAGTCAAATTCTGTTATTTTTTTTATATTACTCACATAAAAAAGGACTACATGTATTTATATTTGAATTAAATATTTATTAAATAAATTGAAAAAGTTACTTTTTATTTTATTTTCGAAAAAATTTTAAAATTGCCAATTTTGTAGAGTTTATTCTTGAAATGTTGACGTTTCAACTTTTTATTTTCATTAAATTTGTAATTTTTAATATTAATATAAACACAGAAAACGGCACATATTAATAAGTAAAAAAAAATAATAATTTTTTTTTTCAAATTGGCTAATGGTACGACCGATTCAAATAGTGTAAATTGGTTTTAAATACAATTTTGTGTTAATAATAAAATCAATACTATATTCAACTGTATAGTTCAAAATTATAATTTATAATTGATTAAATTAATATAAAAATAATTTAAGGTAGGTAATAAAAATCAAAATGGTTAAAGCGAATATTATAATAGTTAATAGAAAATTAATTAATGGTTACCTAACTTTTAACTCAATAATGCGTTAAATAGTAAACAATTAAAAAGTGCATTTATTTAAATATTAAATTTGCGTCTTTTAATTTATAATATAAATAAAACTTACAGATTTGTATAACGTATTGAATAAGACTACTTTTTTGTATATTTTTTTTTTTTTTTACGATCCACAAAATTTCTACAATGATGTTCTTTTTTTTACTATATGCAATTTCAAAAAAATAACTCGTATATTGTATTCTTAATACCGATTTATTCCGAGTAGGTATGTATAAAGTTTAGGATTAAAATTTATACGTTCGCTTGAATTTCGTTTTTTTTTTGTTTAGGTTTTTCAAGTTATATGCGGAATCCGAGAAAGAATTTTTTAAGAAAATGCGCCATATCCTCATTCAATTACTTAAAGTGGATATCTAAAAAGATGCCACTCGGAATTTTTCGAGAATTTTCACTATTCCGAAATTGTTTTCTGAGAAACAAAAACACGTAAAATTAATAGCTTTCTTTGAATCCAAAAACCAATAGAATGCGTGCACACGAAATAACTGTACTAGGTATGACAATATTATTATATTATTTTAGCGAGAAAACATAACGTTTTCTTTGATTTAATTTTAGATTCTGAGTTAAGCGAAGAATGTATTGGTTTTACAAAAATATTTATTATTGTTTTCTTTATGTGAACACTTTTTCTACCAAAAAGCTTACTCTGATTAACAAGTATTGCATCTTTTCTGAAAGGAAATGTTCATTGGGTGGTATTTTAAAGAGTTATTTTTTTTAAATTATCTTGAAATATTCAAGATAATGAGGAAAATCTGGTTCTCTAGGTTAAAAAAGATTGAAGAATTAAAAATAAGGTTGTCATTGGTAACCGTTGTTATTTGTTTTTTTGTTATTATTAAGTTTTTATTACACGAGTGAACATCATACCACCATATGACATACCTAAATATTGTTGACAAAGCAACACTATCAACTGAACTCCGTTTATAATCGTTTTATCGTTGCTTACAGATATGGTATACATTAAATTACCGTCTGTATCCTACCTTCCCAACTTTCCATCTACAACAGTGACTGCACCAACGTGCGAAATGTGTCCGTCATTTTTTATTTTGTTTGTTGTATTATACGAGGTTTTTAACTTTAAACATTATTTTACTTTCATTTTTTTTTTTTGTAGACATAAATTCAAAAAGCTGATAATTTACCAGAATATTTTGAAAATTTTACTTCGTCTAGATAATTTTGTGAAAATGTCTCTACGATTATTTTCAACCGAATTAACAATACATTCTTCGGTGCGCCCAGAATCTAAAACACGCGCATCACGGTGAAATTATTATATAAACAACATAACGTTGCTTGGAATTTAAAAAAAAAAAATTAATTTTTTTATTGCTATATTTTACAAGACTCATTATACCTATACATATTATAGGAATAAGCCGCAGTACCTGCCTATTTATAATTTGCCAATTCCTACCAATGACGCGGGAATTGCGACTGCAATATAGCTGTATACATAGTTAATCATCATTAATTAAACGCACAGAGACAGAATGAGAGAGTTCTTTCGATTCGTTCGTCATCGATTTTTCCGCATTTAAATCCGACACGACCACTCTACGTAGGCATGTAATATAGACGCCTACCTATGTACATATATTATAACGGAGGGGTCTGTGTCATTTTTGAATACCGACCCACCTACTATGTACGATTGATGCAGTTGAACGTGTGTACCTATGTTATAGTTGTATCATTTTGTTATTTGCTAGTCATTAAAATGCAGCAAAAGACATTTTGTATGCGCATACTATATATACGTATAATAATATATAAGACACTTCATTCAAACGCTTGTTATCGTCGTTATAATAATATTATTACTGTAATATACGATCAAACGAACGACGAGTAGGTCGTCACGTTGACAAAACACTGCAGCAGCCTGTAAGTCGATTGAATAATTTTAATTATATAATAGGTACTACTACACATACGCAAACACGCGTGCATACATACACACACACACACACACACACGTATACGCATGTTAATAGTGTATTCTATAACATCCGTTTGTGGGTAATCTAATGGCTAAACCTACTATAATACGATTTGTATTTATTCAATATGTATGTGGACACAATAATTATTAGTAGATAAATCTACGTTTGCAGTCGTGCATATAGATTATACAATTAACATAATACAGACGGAACAATTAAACATTAGGAAAACCCATAGAAATTACTTCCTAACTAAATAATTCATTGGTCTTCGTAGGAAACTGTGTCTTAAACAATTTTTTGACTTAAATTACATATTCTTACACATGCTTTACTGAGAATTAAAACGCATTAATAGTCATTATATGATGCACTTTTTGTTTGACAAACAAGGCATAAGGCGTATTATAATTATATGACTTAAGTCATTTAGATAGCCTGCATTTAGTATAGGGAGGTTATTAGAATAATCAAGCCATCTAGCTATTTATTGACAATACTTCAACATTTAATTTGTTTGCATTCAATAGCACACACAATTGATTTGAACTCTACTTCTCTAGGACTAAAAAACTAAATTTTGAATCGATCGACATTGAGAATATCAGGTTTGTTCATAAGTTTTAGATGATTTTATATGGTCAAAACTTTACATTTTTATCGATCATAAACGGTGTATTCAATATTAGCGTAATGCATAACATTATTTTTAGAAAAATATTTTTTTTCTCGAAATTGGTTGAATATATTTAAAAATCAAAAGGTAATAATATGTTTTGAATGTGTACTATGATACGACGGTGTAATATTAAATATATTGTAAATAATATTATAAAATGATTAACAAAAACTAAAATGTAAAATCAATGGTATAGCATAAAAGAAAATGAAACAACGAAAAAATGATTATTTAAATTTTACACGTTCTTATCTACCTTTTAATTATTTCAACGTAGTTCGGGTTTTTCGTAGTTCGTGTTGTATGTACGCTATTATAATACCTGTAATCGTATTAGCCGAGTGATTTGAAAGTTATTTTTTACTGTTTATTCGTATAACGAAAACAGAAACGAATAATACTACCATCAATTAGTAAGTATAAATAAAAAAACAAACAAAAAGAAAAAAAAATACGAGAGAGGTAAACTCACAGGTTAGGTTTACTATTGAATAATACGAATACTAGGGTAGTAAATACGATTGTACTCGTATATCATTAATCGTTTAATGCAATTTATAAGTTCCCTTTTCAAATTAAACTTTTTAAAAATGTATTGCAGTATAACGAATTTATACGGTATACGGCACTAGCTAATATATTAGATTATTATTACGATATACAAATAATGATTTTTGAATTGTTTGTACGTAATTTAAATGCCAAAGATCTAAGAAAAATATGGTATTTTAAATTGGACATAAGGTTTATTTTTATCATGTTTAAATAATTTAATTATTTATCTAAATTATTTTTTTTGGAAATTTCATTCGAATCAAAATTAATTTTTCTTCAATTACCTAAATGGAAAATTGAATATCGTTATTATAAGTACATATTTTATCTATACCGATTGGGTACATATTTTTACTAAACTTATTTATCTAAATATGCCGTTTTTTTTCATACAGTAAAACCACTTAGTACCGGACATTTTCGGACACGGAAATTTTGTCCGGTATTCAGAGGTGTTCGCTATCCAGAGGAGGTAAATGTTTGAAATGTGGAAAATAAGAACATTTGGGCTAGAGTAAATTGAATTATAATGTTGTTATTAAATTTGATTACTAATTATATAGATTTAATTGTAATTTAAAGATAACATACGTACATATATTATATAAAATTAAAATAAATTAATCAGGTGCATAAAGAAATATTTAATTAGGTTCAACATTTTTTTGCAAGTATCTACACCAGTGGTTCTCCCAACCTCTTTTATTCTATACCCCCTTTGTAGATTTTCAAAAATCTCTTGACGAGTGGAAAAAAGGCCATAAACAAAGAGATTTCTATATTATCGAACAAATCTTTAAAAAAATTAAAGCTGCCCAGACAACTGTCCCCTGTCGTTCCTCCTAAATACGGCCTTGCTTATTTATCTTTATTGATACTCGTGATAACTAACTTAAAATTCATTTTTCATTTTTCCCTCCATTATAAAATAAAAATAATTTAATAAATACAAACTCTACTTCGCGATAATTGCTTGCGCTTCCCCAGCAATGTATTCACGTTCCCCAGTCTGGGAAACACTGGTCTTCACGAACATCTACGTTTAAATTGTTTCAACGGAAATCTAGAGAACAATTATTTAGTTTATACCAGGAACATATGAAAAATTTTCAAGAGTTACTAATATATCGAATATCCTATTTACTTTGATTAGGAAATTTAATTTAATTATTAAATTGATTAATTAATTAAATAATTAATTTTTACGCGCGTAATCCAATATATTCTCTTACCACCTACCACGAAAAATATTTCAAACCGTTCTTACGGGATACGTGCGAAACAGATTATTGGTACGACAAGATTATTGTTTTGTATTAAACAAATCGGTATTCGTACGCGGCCAGTTAACGCGCTAGTTAGCGAGCGGTCCTCTTACGATTAACCTCTAAATACCTATGGCCAGACGAACCACGATAATCGAACGCGAGCACCTTCACGCAGTGGCGTATCTGGAGCTCAATCAAAGGGGTGGGGGGTAGTTTAGAAAATTGTAATTATTTTGCAAACCGAACTACTCCTACCGAACATCCACATCTATATCAGTATGTATTATAGACGAACATTGCGCTATATCATTATCACGGGTATAAATACTATATTATTTTATTAAATTATGCTTCGGGCATGTTACACGTTCTAGGTACACTCTGGCCTCTGGTATTGTATTATTTTAGAAATTTTAGTTCACATCGAGAATAAGAAAACACCTCTTGTACTATACATGTTTACATTAGTTTACATTAGTTAGAATAACACGATACATGATAAAGAATCACAATCAGCACGGAAAATCCTTATCTTCTATAGAATATTAATTATTTTCACGCCTATTATCTATACATTTAATGAATATATGGATATGAATGTATAATGCATTCATATCCAATTAATATTTTCTTAGTTACCTATAGTGGTTTTAATGAATAAGATATAGGCGTGAAAACAATAATTAATTATGATTTCTTATCGCGTGACGTGTTATTTTTTTGGAAATTAATTGTTTTCACTTCAATATTTTAAAACTAACATTAACAGAGTTATTCGAATTCAGATAACACTGTAGAACACCTTGTATGTACTTGCATACTTGCATATTAATGCAAAAATTTGTTTTAATAAGTCTTAAAATTTGCGATGGTTTTTTAGTAAAACAATATTTATTTTTAAAAACGATGAAAACTCGTGTTTTATGTATTTTATAAAGATAATCATTGGATTTGTTTTTTTCTCAACATTTTCATATACTATTCGATATGTCGTTGTATTATATAGGTACAGTATAAATAGTAAATACACCGGGGGTTCCCGGGGGTCATTGATTTTTTAAAATTATCGGTCCAAAAAGGAAGATACATCTATGTACGCAGGTATAAAAGCCAAGGTTCAAAGGTTAATTATTTGAACAGGGAGCGAACAAACAATAATTATTATTGCGTTTGGTAATCCCCGTTTTCTTTGTGGTATACTACAGCAGCAAACGCGGTTGATTCGATTAAAATCGTAAATTATTTACGGTATCCGCGGTATGTACTTACCTATATGTTTAAAAACGTGTTTGTTTATCTGCGGCACAGGATAACCACTATATACAGCTGTAGCAGACGTGTTTCGATCGAGTCACATTTACCAATTTATCAGGTCGCTGTGGGTAAATTATTAACTGTTGAACATCCGGCGAAAATCCTCGAGTAAGCCCTGCATTAGCCCTCCCCGGTTCTAGACGATCCCCGCGGTTCTTGGTCGTCACGAGGCTTCCCGCGTAGCGGCGTACGATAAATCCCATCGCTAAGTAAGACTTAATAACTGACCTCAGTAACTTTCGCTCCTGCACTACCACGGACGAAATCCGGAATCACAATATTGATTTTGTTTTACTAATATGTATTTAAATTTAGGTACCCACCTAAGTACAATATTATAAAACCTTCGTTTAATATTCAACACGAAATATCATGTCCATGGAGTCGGCGCCCGGACTTGTCCAATTAGTTTTAAATTATTATCATTGATTCGCAACTAATTAGCGATATCGACTACGAACAGGTAAGTTTTTATTCATCATTATTGATACTGTGTAACATTAAAATATACGAATGTAATTTTTGGAAATTTTAATTTAAATTCGTGTTAATACTAAAATTAATTTTAAACTGCAATTGCAGTATTCGAACCGTATTTAATTACAATTATATAAATAAATTATAGCTTTTGACGCGCTGAATGTACATTATTTTCTTTTTAATAAAACTCCGGTTAAATTATTACAATTAAACTTTTTTAATAAACAGTCAGGGGGGGATGGGAAGGGAATACGAACAAAATATATTTTATCTAACCTAACATATATTATAAACATATTATATGCATACATAAAAAAAAAAAAAAAAAGGGATTGCAAAGAAATAGCGTAAATGTACATTCGTATGTATTGTTATTTAAACACGTCGAGTGTCACATAGAAGCGTCAACATTTGTTTTATAGGTTAGATCTTGGGCTCAGTATTATACATTTTGTATTATTATTTATCAAGCGAAGACGCAGAATCGTATTACATTCGTCCGCGCATAATAATTTTTTAAACTGATACGGCATACATATTTTTTTTTAGTGATGATATTAATTGATGTAATGTTAACCGCCACAATTGTAACATCTATAACGGGTTATTAATTTTTAGTATGTTTATTTTTTTTTTTTTATAGGTTATTTAACAGTGAAGGTGTTCTAATAATTTCGAAAGGAATCAATAAAACTAATACGGACGAGGTCATCAAAACAAAATGTAGATACCGAACCAGTGAAGAAGTGTAGATCTTAGTAATAAGATGTGGTTAATTCCTATACTTTTTCGATTTGTAAAAAATGCTCCGATTTTTTCACGTCGTACATTTAAAGGACGCGGTTCACTCAAAACATTTCCTATAAATTCCCAAAGGATTTTCTAAACAAATCTCAGAACCGACAAATAACCGCAAAATTTGTTTAATTTCTGTTGATATCCGGGCTACATTACTGTAGGGGGAAACTCGGCTATCTATATTCGAGTATAGCATTATAATACTTGGAGTATTATTTACCAGATTTTATCGAGTTGCGTTTTGATTTCTATGACTGAATGCTTTTTTTCGGTTTAAGTACATAAAACAAATGTCTTTCATAACTTTTCACTTTCAACAGTGTCCTACCCATGGTGATGTGACATGTGTCTGGATTTTCTTTTTACACACAATAATATATTCGAATTCATTTTGACCTTATCGTACAAAGTATAGATACATATACAATAAGTATATTTTTGATTTTAATTTATGTTTTAACCGGACTGTTTCACTATGTATAATATTTGTAGGGTAAACTTTGTTTAAAACTTTTAGCTCGCGGGTTTCGATATTATTATAAAATGTTTCGTTTAAACGTTTTAATTAATTTACAAAATTCCAAATAGGTTTAATTAAAAATTGTTTATGTTCATATCAGATTAAAAATTAAGTCGTATAATACGAATTCAAATTATCTAAGAAAATTAATTTTGTGAAAGTTATATTTATAATTTATAAGTAGAAAAAATTGAGAAAACCCTAATATTAATCTTTTAACATGCTATTATAATGATTATAGTAATGGTCTTAATTTCTTAAAATTTTACTAAATTTACGGTCCATCTTATTAATTAGTTATATTAACATTTTAATTAGTTAAACATATATTCTATTTAAAGATTTAAAAAAAATTTAAATTTTGAACGTATCAAGTACGAATATGATTTATTTTTCTATTATTTTTTTGCTTTATCTATGAACAACTTTTCTACCAGCAATTTTTCTCCGATTCACAATGACAGCATTTTATCTGAAAGTAAATCTCATTGGGCAAGTTTTTTAAGGTAATTTTTTAATTTTCCCAGGAGTTTTCCCAACAATTGGGGAAAACCGGGAAAATGTACGTACATGTATAAATTAAATTTCGCTCCGATTCGTTTTTTGTTAGCAAAGGTTTATCATTTATTAAACAATTTATATCTGTAGATTATAGATATAAATTTATATGAATTAAATTCCCCTCTATATCCTACCTTCACAAATTTTTATCTACAACAGTGACCCACCCATCTTGCGAAGTATGTTCGTCTTTTAGTTTCTAATTAGTATTTTTGTCGAGTTGTCGAAATAACAGTTACTTTTTATTATGGATATGGCAAAAAACGCCGGGTTCTAGACGTATTTCACAGATAAGAAACCTGTTATTAGTTCTCGCATCAAAATAATACTGTAGCCTGTGAAGTATGAACGTGTTTAGTATTCACTGGCCAACAGAACTGCAAACTGCTCCGTCATGAGCGTGTCATCGGGATCGTTCGGATCGACCATGGTCACGTTTGCGTACTATTTGTGTTTTGCCGTAATTTTTAACGGTAAGTCAATTGATAATACATTATTGTTTAAAACTTGAAAAAATAAACTAAATATATATATATGAAAGAAAAAAAAACAATCATAATTATAATATTATTCTGAGACAATTTCCGTTATGTAGATTTGAACTGTCGTAATTGTTATACGATTTTTGTTTATACATTTTTGAATTTTAATTGATTTATATAATAACTAGGGAACGGACTTTAATGCCATAAAAAATAAGAAAATTGCCCTAAAAAAATACGACTTAATGCCTTAAAAAAATGCCCAATAAAACATTAATTTTGATGAAATAATGACTTAACTCAACAGTGCAATACAAAATTACAATTTAGATAAATAGATTATCTTATCTTTACTTGTATATATGTATATACGTGTGTCAACAATAATTTCGTCTGGAGTTAGGGTTTATCCGATCGGTAAAAACATAATAAATATTTATTTTTATTTTTTTAGAATGAATGTTAATATACATTTGTATCGAATTTTATTCATTCCTAAACGAAAATGACTTAAAAACATAAATGCCCTAAAAATATCAAAAAATGCTCTAAAAATGTAATAAAGTCTTAAAAATGCAAAAATATGCAAAAAAAATGTAAAATAAAAGTTACACTTCTTAATTCCTTGATGTATGAAATGAACTTTGTGCTTGTAAAGCAATGTTTTCTGATATTCAGAAAAAAAATGCAATTTGCATTCAAATCCGATCTCTAATAATAACTTTCGTGTACAATTTTTTAACATTTCTGTTCGGGCGAAACAATCTGATCTACATAAAAACTAAATATAAACTTAAAAATTCGATAATTTCAATCGTCTACAAACAGCTAATATTATTAATCTGCGCAAATTGCAGTTTTTTAGGATTGTTTCAAATCGAATAGTAATAATAATAAATTAGAAAATAAGGAAACCGCGATCTTGATATAAATTTGCTCGGTTGTTTCCCTCACGTTTTTCTCAATTAACGAAACTATACTACAAGGAAAATCGCATCATAGTAAAAAGCAATACATTCCTCGCTGCGTTTAGAATCTAAAATATGTAAGAAAATTCGAACAAATTTTTTTCTTGCATAAGAATTTTATTTTATTGTTTACATTTATTTTATATTATTCTTTGCTACATATATAATAAAACTCGAGCCAGTATTCCCGAGTATACTTTTCCAATTGCCTCATTGCGTATCGTATAATGATTATTATTATTTTAATCACCTAATACAATTACATCGAATTAGTAACTATATATGTATATACACTATACCGTATATATATAAAAACTTTGTTACACGAAGTTACTTCTGCAAACTTTTACACCACTCACGTATGACGAGTGCCTACTGAAGTTTCAAGTACCTATACCTATACCGTCTAACTACATTTTCAAAATATCGTATGAGAAACTCGGACGTGTTAATATAAAGAATATAACAATAATATTCTTTGTTGAAATAAAATTCAAAATATTAAAAAAAAAAAAAAAGGCTGACATTGTTAGTGGATATTTTATTGATTTAGGTGGAAAGTTGAAAGGGAGGATGGAATAATTTTATTTTATATCTGTACACAACGATACACTGCTACTATTAAAAAACCATTTTTTTCACTTGCATTTGCCAAGATGATCCACAAATACAACAAAACTTATACAAAAAAATGTCCTGTTAATTCTATTTATTTGAAAAACTAGAAGCCATATTTATTATTCATTATATTTAACGATACACACGCGAATATACGTACAACTGTATTCTGATATTTTGTTTTTACGATTTAAGGCGAATATTACCTTAAAAAAAAAAAAAAAAAAAAAACATTTTTTATGATACACCAAAAACAAACACATTAGGTTTTTTTCATATTTTTTTTTTCACGTATAATGCAATCAACTTGATCGTTACAAAGGTAAAGGCACCTCATCTACTATAAAGTATAAATCGTATTATCCACTCTGTTCTTGAGCCGACTTGGTGTGTATCACGTATTCCGTGTATATATAGTGTCGGCCAACTTTTCGGAACTTCGTATATATAAAACGGTAGAAATATAATGAAATTATTATGTCCTTTGAATATCGTTCGTCTACGGGGAAAAAATATAAAAAATACGTCCGTAAATAACTACCCGAGGGAAATCATATATATATACATAGTTATATGACGGTTTAAAATTGTACCAACAAAATTAATACTTGCTATTTCATATTTATTTTATTTTTATCGTATCAAACTATTGTCTTATATCCTATGTCAAACACATAATAATTAGACTATCCAACGCACGTAAATAAACATTTTTACGAAATTAAAACCGAAATACATTAAAAAATGTCTTGATTAAAACTAATTAGAAAATACTTTGTAACTGTATATTATAGTTTTTTTTTTATTTTGTGTTTTTAATCGATTGTATAAATTGTTTTATTTGTATACTAAGATGTATAGCGTTATAGGTTATGAAAATCAAAATCCGTACATTTTTTCGATAACATAAATACTTATTTCAGGTACACCGATAGTATGACGATAAACTAATATAATGTACGCCTTTATTTTCGTTAAATGAAACCTACACTGGTCCAGGTTATCAATGCGAATTGGTCATGAACGATCGGGTTGGGTCACTAGAACTACCTTTTAGATTCTGAGTGCAGCGATATTAGTATTATTGCAGTACATGGTTTTTGAAAACTGTAACTAGTTTAGGATTTGGGAAATTGTTGATTTTCCTTATAGTTTTATTAGTAATCGAGATAAAACGAGAAAATTTATTATGACTAAAATGGCGATCGATTTTATTATTATTGGTTTTTTTTTTTTTTAATATTATTGTTATTAAGTTTAAAACGATCGTAGAAATATTTTACAGAATACGTATATTAGTCTTTTATAGATGCGTTTAATATTTTCAAAACATTTTCAAGTTTTTGTTTTATTGTCGATAAAATTAATTCGGTTTAATTAATAATTTAAAATGCTTTTTCTATAGTGGTAAACGGGCATAGATAAATAATCATTACTGTGAGATTCGATAAGACAAATTTTGTTAGACAAATTACTATTGCAATATCAAAAAGGTCCAAAAATCTGTTTTGTTCTTAATTTTCTAAATTTCCTTTATCGACCCGAGCACCAGATATATTATGTAAATAAATAAATTAAATAGATGCGGTATATAATATACCTGTGCAGACAGAGGTATTTGAAAATGTGAAAATTACCGCAGTAGCAGCCGGTGTATATTAATATCACTGTTATAAAATGCGCGAGCATCGGCGTCGTAACAATATTGTAATATTATTGATTAACAAATTCAAGAAAAAAAAAAAAAAAAAAAAAAAAAAAAAAACCGTAAAAAGGATAAAACAAAAAAAACAGTACGGTTAAATATACGTAAAGACAGATAATATTTAATAATTTCGTGATATCAAAATTGTGTACGAATTTATTGTAATTGGTTAATTAATGCACACACATATAGTCACTGGTCTGGAACATGATGAATACACGTTAAAAATTGATTCAAACGCGTTTTTAATAATTAATAATTATTATTTGTTACAAAAAAATTCTCGACAACCCATTATTAAATTTATATTCAGTATATAGCGAGCATTTGAAGCATAATAATAGAAAAAAAAAGATAGACATGCTTCGCACGTAAGTGTAATAACTTTAGTAGGTGGAAAGGTAGGTTACAAACGTTAATTTTGTGTATATCTGTAAGCAACAGATAAAACATTGTAAACGAGAAACCGATTCTGAGCGGAGTTCAGTTGATAGTATTTCTTTGTCAACAATACATAGGTATGTCATATTATAGTAAAATGATTACAATATGCGTTTCAATGACAAAAATGATTGTTTAAAAAAGATTTAAAATAATAAAAACAAAAATAAATAAAAACGTTTGTCAATGACAACTTTATTTTTAATCTTCCAATCTTATATAACCTAAAGAACCAGATTTTCCTCATAATAGCGAATGTTAATGAGAATTTCAAAAAATGACAATTCTAAAGTACTACCAAGAGAACATTTAAAAAAATAAAAATAAATATCATTGTAAAACCAATACATTCCTTGTTCCACTCAGAATCTAAAATTGTTACCTATATTCAGTATTATAATATCTCCTTCAGAGAAAAATTGTATCAATATTATTAAGTCGTATCGAGAGATATTAGGTTTATTGTCTATAATAGTAGTGGGTAAAGTATTTTTTGTCTGTAAGTTAAGGTTTTTGATTTTTGATATACAAGAGCGAGTTATACAAGAATATTCGATTAAAATATTTTTATTAAAACCATTAATTGGTTTTCACGGGTATTTTGTTTTTTTGCGTTTTTATCATAATATTTATGTATGTTAAGGACAAAAAAAATTACTATATACAATTACTTATCTTAAATATTTATATTTATATTTTCAATCCTTATACAATTTCACTATATAGTTGGATTAGGAGAATACAAAAATATCATTTCAGAGATAGTCAACTAGGTGTATATATCGTTTAAATAAAAAGTGTTAATTATAACATTTTTTTTTTTTTTTCAAAACTATAATAACCCTTAGTTTTAATAGATGAATCTTGTTGACTACTTTTTTAACGGCACACCTTATATTATATACACACATATNAATCGAAGCAACCGTTAAAATCGGCTTTCGACATAAAACGCCTATTTTTTAAGAAATTTGTTGGCAAAATTTCAAAGACCATCTTCGTTACTCGAAATACTAATAATTAACAAATTTGTTAAAAACAAAAAAAAATGTGAAATATAGTTTTTTTTAGACCTTCGATAACGAGTCGAATATTCAGATATCATTGTCAATACGACGGAGAATATTATCTATACATTTAAAAATCCGGTGCTTGACATCTAGAAAACCGATTTTAAATACCCCATCGTTTGTTTTACGCGAACACGTTTTTCTTATACAGCAGTCAAAAAGACAGAAACATTAATAATGTGCAATCAATTCGTTATTGCCAATAACTGTTACAATATCGTATAGGTATCAATAAATAGTAAAAAAATAACAGTTTATCCGTGTGGCAATTAATTGTTTTTCTCCGCGTTTTCATGCATGTGTAGTAACTCAATATCGAGGACAATTAAATGTTTTCCTGTTTTGTATAAAATCTAAAGGAATATAATTGAAATTCAAGGTCCGGCCATGATTCATAAAGTACAGGTATAGATATTAGCAAGTGTACTTAATATATTATGTTTTAATGCGCTTTGGTGCATTATTAAAAGAATAATGACTAAATATAAAAAGAATACGGACATACTTTGCACGATGGGTGGGCCACTATTGTAAATGAGAAGATGGGAAGATAGGATATAGAAGGGTATTTAATGAACATCAACGATAATTGATTAATCTAAAACGATTTTAAGCGGAGTTCGGTTGTACATTTTGTGAAAGACCGTAATATTTACGATTTGAAAATAATACGTTTCGTAAATATTCCCGTGTTTTTTCTCTTTTATTATGAAAATAGCTGGGAAAATAAAAAAAAAATGTCCACTCCTAAGTATCCCCTCCTAGTCAAATTTCGTTTCAGATAAAACGTCCTACACATGGAAATCGAAGCAAAATTGGTGGTAGAAAAGTTCGCAGATAAAAAAATAAAATAAAATCAATTTAATTGTAAAACTAATACATTCCTCGCTTCGCTCAGAATCCAAAAATAACATGATTGCCGTATAAAAATGCTGTTGTACCTACACGTGTCATTTTTTTAAATAAACTAATACAGATATATAAAATATTTATTTGGGTACGAATATAAATTCTTTTAGTATTCAGTTTATGTATAAAATATATATAATGAATATAATACGAGTATATTGTATATTGTTGGTGGCAACATAAATTGAAAACGGATGGACTGGTTTGGCTGATTTTTTTGTATTTTGTGTTCCTAATTGTTAGGACAAGATTTTTATGAAAGACATTTGTTGGAAAATTTGTAAATTTTGGAGGGTATTTTTTTAATGAAAACGTCAGTAATTTTTTTTGAAAATTTCATTTTTATCACCAAGATTACTCGTAGACTAACAAAAATAATTTGATAATTGGCGATCAGTTCTGCTGTCACATGTTTTCGTAACAACAAATTAATGGTGAATAAAAATAAAGGTTCTTATAAAAGAAAATTTTTGGAAAATCTACAGGAAAATTTAGTAATTTGTATGGTATTTGAGTTATGACTTCCCTAAAAAAATATCTATTCATTATTGTATAATATATAGATTAACAATTGAGTTATCAATTTTATGTTAACATAAATCGTCGGCAAAAACGAATAAAAAGAACGCTGTGTCGTCTGCGAGCGAAGACAATCATACGGTTCACGTGCTTTCCCACTTTCGAGCGTAGTCATACCCCGATTTGTTAGGTTAGGCTTCACTTCTTTTGTAATTCATCTCCTTTTCCTCAAAAAATCAAAAAAAATCGGTGTTTGGATATTTTTGTTATGAAAACCTCGAAAAAACTTTTACAACCGAACACTTTTAGTTCACCGAAGGTGGACTATCCACTTTCCACCTATTTTTTTTTCATTTAATAATGACACGGTTGAAACCTAAAAATAATAAGGGTAAAACAACAAATAGAAATTAACACGGGCAACGTCAGGCGGGATAGCTAGTTCAAATAAAAAAATACATTTGAAAATGGTTTAATATGCAATAACCAATTATTTTCGTACGAAATAAGTGTCCGAATACTAAGAAAGTATTTGAATGTTATTGTATTAAGTTACTTGACTACAAACCTGTTCGTTTGAATTCTGCAGTATAATCAGCTTACTATACCGTAGTAATAAATTATCGATAATAGTAGAAAATTATAATTAATTGTCTATTTTCAATAAAACAGCTATTGTTTCCCATTTAGCTAATAGTTATGATATATTCAAAAACCGTTATCCGTACTATATTTTAATTTAAATTTGAATTAAATTATTGTTGTTCAATTGATATCGAAATAATTAGGCATATAGGTAACGTGAGCTTTACGGTTTTTCATAATATACATTGATGATAATGATAATTAATTTTAAAAACCAGTTCACAACAAAAATCTTACAATATAAAATATGCTTTATGGTTTCGGAGGGATGAACTATAATTATAGACATCCTTGAAATTATAGCGTAAAGTTATATTTTTTTCAAACAATTGTCGGCCATTAATGCGATTTTACTATGACAATAATAAAATAATCGAAAATCGTCGAGTTTCGAAATCCGGATCCTCAAACCTGGTTTGTTAAAGACGATTGGTCAGGCTCGTATGACCGGCACGCCAGTGATTATCGACCCCGTGTTATTTTACTACCACTCTCCGTCTGGTCGAATTTTACCGGGGAGGTTCAATATTACACGGCGGTCAATTTTTGCGGTTACGCGCCAGTACTCGGCTGCGCGAGTGGACCGTCGCCGTGGCGCGGCGGCGGCGTGTAAATATTGTTTCGCCACCCGCTACGCGGTTTTAACGCGCGGCTCATTTGGAGAAAATTTTCCAAATTGAAACGAACGACTTTGCTCGCCGAGAGAACAAAGTAATTTCAACAGATTAAGTGAAAGAAAACGAGACGATAGGGGTGGCGTACATGAGAGGTGGCGGGCAAGTGGAGAAGCGGGAGGTGGCAAAAAGAACGTGAAAAAAAAACCGCGGTCTAAATGTCACGCAATAAATCGTACCGGGTTTTTCGGTAAAATCGCGCACCGGCACGCCGCCGTCTTATATACCTATATATATATTATAGAAAAAAAAGGGAACTAAACGCGCACAAAGAAAAGTGAATGAAAAAGTGAAAAAAAAGTTTAGATGATAATAAACTGCCGGTGGCCCGCGAACTTTAACCGACCACGAAAATTCCGTCACTCGTGGTTTTTTTTTTATCTTATACTTACGCATAAACACGTATCTTATATTATAATATTATTATATCTTTGGTTCCAGAGAAAAAGGGCTTTTAAGTCTTTTTGGCACTTTTTTTTTTTTTTAAATCTCGCCTAATTTAAATTGTTCCCCTAGGTTTTTGATCTAAATTGCATAATTCTATATATTTTCAAAATCAGTGTATGTAGTATAATATTAGTGTATTATTTTATGTGCAAGTGTATTTTCAAAATTAAATTTGCTTGTACCTGTTGAAAACTGTACACAATTGACTTTATAGCACTCTATTTTGGGACAGAATAGATGTTCATAAGCCCTGGTCCGCAGTATGTTAGTGACTATAACGTGATAGTTTTTGTTGCGATAATACACAATAATTAACTATCAAGAGCTGGGGACTGTTTCTGAGGAGCTATTTCTATTTTTTTTTTCGGTTTATGTTGTTCAATTTTGTTTTAATAACCATAAGTCAAAAGTAGTACGGGTACAGTACACTCGTCACTTTTTTCTTCAAAAAATGAACACTTAGTTAATATTAATATTACTTATCACTGTTGTTACTATTATCGAACGAAATTCGGAGGAAAACTGAGGAGGTCAGGATTCCTGTAAGATTCCCATCCGTGCCAGTTATAACTTTGATCACAAAAGACAAGTGCGTCCCCAAGTGATGATTGTGGAATGCACAGAGTGTATTTCTATGAAAGTCTGTGAGAGCGCGATATATATGAAACAGAAAGATAGTAAACTATAATAAACGTGTCAACATCGTAATAATTATTATCGATTAAAAGACAGCAGCTTTAAATCGATATAACGCAATCCGTGATAGTCTGATAGTAGTTTTACGACAGTTCACTCTGTTTGCACGATAATAGTTTACGCGTTATTTAATTGTCGTAGCAGTGAATTATTACGCGACTATATTACAATAGTAACAACTATAACAACGCGCGGGCCTGGATTAATAATATATAATATACCTACTAATGATGGACACTACCGAATAGTTTATAGTATGAAATAGTTTAAACTACCAACATACATACTATCAAAAGGTTTGGATATTATTGTCTATACGTAATCGTCGAACAGTATTGGCTATCCGTCTGTCATTCGTTTTAGATTCTAGTGGAGCGAAAAAGCTTGGTTATGGTTTCACAAAAATGTTTTATTCTTTTTCTGTGGACTATTTTTTTTCTGAATTACGATGATAGTAATTTTTCTATTTCAGGGAGGTAATTTTTTGATTTTCTCCAATAAATGCGAAAAATCGGAAAAACGAGAAACTGGATACAATGTTAAACAAATATTATTTAAAAAAAATATGTAATGCTAATGTATGTTATTTTACCATAATACGATATAATATATAAATTGTTGAAAAAGCAACACTATCAACTGAACTCCCCTCAGAATCGTTTTTCGTTAGCAATGGTTTATCGTTGCTAATAGATATTTATTGAATTTCCCCTCTACCATCTTCCCAATTTCTCATCTAAAACAGTGGTCCGTCCACATGCGAAGTATGTCCGTCTTTTTGACTATGGATAGTGTCCATCACTTATAATAATCACACATCCACGTGTCGCGGTACTATTACTATTTATCGCGTACAATGATTAATATTGGAATTTTTTTTTAATTTCGTTATTTTTATTTATTTTTTTTTATCAATTTTCAGGTCATAACGCATTCTTCTTCTCGGATGCCGCCAACACAAAAGCTTACACGGAGAAAGGTAATTACTATACGACAATACCTGCGAACCATTATTCGATTTTTTAATTAAAATACCACTTATACCTATATAAATAATATTCTTCTTTGTCTTTATTTTGTTGATATTATTTGTTTGAAAACAAATTATAGTGTCGTTCTTCACGACACTGGATCGCACAAATATACGTACACTCACGGCCGTATGTAATACGATTAATATGAAATTAGCGACATTTCATTCTGGGGGCTCCAATTTTATGAAAAAAAAAAAAAAAAAACAAACCACGGTCAGGTGAAAACTATATTTATAAAATGTGTAAATTAATACGTGCAAGCGTACATACATTCATATATTTATTTTTTTCAATTTCGTGATTATAAGGTGCTTGTTTAATTGTTAAGTTTTGTTTTAATAAAATAACTTTTGTCCGAGGTTATAAACTATAATATGCAAGTTGATGAATAATATTATGCTAAATTAATCGAAAAAACATTATCTAAATAATACGGCAACATTTAATTTATTAATATTATTATTAACTAAGTCGTTAAATTTATTTTGAAAAATAATTGTTATTGTAATAGTGAAAATTATTAAATATATAGTAAGCGTTTTTTTTTGTTGAAAATAAGTGTAATCACTAACAATGCGAAACACGTGGATTATTCCGAAAATATTAAATTGTAAATACCTATTTATTTCAACTCGGAACCCCACGAATGTTATATTAAGTAAAACACACATAATATATATACGGCGGTACATAATATTCAAATTACATTTGTTAAAAATATAATGAAATCAAAATTCAAAATTAACTATAGTTTTTTATACAGCCAATTAAAGAAATAATAATAAATAAGTTAAATTAAGGAAAATCAAAAATTGACTTCTATTTTTAATTAGTTTATGGTCAATCTTGGATTTTCTCCATTTTCTCCATTTATATTCAAAACTTCAGCGGCGCGATTCCGTCGCCAAATTTTCAAAACCATTGACTTGTTTACATCAGTTGGATTAGCATTTTATCAATGAAATCAAGCGAACCAGACCGTGAAATGGCCGATAAGACTAATATAGATTATAAGTATTACGTGGAATAATAACAATATTAATTCTTAGGAATAACCTTCGATACGATAAAAATAAACAGTTTACAATTATTTCGTGAAGAATGTTATCGGTTTAGTTTATGTGCAAATGAATTTGCGATGTTTATCACATTAAGTCGCAATAATATAAGTACACATTTTTAAAATAGATATATTAAAAAATAAACCAAACGAATATCAATGGAATAAAATATAATATTTTTTGGTAAAAATAAAAATACATAAAAACTTATGTAGGTAGCTTACATTTTTGGAATTTGGAGCAATTTTTTTCTCCCGTAATGAGCTATCCATTTTTTCGTTCACTTTTATGTTATTTTATTACGATACATATGTGTACTACACGACGAATATATATAATACTATATCTTTATAGTTACTTCACTCTGCCCCCGGCCCCTCCCCTCGACTTAAACTATCTCAGTTTGTACCAATTTTCTCTAGAGTATACATCACCTATAAACCGACTGCACAACATCAATTCGAGTTTTTTTTTATTCATTTCAAATATTCCCGGCACAAACTGCACATTACATATTGCTCTCGACTTCCATCCATACGGAACCGAATCATCCAAAAGAAATTCACTCACGTCTGACATTGTATATAACACCGGGTATGTATTGGTAGGCCTATATATAGGAAGTACCTATACACTAGTCTATATGTGTGTAGGACTCGTTAAAGTCGGACTTAAGTCTCGAGTGAATTGTTATTTCGCGAACTATATTATATACTTATACGCTTGTATATAATATATTGGAATATAAAAAGATGGATATAAAATAATAACCGTGCGCACATATAATAAATGCGTTTTTCCTTCTTATTAGCCTTATAATATTATGTTACTATCATTGTGCAGACATACAGTTTTGGATCGAAAATGGTAAGGGCACGTTGGCCGAGAAACTCGAGTACGTGAACAAGAAAGGTGTCGCCAAAAACATAATCATGTTCCTGGGCGACGGCATGTCGTTGACTACGTTGACGGCGTCGCGTATTTACAAAGGTCAAATGAAAAAACGTACCGGCGAGAACGAGTACTTGAGTTTCGAGAAATTCCCGTTTGTCGGCATGTCGAAGGTGAGATAAAAAAAATAAACGCCCACAACTATATTTTATTATTTAAAACTATTGCGAATAAAAACGAATACCATGACTGACGCACAAGTATTACCTACCGTTCGTTACGAAATTATTGTTTATCTTTTATTTATTTTTTCTTTTCAAAAAAATCTTATCCGCAAGCTTGACACCCGTCGCGCGTAACATGTATTCGGATCCGATTGGCATCGTTAATACGTGTTAAAAAAATTAATACGATATTTTAGAACAAAATTATGATTATTCGTCGTTATTCGTCGAATTTTCAATCTTTTTTGTAATTTTTTTTAGGGGAATCCAATTACTGTACACTTTAAAATTATAACTACGAATAGTGTTGTGCCGTTATCGAACGACACGAGACATATTGCTCGGATGATGTTTTTTTTTTTTGTTTGTTACAAAAATTGCGTCAAGAAAGAACAAATTGTTAAGTTACATAAACGTTATTAATATGATATTGAGCAATCGTTAGACGTTACGTCGGTGGCGCCAAAATAGTTAAACAACATTTGGCCAATAAACGAGCCCGATATTATTATAGATTATTATATAACATATTATAATAATCGTTTATAAATAATATCACATAGTATCACAAATAGCAATGTTTTGCAGACAGTCATATTTTCTACAATTAATTATTACTCATATACTATGTGTAAATTTCTCACCACTAGCACCACCTGCCACCGAATTATTTATTCGGGTGGTCGCCCGATTTATACCCCGAGTTCGGTGCCACTGCATAATATTATTTTACTTTCGTCTTTATTTTAGCGAAGTAGCATTCGAATTATAGAAAAAAACAAAAAAAAAAAAAAAAACGGACATACTCGCATGACGGACGGATCTCTGTTGTAGGTGAGAAGTCGGTGAGGTAAAATACAAAAGGAATTTAATATATTTTTGTATGCTAATCGAATGATCAGCTGCTATAAGTCATAGCTAGCTATTCGAGAGAGGTTTTCGAAAGAAGTTGGCGGCACAGAAGATTTCTCGTATGGACGAGACATTTGAGACATCTAGAAAAATACCGTTATTTTTTGATTTAAGAGACTTACGCATCGGAGCCGACGAATGGTTAATCATATGAAATTACAATGAGACTTCTTTTTTTTAAGTAATAATTTTGTTTATGCTACGACGATGATGAAATCGCTGACGCACCGACCGCCGCATGAATTTTTTTTTTCTAATCATATTAGCATGTTTTGACTACGAAGAATTATGTGTTTCTCACTCGAATAACGAATGTCCCTTGTGTGTATTATATCAACGACTTTTTTTTTATTAGATATCAAGTACTTAGTCATATCAAAATCTTTTAGTTACAATTTTATAAATATAAATAATTATATAAACGTGTTGTGTGAACATAACATTACAGTAACGAAAAACGATTTCAGTTATACATATTTACGATTTTCATCAAAATTTAATATTAATGTTCTTATGAAAAAAAAAACTACTACATTAACTCAACATTTTTCTTAATGAACAATGAAATTGAAAAACAAATGAAACCTCTGTTCAATTTTTTAGTATTTCTACGAGTATTTGGTCTAACAGTTTAATCCACCGTAGAGTACCTACCGAATAAATATTGCTAAAAAAACTGTCAAAATTAAAATGTCTTTAGCTCTAAATTAGCTCAAAAAATTACTAAAATGTTTTGAAAATTGTAATATGTCTATAGTGAAGACATATATCTAGATAAATATTCATGTATAGTTAAAACACAGTATTGTTTATGAGTAACGGTTATGTTGATTGTTTATTATTTCGTGTTTTGTTTATATATCACGCTATTTATAAAATGATGATCTCGTATATCGATTCTATTAGGCTAAACTCGCACGGATTTAAATTTGCGATTGATTCGGGCACCATCGTCTGACAATATTGTGTCAGTGTTAATGACGAGGGTAAATGGTGTTAATTGGCAGAGACCTAAGAAAAATGCTGTCAAAGCCAAAGGTATAATGCATAGTTAAATTCATGTGGTGACTGCAGGGATGACAGCTGTCAAAAACAGTCGGATACCGCAGAAAGGAGGATACGGGGTGCCGCCGCAAATGAATAATAAACAATATATTATAATATGCTGCTGATGATTAAAATTTCAACCAAGTAAAATTTTTATACGTGCGGGTATATAAAAAAAAATGAGTAGCTAAACCTACTTGGTATTAATGATTGAATTTAATTATTATACCATTGTGTATAAATATAAAATATTTTTTTTCTCTATTAACTAAAATGCATTTATATTACCGTCCCCTCCCTCCCACAAATATGACGTGGATCGTAATATTATGATTATTCCGTAATAATTATACCTACGCATATTACTCATTAATTTAAAACGAAAAATTTCTCATTATCAATATCTCATTTTGATAACGTAAATAATATTAAAAATGAACTGTTGTATGTATGTTATATACAGTATGTAATCGTTTGTTGGAAACACTATCATTTAACAAATTTTAAATATATTTGAATTCTGTTTATTTTTATATGTCAATTTTATTTCTATTATTGGATATTTTAAATAACCATTAAATGGTGGGTACGGGTTTTCTCCATCATTTCACAACTGTTTTTATCTGAATATTAGGTAATTTAGATACGATCAAATTACTGTTTTCATTTCAAATAGGCCAGTGCGACTACTATTGTTTCTTACATATTTGTTTTACAATCATATTTTACGAATACGCGCGTGTTTATTAAACAATAGTTAAGTTACATTAAATAACTTCATAATTGAGATAGCTTTTAGTTTAAAAAAAATATGAATAATTCAGAAAAAATTAAAATGCTTTTTGATTACTGGGAATGTGAAAAAAATTCACGTCAGGCTGCACGTGCTTATATTGAACGTTACCCAAGTATGTATTTATTATTAATTATAATTTTTCGTGTTGGTGAAAATAATAAAACAATTTTTTGTTTTTCTAAATTCAGATAGGCAACACCCGTCACATAGTTATTTTCATAAGTTAGAAAGGAATTTAAGAAATACTGGTTCTTTTTCTAACACAACAGTTATTGCTAACCAGCAACCTAGACGAGTTAATGCATTAGGGGAAGATATTGAGGTTCAAGTGTTAGCGTACGTAAGAGCAAATCCCAGAGTTAGTATGCGTCATGTCGGATTTGAAATAGGTATTTCTCATAATGCAGTTCATAAAATTTAAAAAAAGCATACATTTCATTCATACAGGCCTGATTTAGTTCAAAACTTACGCCAATGTGATGCTGAGCGTAGGATTATGTTTATTTCTTGGTTGGTAACTCAATTAGAAGACAATCCTATTATTTAAAATTACATATTATGGACAGATGAATCCAAATTCACCAACAACGGAGTAATAAATAAACAAAATAATCGTTATCGGGACACTCAAATACCCATTGGGTTTTTGAAACAAATAATCAATGTATTTGGGGAACAAATGCTTGGTGTGGTTTGATTGGAGGTAAATTGTTGGGACCTTATTTCTACGACGGTACATTAAATGGAAGACGGTATTTAGAATTTCTAATGAATGAGCTACCGATCATGTTAGACGACATTCCTCTTGCAACAAGAAACAATTTGATTTTGCAACAAGATGGAGCCCCGGCACAATTCTTCACGACACAATTGTCGTGAAGAATTATTTAAATGAACATTTTGAAAATCGTTGGTTAGGAACTAATGGTATAATAAAGCGGCTACCTCGATCCCCAGATCTTACACCACTCACCTACTAATCTTATTGATTTGAAACAAAAAATAATAGTGGCGTGTAATCAACTTACTGAAGGACAAATTTCATCTGCAACAAATAAAGAATTTCTACGGAGGACAGAAGCATGTTTAAATTATAATGGAGAGCAGTTTGAACAATTTATAAGATGATGAATGAATGTAATTTTGAACTAATAAAAATAAAATTAATTAACATTGTTTTTTTTTTTTAATCGCCATTAAAAGGAATTAAAAAGAAACAAACTTAAACAAATTAGTTAGAGGAAGAGGATCCTTCCGAAAAGTAGGCACTAAAAATATCACTAGAAGATAGCATGAGGTGCTAAAATTTTAAGCCATAAAATTGATAAGTAATTCAAAAATATCAAACAAATAATATCAATCTTTGAAATATCCATAACTCGGCTATTTTTTAACATAGGAAGTTGGTTTTACCATTAATATTCATAAAAAAATAAGAGTAAAAATATTTAACCAAAAAAAAGGCGGGGTTGCCTTTTTTAAAAAAAAAAAGTTGATATGCGCATGCGTGAAATGACATGGCATACAAATTGTTTAATTAGTCAAATAAATTATAAAAAAGTTTTTTAAGCATCAAAAATAAACAGAATTCAAATATATTTAAAAATTATTAAGTTATAGAGTATTTTCAACAAACGATTACACACTGTATATCTAACTAAATAGCGAATGATTAACCGTCAAAAACCAAAAATCAAAGAACGATAACACCATAAAATTTAGAGGTATATCAGCATTCTAATTCTGCGCCGTATTGCTTTTTTCCCGATGTTATTAATACATGCATATATTGAATGATCCAGTGAACAGCTGTACTCATTATCTCGGAAAATGTTACCTTTTTTCAAACATTTTTTTTTTTGGAAATCAAAGAAACAAGTAACTTTAAAATATTACTTTTGATTATTAAATGGTAATCCATATTCAAAATTAACATTTTAAAAATGCTTGTTTCTTAAATTGTTAAAAAAAAAAAATTATAAATAAATAAATAAAAAATAAAATTTTAAATTAGTTAATACTTTCTGAGATAACGAATTTACCCACTTAAATCACTTAAATGGATCACTCGCTTTCGTTCTGCGATATTCGTATACTTAATCGTAGTATCATAGCGTGTACTGACCAATGAGAAGCGGAGAAAAGCTGCAATATGGCCGATATTTCGGTATCACGAGCTCCTTGATTTTATGATGATATTATAATAATAACGCATATAAAAGTAGTATATGTAGTTTTCAATTTTGAACAACGCGAGGAATGTATTGATTTGACTATGATGTGTGCATTTTTTTCTAATAAAACAATTATTTTACGAAAAATCTGGTCAATTCTGGTAGTAAATTTTGTCTAGCTAATCTATTGAATGGATTATTTGTATTATTTTTCTTAATGGTTAGGACAAAACAGAGAAATAAAGGCAATAAATAACGGTTTTTGTTATTTTTAAATATTTTTTATATTTAATTCTATTAGAAATATAATTTAGATCTGAGATTTTCCCAAATTACTTATATAAGCATTCTATAGATGAGGTACAATTTTCAAAATATTCTGGTAATTTTCGAAAAAAAAAAAAAAAAAAAACGTTTAACGTAATGTAGTAATTAAAGTGTTTAAAATTTAATTTTTAATGAAAATCGTAAAAATTGTGGCAGTTATAAATTGACACAATTTTAAATTTAAGTTGTTCGAAATATTTTTAACTGAAGCTCAAAATCGTTTTTTATTAAAAATGATTTATCGTTACGTATAGATGGGAACTAAATAATTCTATATAATATTCAACCTTCTCAATTTTTCACCTACAACAGTGTCAAATAGCATAATACCGGCCGTTTTCGAGAAAAAAATGGAAAAATGTACTTGTGATGTTATGTTACGATTATTGGTATTTATTTCTTTAAATTGTAAATTATACCTAAATATGTCATATTCTGTAAATATTACAATTTCACTAGTCTTAAAAGGGCATCCTAGTGTTTTACAGCCCGTAATTCGACTTTGAAAACAGTTTTGCACGGAAAAAAACTACTCGGGTTATAAATTTAATAATTAAGAGATCAAATTTTCACCATAGAATAAGACAAATTTGAGCTATACAAAATCTAACGATCGTTAGATATTAAAAGTACAAACAAAATTAAAATTGTTTAAAAATCTAGTATTTTAAATTTTTCAATCTCAAAAATCTTATATGAGAAAGTTCTATGCGCATTTTATAGAATTTTTACTAACTACAACTTCATAGTCCGAGTAGTTTTGGCTCACACGAACTAGTTTTTCGTGAATATCTTTGTTGATTTTACGATTACACAATTAATGCTTGTAATAATGACAGGGACGAGTGAGTTTAAATATTTTTAAGTTGATAAAATTTTATTTTTTCAGTGTCCAGAAGATTGGCTATAAACAACTCCTTTTATGCGTCTTTATTGTCTCTTCAATCCCTTTTAAATAATAAAAAAATATTAGTAAAATTCATCCGATTTTTTATGTTCATGAAATCGTGGTCAAATTTCTTCAGAAAAATGTACAACTGTACTATACTTGAACCTCATCCTATCGTATATTTAATCCAATAACGAAGGATGAGAAGTTATTGTAGCAAAGTTAAAAAAAAAATCAAAATATTAATATATTTTTTTAATTTAATAAATAATAACTAATTAGAAACGCAGAAGATACATTTTTGAAGTGTACATTTTTTATGACAATTACCAAAATACGCAAATAAATTAACAATAAACTTAGTATATAATTTTTATAACAGCTTTTCAGCTCGACTACAGCTATATATATATATATATATACTCGTAAATAGAAGATTCCAACATTTTTTTTTTCATTTTAATTTTTTGTAAAACTATAAAATATCTATAATTTCCCGTCTCCATTATAATATTATATAATGTTGATTGATCGAGGGATTTCGCTATTCGTTTCAGACGTATTGCGTGGACAAACAGGTGGCCGATTCAGCGTGTACGGCCACGGCGTACTTGACCGGCGTGAAAGCTAACTTCGAGACGATCGGGGTGACGGCCAAGGTGAAAACTTTCGACTGTCTCGGGTCGTTGGCGCCCGAAAATAGGACCCAGTCTATAGCTGAGTGGTCGATGAAACACGGCAAAGCCGTTGGATTGGTAACCACAGCCAGGGTGACGCACGCCTCGCCGGCCGGCTTGTATGCGCACGTGGCCTCCCGGGAATGGGAGGATGACGGTATGAGTGGTAAAGAGAACGAGCCCGACGTGAGCAAGTGCGATGACATCGCCAAGCAGCTAGTGACCGGTCATCCCGGTAAAGACATTAAGGTAATATTTTAGGTGTGATAATGTTACGGTTGCATGGGCTTTTGTAATATGCTAATCATTTATCCGTGTTAAATTTGATCGGTATAAACGATATAAATGTTATGAACTTATTAAAATATTTATATATTTTATTTTTTGGTCAAAATAATTGTAATCGTCTCTTCTATTTTTCTATATACTTACATACCTCTAAATCCTATATTCTTTAAAAGTTTTTGCATCCGTGACTACGATTGCCGCTTATCTTTATCTTGAAATACCTCTCTACAATTATCACCTCTCAGACTTCTCAGCGCGCTTCGTTAATTCATCTTTTTCTATCGTCTTTTCTATGTCTTTTTCAAGGTTTCCATTATGCCACTTAACTAGTGTATTCTTTGTTCCTTAATTAAATTCGTCAGAATATGGTTTATGTTGAGTTAGGATTTAGTAGCGGCACAACTAGTTGACCAAATCACGGAGGTGTTAAAATTATGAAACTCATATAGCTGTAGGAGGCTCTATCCCCCCATACTCCCCAAGATAATGCACAGACAATTTTAACACATTTTATTTGTATTTTTCATTGTATTTCAAATTTTTAAACATAATTTTCGATCGGTAGATGCAAATTTGTTCAATATTTCTTCCGGGTCAATTTTATTTGTTAAGTATCTCTCAATATTAATGATACCTAAGTTACTAAACTGTCACTGTGTCATAATATTTTTTAGTCATTGTTTTTAATTTTCGCATAAAAGAAAAACTACTCTCGAATGTTGTTGAACTGACTAGGATAGTTAATGCAACCTATATTCGTTTGTAGAGATTTGGAAAAACGTCTTTATTTATAATTAGTTTAACATCATCTTAATCTTGATAAAATTATAATTACTTGTTATATGAAAAGTAGTAGAAAAGTGCGGTTAGGTTAGGTTAGATTCTATCCTTATTACTTTTATTAAATTTTGTAATAATCGGATTGACGGAATATGTTAATAATATATTTAATAATACCGACAAAGAAATAATATTGCATGTATTCGATGTTACTATGTACGATATACTATATATACTGATTAGTTTTTCGATGTCAAAGGTTTGTTATTTTTTTTTTTTTACATATTTTTGATAACTGTGTGCATTTTATTTTGGTCATGTCTCTTATACTGAGCTAAAAAAAAAATAATAATAATATACATTATCATCGGTATAAGAGGACGACTAGGTAAAAAAAAAAAAAAAATGCGTAAGAAATAAATTAAAATTTGTAACTAATGAGTGTTTAAGACGTGTAAAGGATTGACAAATTATTTCCGTCTTCTTTCACTTGGCGCATTTGACATTTTTTTTTCAAACGTTTTATCTTTTAATAGCGTTTTTTTTATGTTCACTATTTTTCCACTCGTTTTTCCAAACCCATCGAATATTTGAGAAGAGCTATTTGTTTTACAATGGAATTTTGTTTTCGATTAACATTTTTCGGTTCAGTTTATTATATAGTGGCATCACGGAGATAGAAGACGGTTTTTTCTAAATCTAAATTTCTTAGAAAATAGGCTAAACTTATGCCTCGAAAGCTATGTTTAATCGTTTGCGTGAGTTAATTATATAGTATATATAGTATATATGTAACGCTTTTTGAGTATGAAACTATATATTATCGTTTTTTCAGTTTAGACTATGGTTTGAATTTGGTTTTTTTTGTCTTTTTGTTATAAGATGCTTATTAAAACAATATAAAGTAATAATGTCAATTATTAAAATGTAGGTAATACTCGGCGGCGGCCGTCAGATGTTCTTGCACAAAAATAACACGGAACGAAAAGGAAATAGAATGGATATGGACCTTTTGAAACTATGGAAGGAAGATAAGACTAAACGTTTCCGGACCCATAACAACGCAACATACGTCGAAGACAGGGAACAACTATTGAATGTCGACCCTTCTAAAACCGATTATTTATTGGGTAAGCTGCAAATAACCGATATGAACTTGTAATGTTATATTTATTTTGTTTCTTATACAGTCGACTTTATGTGCGAATGACATTAATTCGAAATGTAAAAGGGATTATAATTTACTAGTATATTATAGTATATTATTATACATGTAACAGTCATTTAACTAACATATTTTTCATATTATTTTGACGGATTTATTTTCGTTTTTTTTTTGAGATTCTGAGCGCAGCGAAGAATATACGTATATTGTTTTTACTATGATGTGTACTTTTAACAGAAGGGAAAATAATGTATATCTGTAAGCATAGATAAACCATTGCTAACCAAAACACAATTCTGAGCAGAGTTCAGTTGATAGTGTTACTTTGTCGATAATATATATATGTCATAATATGGTAAATTAATTTCAAGACATTATATATTGTCTTTAATAATATTGTAACTATTTTTCCAGTTTTCCCATTAACTGGGAAAATTCATGGGAAAATCAAAAATAACCTTCTTAAAGTACCATCACCCCTGTCAGATTTCCTTTCAAAAAAAGTGCTATACTTGTACATTGAAGCAATATTTCTGGAAGAAAAGTTGTTCACAATTGAAAAAAAAATATTATTGTAACTCCACTCAGAATCTAATACTGATTCGTTTTGTATTATTAAACAGTCTATTCCATCACAAGCTCAGGCTGAAAGGGGTTAATATATGTACCTATATTTCATTACATATATATATTTTAAAAACAATTTAGTTTAAAAAAAAATTGAAATCTAACCTAACTTAAACGTTATTAGTATAATTCAAAATTCCAGTATAATTTGTTGATATAAAATACTTTTTAAAATAATTATTTGAAGAAGTGGTCCTTCGGGAAAACTTTCGAATTCCCGATGGCCCAATAACAGAGCAAAACCGAAAAAAAACGTAGAAAGAACGTGAAAGTTTACAAAAAGAATACAGTTATTATTTTAAACTTTCATATTTGTTGAAATTAAGTTAAAAATATTCGTCAACACTTGAAATTTTAAACTTAAAGTTGCCTTTTCTAAAGTGGTAAAAAATTTTTACGTATATTTATTTGGTAGTTAATTTGTGGGTACAATTGTTAGACTACACAAAATGCTTGAATAGTTGACAGCATGTTCATTATAAGTCATGCTTAGTGGTGAAAAAAAAAAATTATGTTTGATGTAGTATTTTTTTTATTTATATAAATTAAAATCAAATTGTGACGAAAATCATAAATCTTACGGCCCTGTAAATTATGTATCAAACGAACTTTTTGATCAGAATAGTTTTTAGTTAGCAATGGTTTATTGTTGCTTTGCTTATATATATAAATTGAATAATCTTATATATCCTATCGTCCCAACTTTTCACCAGTGAAACAGTGGAAGACTCATCTACAATATCAGATATGTTTTTTTTTCTTTTAGTCGTTGATGTAAGTTTATTTACATGTGTAACGTGTACTTGGAAAGTTTATTTTTATTTACGTCGTTTAAAAAATTAATAACGATACTTATATGATATTTTTTTCCCTAAAGGACTTTTCGATGACAAACATATGAAATTTCACTTGAATGCGGACCCAAAAACACAGCCCACCCTGGAGGAGATGACGGAAAAAGCAATCGAAATTTTGAAGAAGGAGAAAAACGGATTTTTTCTGTTTGTCGAGGGCGGTCTGATCGATTCAGCCCATCATATGTTGTTTGCCAAGAAGGCGCTCGACGAGACCGTGGAATTTTCTAAGGCAGTCCAGCGCGCCGTAGACATGACAAGCGAGGACGACACACTGATTGTGGTCACATCCGACCACTCACATGTCATGACTATGAGTGGATATCCAGATAGGGGCCAGGGGATCACGGGAATGTCGGGGATGCAGGGGTTGGACGGCTTGCCATACCCCACGCTTAGTTACGCCAACGGCCCTTCTGCCAAACGCGTCGAAGGAGCCACAGCAGGTTGCAATGGATCGGATTCTTGCAAAGTTAACATCGGTATGTTGTCACGTTTACGATCATTACATATACCAGACACTTTTTTTAAAGAGAAATACATATTTTTTGAAATCTTAAATTCGTACGTTGATAAGATTCAAAATATTCCTCCAGGATTCAGAAGTATTATATTTTGGTGTTACTGGCCATCGAATTATTCTTAACGGTTAGTTTATTTAAAAAAATGTTCTTTACGGCTCGCCACACACAACCCACCCATTCAAGACGTATGGCTTAAAAATCACATAATATATTGTTTATTGTGTAAGGTTTCCATGATGGCGTTTTTTTCTTTTTGATTCCCCAATAAGATATTTATAGATAATATTTCTAAGATTTTTTCTTCTTCTCTTTTTCCATTACCCCAAATATTTGGAATCGGCCACCCCCGTTCTAAATTTCAGCAGATATCTCGCTTCGCATACATCGGTTGTTCTCAATCGCATCCAATCATATTTTTTTGTCTTTCTCTCCGTCTATTTTATCCTGAATTTATTGTCACTTTAATTCTTACTGCTTCAGATTCCCCTTTCCAATATGCTTAAATCATTTCAGTCAGTTCATTTTCAAATGATAATTGAAATACGTATATAATGTAGGAATTTAAATTTGTATATTAATAAATTATGGAACAGAAGTAGGTACTTATTTATATATTTGAATAATATTAATATTGATTTTGTTTTCTTTCTTTTGGCTGTTTTTCATCAAATTTGGGTTGGCTATTCTGTCATCATTTGGGATTGTTATTCCACGTCGATTTAGACGGTAAAACAAATGTTTTATATTTTTTTTTTTTGTCAGAGATTTTCTCCTTGGTGCTTTTTTTTTTTTATTTTGTTTAACTAATTTTTAATGTTGCAACATTACAATGAGTTTTTTTCTAATACAGTTTATACATAGATTATTATTACACCAGATAATGGTTTAAAGTTTACTGACGATTAAATGTTCTGAAATATACCTTATATTTACCGTATCCTACGAAATATTATCTGTTCAGTCTATATCGACAGTATTTTTGAACAGCATGTTCATCCAGCTTTCGTATACTGTATCATACTAATAAAATAATTGCATTTATCAACTACGGCAATTTTCGTTAAACTGTCTGACCTTCGTTTCGTTTAATATATTATTTATATTTCCCTAGAACAATGCTTAGTACAATATACATTACAAGGTCCGAAAGGTGAATGTATTATCGATTTTTTTTTTTGTATATCATATCGTTTTAATATATTATGTCCATATTATTCGTCTTAATAAAAAAAAAAAAAAAAAAAAAAAAACACGATAAATAATAATTTATAATAATTAATTCCAGTTGATTAAATGTAGCATTTTATACATTCGTTATCTCAATTTGGTAGTGTTTTTCGAAAATATTATCTGATAAAAAAAAAAAAAAATGTTCAGCTATATTGACAAAAACGAAATAACAGCCCCCCCCCCTTTTCTCCGAATACGTTATTCCATTTAACACTCTTTAATATTGTTATTCGCGTTCCGATTTCGAGTTAAACGTCAAAATCGATGTTTCCCGTAGTAAAAGTTTCAATGTGTCGATTTCGCTTAAACAATCATTATTATTATTGAACACTATACAAATTCTGATTTATTTGAACTTTTTAGTATATTTAAAGCCGATATTTTCAAATATTTAGATTTATCACGACATTTAAGGAGCATCCTGTGGGGTGATACAAATTCTTTGGTTTTTCAAATGAAAACCTATACTAAATATTCCATAAATAGACAGAGTATTACTTAAAATATATTTTGGTTTTCCGTAATACTCATATTTTTCATTTCCGTCAACCCGTTAATGAAATATTCCTCTTTTAAGTTTAGATAGAGAAAAAGTAGTGGAGCACTAACAAAACGCTGCGCGTTGTGTCGCCACACAAATGATACTCCACTACCCTCAGCCTACCTAAACTTAAAAGTTGAATATCTCGTTAACGGATAGACGGAAATCAAAAAATTTGTTAGCAAAATTTATTTGAAATAATACTCCGTCTATTCATGGATTTTTTTTTTAGGTTCTCATTTGAAAAACCAAAGTTATATAAAATATATACAAAATTTAACCAAAAAAAAAAAAAAAAAATGCGGTGAGCAGTGCTCACTGAGCACGCTTAGCGAATCACCTTGTATACGAAGTCGTGTAAAGTTATATTCAGACGTGATATCCGACTCGCGTCCGGGTTTCTAAGCACCTTTTGAAAACGGAGCGCGCGTATAACCACCAGACGGATGCATCCGAGAGGACGAGCGACTTTATTGTCGGCACACCGACGCTGTTCGCTCATTTTTATACGCGCTAATAAAAAGTTTTATATAATATGCGTACCTATATGCGTATACAAATTTCGTTCGATACCTATAAGCGAGCAGTCGTGTCCTTTGGAAAATATGTTTTATAACTTTCGATTCGTATAATATTAAAATATTGTATGTGTTCGCGCATCATAACTTCCGCGTACCTACGTGAGTTCGGTGAACTTTTTCGCCGAGACGTCTGAAACGATTCTGTTTTGCTATACGTTGCGTGAAATATTATAATATATCGCTACATGATTCTTTTCGCCGTTTAACTTTATACCCGCGTACTCCTATATAATATTTTGTTCTTCCGCGGGAATTTATTTATTTTTTTATACATTTTTTCCGAGCGTATAAATACACGTACAAATATATATATATGTATAAAAAAAAATGTATTAAGGTTTAAACAATCGTCCGCTCACGGGCCCGTTAAAACCGTATAGAATAAAAATGTTCACGGTCTGTAGGATATATTTTTTGGACTTTTTAAAATATAGTACAATTCTTCTCGGAACCATTGAATTGGCTTCCAAATTCAGAGATAATCGACGTTTATACGCATTGAATTGGTTCCCAAGATTTATGCATTGAGTTGGCTCCCTCAGCATTTATTTTATAAATCCATTGGTTATAAAAATCGTTCGAAATAATAACTTAACTATACATTAAAATAATTTAAAACACAAATATTATATTTTATAGTCCATCAAAATCGTTAAAAATTAGTACCTACATTTAAATGTATTTTGGAGAGGATTGTTTAATTCTCTCTTTTCAATACTCATTTTTTCAGCCGAATTCATTTTATACAAAACTATAGGGGTACAAATTACGAAGAACTGCGACGAATTGCGATGAATTGCGAGTACTGCGTTTAACGATATCAGTGAAACTAGTAGTTGAACTATATAATTATAATGGTTGTGACTGTTTAATGTGTTATCGGATTAAAGATTAGATAATTCCCAGTAGTTATTTGGCACTGTGTCACTAAAAATATTAAAGTCACATACTTTTTCCACTTTTGTATTTATAGGACCAATTTATATTTTGAGAGAACCACTTGTTCAAAATCGTATTGGGAGCAAATTCAATATTTAATTTCTTGTGAACTAATTCAATGTTTGATGAGAAATTTCACCTAATATTGGGAGCCAATACAATAGTCGCCATTCTTCTTCTACAAAAGGCCATTGCCATGTGGTTACAAATCTGGTTCTCCATTTTTCTCTCTTTATAGCCAATATTTTCATGTCTGTGTCACTATTACAGCCAGCTTGTCTTGTAATTTCTTTTATATATGCTTTTCATGGACTTTCCCTTCCTTTCTATCCATTTATCCATTTTTCAAATATGTTCGTTACAAATAGATTATGCCACAATAAGTGGCCGCACATTTTTCCTCTTCATTTCCTTATAATACTTAACAGAATGCTTTTTTCACATACTTGAGTTAATACATTTACATTAATTTTAATTTCTGTCCCCAACTGACTTTCAATAATATTCTCCACGTCCACACTTTCAACTTCTTTTTGTCTTTCTCAATCATAGTTCACGTCTTAAAACGGTACAGCAAAACACTCCATACAAAGCATTTGGTGAAGTTTTCCTCATCTCCATCTTAACCTTTTTATTTGTAATCAGCTGTTTTTTTTTTGTTCAAATACTTTTTTTTCCATACTTATTTGTTGATTAATCTTTGCCGAGCATCTACTATCGTTAGTTAGAGTACTCCCTTTAATTAGCTAACTAAAGAAAAAAACCTATTTCTGATATAAAGTGCCATCGAACGCATCTTTTGAGGTGTACTGTGTGAAGAAATCGGATTATTTTTGACTAACCGAAAAACGTTTTTTGAGAAAAATGAATAACTATAAAAAATTACACAAATAAATCAGGCGAATATTAGTAGTATTTACTGTAGTGGTTTTCTTTTATTTTTACAACCTTTTGAAACAAACGAAAATGAACTTCGTTCGTGTTATCGATCAGTAGTTATTCAGATTATTTATATCTGAAGGAAGACTAAACGCAATACTATAGAAAATTTACTAGATAACTTTCATGTTTTTTTTTTTTTATTTTGTACTACAGAACACAATGTTGTGTAATATTATAAATTGTTCAAACATACTATAGTATGCTTATCGTTGGTGTACTCAGCTTTTTTTTAAAAGAGGGATATAAATTACTTTACTTCCGTAATCCAATAAATAAACTATGTACAATATTATTATATTCAATAAACCATGTTTGAAGATTACCGAGATCGTATACACACAATATACTGTTATATTATCAATAGAAAGTTTATTTTTAATAAAAAAAAAAAAAAAAAAAAAAGAGTAAAAGAAACCCACGACGAAATACACTAGTGAAATCGATTTTTTCATTGCATTTAGAAAATAATCGCTTATTTTCATTCACTATCGCTGTCGTATGTTACCTAATTTAGACAAATATTGTACAATGTCGTCGGTTACCCGGCAAAACCTCGCAAGTCAATTAGGAAAAATTATACACGAGAACCAAATGCCACGGCGGACATTAAAATGAAAATTTGCCTTACGACGTCTTACCGCGGGTAGCCGATGATATTCATTTTCGTGTCATCAGGAACCTTTGTTATAACAATTATACTTTGGGATTTCGACACGTATTGAATAATAATATCGTATTTCGTTTTCAGACGATCCGTCGTACAGGTACCCGTCATTGGTGCCGTTGGACGACGAGACCCACGGGGGCGACGACGTTATGGTGTTCGCCCGGGGCCCCTGGGCCCATCTGTTTAGTGGAAACTACGAACAAAACATCATACCGCTGACCATGGGATACGCGGCCGGCATCGGGCCGTTAGCTGGACTAAAGAACGGCCCAGCACCGTATTCTTCTGCTGGATATCCGGTTGCGTCCGTCCCGTCACTATTCTACACCATGCTGGGCAGTTTTTTTTCGACTTACATCGTCGTCGTCATCCGAAGCTCGATTTGTTAAAAACGACTCGCTATTGTTTCGCGTAATAATAAGGCCTGTTGTTGTAGTGTTATATTATGTAAAGAGAAGTTCATTTTTTTTTCGTTTTATTTTTTTAATAAAAAACAATTTAGTACGTTTTATGTTTATTACCCATATAGTAGTGATGATTATTATTCTGGTAAAATACATTTGACAAGTGAAAAACGTACAATTTTGAGTATATGTCATCATCTATAATGATTTGTTAGACATTTTTTTTTATTAACTATAAGTTAGGATGTCTTCCGAAAATTCAACGTTGCCAACGGTTCCTATCGGATCCAGCATTTAATTTTACCCAGAGGTGTATTGGTAAATTAATTTGAGGATATACGCACATATGAATAATATTTTATATATAAAAAAAAAAAAAAAATTCTCATGTTAGAGCTATGTTAGAGCGTTAGGTATGTATGAAAAAATTATAAATTTTTACACTGCATTGCAAAATATGTATTTTTACAATAATTGTTTTACTTAACCACATTAATTTAGTTTTAATTTTGTTATAAACATCTATTCTTTGCAAATAAGCTAGCGTAAAAGCTAATCTGTTTCACATTAAGTTAAATGTTTATAAATGACAAGTTTGATTAAAATACATTTCACTGATTATAAGAACGTATTACAGTGGTCTATCGACAGTTCTTTCGGTTCAAATTAAGCAACTGGTCACTTATCAGACGACTTTTTAATTGTTTTAAAACTGTTGAAAATTTCATATTACGGTTGTATCGAATTATGTGTAAGAGTAGTATAAATGTTTAGAAATTGATTTAAAGCATATAAGCACAAATAATTTATTTAAAATCATTAAAAAATTACAAAATGAAAAAAAAAGACAAACATGGTTCACACGAGGTTGCAGCTACTATTTTAGGTGCGATACAGAAGGGAGTTTAATATATATTTGTAAGCAATAGATAAAACATTGCAAACGAAAAACCGATTCTGAGCGGAGTTCAGTTGATAGTATTTTTTTGTCAACAATACTTAGGCATGTCATATTATAGTAAAATGATTACAACGATATGCGTTTCCATGACAAAAATTATTGTTTAAAAAAGATTTAAAAAAATAAATAAAAACGTTTATCAATGACAACTTTATTTTTAATCTTCCAATCTTATATAGCTTAAAGAACCGGATTTTCCTCATAATAACGAATGTTAATGAGAATTTCAAAAAATGACCTTTCTAAAGTACCACCAAGAGAACATTTACTTTCAGAAAAAGTGTTATGCTTCAAAATCGGAGTTTGTTTTCTAGTAGAAAAAGTGTTCACATAAAAAAAAAATAAAAATAAACATCATATCATTGTAAATCAATACATTAATCGTTCCACTCAGAATCTAAAATTGTTACCTATATACAGTATTATAATATTTCCTTCAGAGCAAAATTTTATCAATATTATTGATTTGTATTTAGAGATATTATGTTTATTGTCTATAATAGTAGTGGGAAAAGTATTTTTTGTCAAAAAAAATTACTATATACAATCGCTTATCTTAAATATTTATATTTATATTTTCAATCCTTATACAATTTCACTATATAGTTGGATTAGGAGAATACAAAAATATCATTTCAGAGATAGTCAACTAGGTGTATATATCGTTTAAATAAAAAGTGTTAATTATAACATTTTTTTTTTTTTTTCAAAACTATAATAACCCTTAGTTTTAATAGATGAATCTTGTTGACTACTTTTTTAACGGCACACCTTATATTATATACACACATATCGAAACATCAATTATTTACTTTTTTTATAAAATTCCATAAATTTCACACATTCAGCTATCTTTCTGACAGGCAGTGTTCACGTAGAACAATCGAAGCAACCGTTAAAATCGGCTTTCGACATAAAACGCCTATTTTTTAAGAAATTTGTTGGCAAAATTTCAAAGACCATCTTCGTTACTCGAAATACTAATAATTAACAAATTTGTTAAAAACAAAAAAAAATGTGAAATATAGTTTTTTTTAGACCTTCGATAACGAGTCGAATATTCAGATATCATTGTCAATACGACGGAGAATATTATCTATACATTTAAAAATCCGGTGCTTGACATCTAGAAAACCGATTTTAAATGCCCCATCGTTTGTTTTACGCGAACACGTTTTTCTTATACACCAGTCAGAAAGACAGAAACATTAATAATGTGTAATCGACTCGTTATTGTCAACAACCGTTAGGTTGAATATAAGTTCACAGATAAAAAAAATAAAATAATAAAATAAATATAGTTGTTACTGGAAAAGTTATTAACGTGGATGGTATTTTAGTTATAGCGTCCCCAATAGAAACATAGGAAATAGTGGTCCTTCTACTGTGCGAGTATGTCTTTTTCACATTAACAAAACATTTTTTTTTAAATTATTTTAAGGAAGCACGTTTTGAAATATTTTTTTTCAACTATATGTATCGGTATTGCCTTTACGAACCATTTACTATAATCATTCAATAACGATGTCACCACATAGTAACATCCCGACCCTGTACCTTTGTATAGTTCAATATAGGAGTTACCAAGAACCTCGCGCCCGGAATTATGTTGAGGTTTTATTTTTGTGTTTATTAATTTTACTTCGTATGATAATAATAATTATTCCTTTGCGATCTACAATATTGCGCCACTCAAAACAGTTTTCGCGAGCAGACGGACATTACAATTGCGACGGTCAACCGGTTGAAACGTTTTATCTTAATATTTTATTTTTAATATAGGTACTTTGTAAATTACTTTTTCTTGATTTCGAACGGTTTTTTCACTTATTGTTCTCTTTCGCGTGTTTGACATCACGTAGTCATAATAATATAGAGTAACGGCACTTTTGACGACGGTTAATTTCGCAACATGGCCTAATATTTGTTCATTGCGCATTAGGTACTTCGCAAAAAAAAAAAAAAAAACCGATCGCCTGATTTACGTATATAGGTATGATAGGTAAATAATGTGTTCGTAAGGCTGTTTCCACCCGTCCGCCGCCACGACACGCGACGACAATTAAAAATAAAAAACAATTTTTAAAACAAATTTAATATTCGTAAGTACGCGTATAACACCGCGATAACGTCAATAAAATACAATTTAACGTATAAAAAGAAATAATGATAATAATAATAATAATTCAATTTATAACGTGTATTTTTTTTTTTTTTTTTTTTTTTTTTTTTTTTTTTTTTTTATTACCGTATACCGATAAATGGGATCAAATGTCTGCCGGCTTAATATGTCCATCATGACGGCGGTTATCGAGACTCAAAATGTTGCGCCTTCGACGCCTAAGTACGTGAGTACCTCACGCGCATAGCGTGCGCATAGAGAACCACGGATTTTACGACAACGTCGTTTTCATATACGATAAATAGATGAGCGTATGGATTAGGAAAACGAAATAGTATCAATGTGCAAATAACGCGAAATCTCCTGTAATATCGCGAACTAATTCCGTTGACGATACGGCCGAACCGTCGGAAATCGCCCGCCTCCCACCTACGGCTCGGAAGAGGCGGTACGCCGCGCGGCGACCGCCTGCCGTATATAAGCCCGCGTGCGTTATTTACAGAGACGAGTTTGGTGAAACCGCGTCCGTAAAAAACCTAAACAAAACAAAATTTAAAAAACGTTATCGTCGATCACAATGCGGACATCATTCGCCGTGTGCGCGGTGGTTTTGGCCTGCGGTGCACTTCAACAAGTGTCGGCGGCCGTCAACGCACAGGAGTCAGGTAACGTCGCGCGTTAAAACAATCGCGTTAGCGATATTATTCGTAATATTATCATTTGCCCGACATTATTCTGTTTGTCTGAATTATATTCGTTCGGATTTTTTTTTGAGTATTCTTTTCAACGTTTTCGTTCCGAGGCCGACGATGCATGCAATAACAGTGAGAGTGTATAAAAGTCCCCAAAGTCGAATCGACACAAACGACCGATTGATTTAAATTTCTATTAACTTTAAGTTTAAACGCGATACGTATATAATATTATGGTTTTTTTTTGGGTGGAGGGGGGGGCTGAACGCATGTCTATACGCATGCATTACAGTATGTAACCCCGAGCGTTTATTAGCGAGCTCGGATTATTACGTTAATTATCGTGTTTTCAAATCTACTTCGAACTTGACATAGTCAATTTATAAAACAACACGTACAACGTGTTAACTCGATAATTTTTTTTCAAAACTAATAGTTAACCAAGTCAATGTAATTGCTTATAAACTCGTTTAGCATTGTATTTTGACGATAAATTTTCTCGATATAGTTCGGAAATGGATTTTCGGAAGCGAATTTTAACCTGCCTTTTTTTTTTCGGAATAAATCATATAGGTACCTACTGAGTGCCGTTAATTCACTGTGATAAAAATATGTCAACAAATATTAAAAAATTAATTTGTAAACAACATAATAAATTAAATCTAAAAAAGAGAACGTATCCTGTTGACTGGTGTAAATGGTAAGTTAGGAAGGTTGGACACATAAATTTATTTAATCTATATCTGTAAACAACGATAAACAATTATCAACGAAAAATGATTCTGAACGAAGTACGTTTGTACATGAATTGAAAGGTTGTAATATTGACGATTTTCATCAAAATTTGATTTTAAAACCATTAAGAAAAAAAAATTAGTACATTACATTCTAATATTTTTTTACCACTATGTGCAACTTATAATGAACTTCCTGTTTAGTTTTCAAACATTTCTGTTCAGTTAAACAATTGTATTTACAAATTGTCTACCAAATAACGTATTTATCGTAATAATAAACAATTTTAATTTCACATTATCCATCTAAATTATGAATATTTTGAAATACAGTAGTGAATTTTGACTAAAGATAAAAAAGTTTCTAGTAAAATAATACTAGTAATTATTTGTATTTGTTTTAATTTAAATTTGTTTTTTTTAAAAAGTGTATAATAATAATTATTTTCTGTGAAGTTAATTATTGACCTTGTACGGTCATTATTATAAACCGCATACACACCATCGTACTATAATAACGAGCGTTTGTTGTGGTTTAGGATTTGTTTTTTTTTTTTGAAAGAGGAAAATATGCACTCAACACCGCACGAACAATCGTAATAACAATATTGAAAAATATTATTAAAATATTATACCTCGAATAAGAATAATTAAAAACCAAAAAAAAAGTACCTGAGAGAAGGTTGGAAGGTGAGATAGAGTAGTGTAATTCACTGAGAAACTTTGCAACGAGAAACGATTTCGAGCGAACTACAGATATTTTTGTAGCACCACAAGAACAGTGTACAGATGAATGTAGCATAACATTTTCGAGAATGTTTCCCTATTTTTTTACCGTTAATCATTTATAACAAGGATACTAAAATTCGAAAAAAGAAATGCGGCGGCTAGACATCAAAAACCCTACAAAAATATTTCAGCTGGAAAAGACACGAAACAAATATGTACAACACACCGTACAGCAAAGCCAATACATTCCTCGTTGAAGGTCTCGAAGCTGAATATTATTTTTAAACCTGTATATGAAACTACAAAAATTAATACTCACGATTATTACAATGTTTTCGGAAAAATCGTTATTTAATGACGAAATTTTACAGAAGTATAATAATATACGTATAATTGCGACCTTCGCATAATATAATAACACACGAGAATTAAACTTTCTTTAGGCGTAAAAAATTACTGGACGAAATACAAAACACTTCTTTTTTTAATTATTCATATTATTGTAATGTCCATTTAGTCCGCTGTCGTGTAATTACTGCAATCGAATTTCGGCGGGTTTGTATAGGTATGTATATAATATTTGACGAATAGGTAGTGCATTTATAATCGTTGACGAGTTCCCACGTCACGTGACACACATAATATGATGGGAATAATCGAATGGATTTCGATTGTTTTGGTTCGAGGCCGTAAAACAATAACATCGAGTATGATGTAAGAACGATGATAACACACGACAATTTATATTTCACGGTGTACGGTTATAATATTGGCATCCTGGTGCGTGAAAATCGGAGAGTAGAATTAGGAATAAAAAAAAAAAAAATTTGAATGTATAAAATTTAAACAGGAACAGATATTTAGATGATAACACCGTTATTTTACTAATTTCGTTTTTTGTTAGAAATTATAGCCCCGAGTTGCCTATACTTATGGATTTATGGTTGTTTTTGATAGAGTCGATTATAGTTTTCAACTCAAAAATTAACATTTTTCAATAATTTGAATTTTTAGACACGAACTATAAACGAATGAAAGGTTTTTGACCTATTTCAGCCGTTTTAAATGTTTGGGTTTTTTTTATTTTTAATTTGATTATACGCGGAAAGATTGTTTTGGCTTTGTAAAAACGTTGAAAACTTTAAGACGAAATTCACCATAACTTGTCGATTTCCAAACCCAACAATTGTGCAAGCGCATTCATGTCCGTATTTTTCATTTCAAATTAGGTCGTTGTACTTTTCAAAACATACGTCGATTAATCATCGAGTATCTACCTACACAATTATAATACCTTAATGGATTTATTTATTTTTTTGTCGACCGAGACTTGTAAAAATAGGCGAGTACCGATTAAATATTAATATTTTATACACAATCATGTTTTATAATCAAACCGTACAAACGATTTGACGTAATCCGCTTCAAACGGCCGCCATAAACGGACACTGTTTGAAAATTAATCCTCAAAACTACTTATCTATACCTATTATAGTATACATACTGCACTATTGCGATTTCCCGTGACGAGTGCGTACTGCAGAACTTTAGAAACTGTCCACCGATTCGGACAAACCGATTTTAATTATAAATCCCCTATGTTTATGGCGACTCATCAGTTTTTCGTGCGCAATAATATACATCGGACTATGATATTCTATCAGACTTCAATTAACTTTTATATTTGAGTGAAACTTTGTATTAAAATAAAAATATCCAAATACGCATTTTAGAAATGTGCTTTTACGAAAATTATTTGGTGTCTAATATGTTTTAAATATTTTGCAATCGTATTTCGACTCGAAACCGGTCAAGCAGTGTCTAGACTATAAAATTATTCAAATTTCATTATTTTGAAAGCGGTTTTCGATTTCTTTTTTTTGATAAAATTCAAGTACTTCGCATTAGTTACATTATACTGTATATTGAATATTAAATGGATTGCAATTTTTAACTTACTTATAATTTACTACTATCTAATTTATAAAAAAAATATTTTAACCAGTGGCACAGCAGACATATAGTATATATTTTAATTATTTTCGATTCTCTTCTCGTTAATTTGTTCAAGACGTAACCTAGCCTGCATTTATATTTAATGCACACTTATGTGTGTTCAATACTTGACACGTGTAATTTTGTATTCGCGAAATCAAAGGTGGTTCAAGGGGTTCTTCGTAAAATAAATGATTGTGCAAGTGCACGTTTTATATACAAACTGTGTTGGCACAGGAAAATACCGTTTGATCGCAACTAGGTTAATTTTAACGAAATATCGATTTGTTTGATTAGGACATTATGTTTTGTCATGCACAACTGTATACAAGCAGATAAACACGATATTGTCGTCTAGAGACGAATAGATTATACAGTAGAGATTACAGTGATAAACGATCACAGCATACTATTTTGTATAACTTTTTTTTTCTTATTCGCGAGACAATAGTCAAATAATCAATCATATTCTGTGATAGTATATAATAACACTTATATTTTATTTAACCGATGGTAGACTGTGTTAAGTATTAAATGATACAGTATTAATTTAAAAAGCTGAAGATGAAGAATTTGAAAGGTATAGGATATTAAATGTTAATTCATATCTGTATGCGACGGTAAATCATTTATGATAAAATACGATTCTGAGCAGAGTTCGGTTAAACGTATTTTGAAATAATTTGACTTTTATGATTTTCGTCAAAATTCGTTTTTAAAATTATTATAAAAACAAATAACTTTTTTAAATAAAATAAAAAAAACAAATAACTTTTTTTTTACCACTAATAACAAATTATGCTGAATATTTTAAAGTATTTCTAGTTGGTTAAAACAATTTTTTACCCACAAATTCAAATAAAATTTCAAAAAATAAACTAGAATAAATCAAATGTCTATAAAGAAGAAATATAAGGATTCTGTGTAAATATCAGGTGTCTACATTTATTTTTAACCGAATTACAACTAAATCACAAAGTTTAAAATAACGTAATCGTTATTTTCGAAAACTTTCCCGTTCTTTTTACATTTTTTTTCCGGTTTTGTCATTATTAAGAAATCTATACGGCAAAAAAAAAAAAAAAAAACGACTTTCTTATTCGGCTATTAGATCCAAAATTAAAAAAAAAAGTCTCTTATGGTTTTATAATCGTAGCAATTATCGAAAGTTAAAAATAAAAAAAAAAAAGCTGATACTGGGGATGGGAGCGGCCACTGTTGTAGATGACAAGATGAGAAGGTAGGATACATATGGTAATTTCATTTATTACTGTGAGCAACGATAAACCATTGCTTGACGAAAGACTATTCCGAGCATAGTCCGGTAATACGTAATTTGAAGATCTCTAATTTTAATTTGCGATTTTCGTTTAAATTTAATTTCAAAACGCTCATTAAAAAGAAAAAAAAATCATTTGATGATTTTGAAAATTTTACCACGTCTAGATAAGTCCAATATAAGTATTATTATTTAGTTTCAAGTCTCTACGTGTATTTATAATCGAATTGCATCAAAAAAACTCCCAAAAATTAAAATTCCTTAAAAGCTCAAAAGTTTTGGTGATGATACCGTAAGAAAGTAAATTGAAAAATGCAATAAAAAAGGTGTCTCGTAATTTTTCGATTTAATCATTTTTTCTGGTAGAAAACGTCGTCTGTGTTTTATAAAATAATGAAATAGTGAAATGTTACTTTCTCTTACGTTTTTTCCCCACTTAAGTGATTTTATTTAAAAAATTGCGTCTAAAATCGAAAAAAGACTTGTACAATTTAGACAACTCGAGCTTCCAGAAAAGTTGCTTTACGTAAAAATCAGAGCAAATTTACTGGGAAAAAACGTATCCACAGACTAGAACAAAGAACAAAGAAAAAAAATAAACATCTTAGGAAAACCAATAGCTCCATCACTACGCTTGGAATCTAAAATGAGCACGTTAAAATTATAATTTTATGTTTGAGTTATGGTTGTATGCTTATTTTTTTTGTTTTTGTACATCGCTTACTTACATATGAACCGGTTTTAATTTTAACACATCATTGTACAATCGTATAATGAAGTAGGTATTATAATATTATGTAAAATATTATCATGACAGTAATGTATAAAGTCTATTTACCGATGACACAATGGTATTTGAAAATAAGAGATGAGATTTTTTGTTTTATTTAACGTCTTTAAAAAACAAAAATAACATCATCGTGTGTCTCATAGGAAAAAAATACTTTATACTTAACTGTATTGTATAATTAGATTTATTTCTAAACGAACCGAATGTACAGGGTAATTCTTGGTTATCGTTATCCATTATTACCATTATTAAATGACTATTAATTTATAGCCCTTTGTCCCTATTCCCTGTACCCCCGGTTCTAATCCAAATTGTTACAACTCATTAAAAGTTAGTGCTCAATTTTGAGGTATAAGGAGAAGAGGTTGAAAACAGGGTTAAAATACAGCTCAAACAAATTTCGTATTATAATAAATGAAATACGGAAATCTAATTTACTAAAAAACAAAAACCGCCCAGAAAATCGCCGTATAAAATCATCAATTTTATGTAAATAATTTATTTAACAGATTCAAAATATTGGTTGGAAAATGGAAAACGTGCGGTACAGGAAAAATCGAAAATGCAATTGCGAATTGGTAAAGCCAAGAATTTGATAATATTTCTGGGGGACGGCATGTCGTTGACCACATTGACGGCGGCCCGGATCTACCAGGGTCAACTGCAAAACGTTTCCGGGGAATCGGATCACTTGAGCTTCGAACAATTTCCGTTCACCGGAATATCCAAGGTAATAAATAGTATTAAATTGTATTGTAATTACAACGAACAGGGTTTGCGATCGTATTGTAGCCCTAAAAAAACGTATACTATAGATATACGGTTTTTTGTAAACAACCAGTAAACGCTTAAACATATTTTAATATGTACAAAAAAAAAATTAGTGTTTCACCAGTTATAGGCATTGGACGCTTAAGCGAAAAGATAGAATTGCTTTTGTGGTCGTACGATATATAGAACGCCCGATAACAAAACATATGCAAATACTACGAGTAAAGATATTAACCCCCTTCCCCTCGGGTTTTCAGCATTCAAATGAAACTAGAAAAAAAACGACTGTTTTTGTTAAATATATTTTCTAGCTACATTAATTCGTACGAGCCCCGACAATAAAAATAAACAATTGGTCGACAATTTCCGTTGGCAATAAATTATTATTAGGGCTCGGGACTTGTTGCACTTAAAATCCACAAAAAAACAGTTAAAAATGTTATAAAAGCTCTGAAAAAATGAACGTTCTTCCTTCAATGGCTCCAACTTATTAAATACAATTTCCTGAGCTACATAAACTATTAAACCTGTATTTTATTTTTTTTATTTTACGTACGATTTTATTTAATCATTATTACTTTTTGTTAATCGTTTGCGTCGTGTCAGAAAATTATATCTGATAACTTAGAACTGCTAGACTGGAGATCTTTTGTCCCATTTACCATTTGTTCTTATAACATTTTTTTGAAATGCTTTTTTGTAAATTTTAAGTGCAATAAGTTTGGAACCCTAATAATAAAATAATATTATTTCATATGCTTAGTATAGTGACTTACACACCTTTGCCCTTTTAGACGTACTGCGTCGACAGCCAAGTGGCGGATTCGGCGTGTACGGCCACGGCCTATCTGTGTGGCGTCAAAACCAACAAGGCCACCATTGGGGTGACGGCCAATGTGCAGTTGTTCGACTGTCCGGCGTCCGTGCCGCAAGATCGCCGGTCGACGTCCATAATGCAATGGGCCCAATGGGCCGGAAAAGCCACGGGTATCGTGACCACGACCAGGGTAACGCACGCGTCGCCGGCGGGCGCATTCGCGCACACCGCGCACCGGGACTGGGAATCGGACGCCGACCTGAAAAGTGACAGTGATAAAACGAACGTCACCCAGTGCGAAGATATAGCCAAACAGTTGATCGACAACGATCCCGGTAGAAATTTCAAGGTTCGTCTTCAAGGACGCCGACGCGTCGTTACGATGTTATTATATCATATCTACGACAGAGGTCGATAATTGTACGCAGAAACATATGCAATATCTCCGTGTTATTGTGACAGGTGATCATGGGCGGCGGTCGCAATAAATTTGTGATGCGTGGCCAGAATTCCACCGGGGAGCGTTCGGACGAGGACCTGATCGTAAAATGGAAAAACGACAAACAGAATCGGTTCGCTGGCAAGACGGCCAAGTACCTGACCAACAAGGATGAATTGCTGAACACCGACATGTCAAAAGTCGATTTCGTTTTGGGTCAGTAAACGAGTTAAACGTGACATTTTCGAGTCGGTATGATAATATGCCATGTTGTATTTTTTTTTTTTTTAGGTCTTTTCCATAAGAATCACATGGACTACAGATTAAAATCTGATATTAAGAAGCAGCCCACGCTGAAGGAAATGACTTCGAAAGCCATACAGTTGCTTCAAAAAGAGCCGGCGGGTTTCGTGCTTTTCGTCGAGGGCGGACTTATCGACAAAGCGCATCACAGCACGCTGGCGAAAATAGCGTTGGACGAGACGGTAGAGTTTTCAAAAGCCGTGCAAGAAGCCGCCACGATAACCAACGAAGAGGACACCTTAATTGTAGTGACTTCGGACCATGCTCACACTATGTCGATGGCCGGCTATCCAAAACGTGGTAGAAACATTCTTGGAACAACTAATCAAGTTGCCATGGACAACATGACTTACACGACACTGAGTTACGCGAACGGTCCGAAAAAGTCCTATCAAAACGATAGTTCTTGCCACAGGATAAACGTTACCAACGATAATTTCGGTAAACAAATGTTAACAAATTTTTTTTTTCTTTAATGATACCCAAATAAACAAGGTATTTAAATTTTATGCGCTGACAATCGCATTAAGAAAAAAGCAAAGTAAAGTGTGACGAGAATACATTAATGGATGAGTGTATGAGATGATGTATGTGATGATTTAATATGTAATGAGTTGATTAGAAGCAGTTATGCATTGTTTAGATTGTAATTAATGAGATGAGAGAGAATAAATTGAAGTAATTCGGAAACGGATGATGGCAAAAAATGAGGTTGTGCCCATAAGAATAGTTTTATAAAACGTATCTGGTCAGAAGGAAGGGAAGATAAAGCTCGAAAAACTGATTTTTATCTGAGAGTGATGCGAGGACTGTTGCAGGGCGTGTGCAGTGTGTTTAGACAATGTAAGATACTGAATAAATGGGCGATTACAAAAAGAATAAGTATAAGGAAATATAGGGGAAAAAGAAAAATAACAACAAACCATAGGCGTTCCGCACGTATAAATGATTAAAAAACGAGATATTATAGGCGACTGCCCCATTGCTGTCACAACTGTATGTAACGATTAATAACATTTTGTACAACGTCATTATTCTGACTTTATTATCACGCAGATAACGTCGATTATCAGTATCCAAGTTTAGTTGACTTAGATAGCGAGACTCACGGAGGCGACGATGTGATGGTGTTCGCGAGGGGTCCGTGGGCTCATCTGTTCACTGGAAACATGGAGCAAAACGAAATCCCTTTGGCCATGGCGATGGCAGCGGGTATTTCCACGGAGCCACCGACTAGCGGATCCGGCGGATCCAAATTGGTGGGCCAAATTACTCTTATAGCCACCGTGTTATTAGGTCTCCGGAGATTTTTCTGGTAGACTAGTATATAGATCTCAAAACATACCTACTGTCGCTATATTATTGTTTCAGTTTGTTTTTTTTTTTTAAATTATTTTATTTATATTGATTTTACTATATGCAGTGTATTTACAATAATCGAGTTGATGGCATATTGCTACATTTCTTGACTGCAGCACAGTTTTTACTGTTTTTTTTTTTTTTTTTTTTTTTTAATTGATTGTACAAGTTTTCTATTTTTTTTTTTAGTTAATTTGTTGTTATTACGCGTTTTAGTTTAAGATATAGAAAAACTAAAACAAATAAACAAAAAACAACCTATATTCCATTTTTAAGGGATTCAAGGCTATTACGATAGTAATAAGTACAAATGTTTTGAAAAAAAAATAAACACTAATATTTAGTGAGAGCATCTTGTCGATATTGTAATGACCATTGATTTGGTATTATCCTACGTACAAAGGGCTGACGAATTAAACCCTAAAAAATTGCTGTATACGAGTTGTTATCATTGTAATACTGCATTTTCGTCAATTCGATTATTGAATTTTAATATCTTTCTCAAACTTTATATGTATCGTTATAAATTCGCTGTGAAAAAAACAAAAAAAAAGAGGAGGGGGAGGGAAAGCGCATTCATTTTTACGTAATAATTCATTCAGCATCAATTAAACGGTCGCCTTTTGAAATACTCGCGACGTGTATCGGTATAATAGGTATACGTGCGAGTGTGCAACAGGTAATCGATAAGCTACGATGCGAACGAGTACTTGAGACCGCAGATCAAAGTTTAACAATAATTAACTTCCAATATAATTTTAAGTGCCCTGTTATTGTTGTATTTTCGAGTAACTTACTCTTAATTAATAGGTATACGTGCGTGTGTATCGAAAACTTTTGAATCGCGAAATTAATTTGAACAGTCTATATATCCGCAGTAACTATATAACATACAAAGCGATATATTTTATAGTTGTTTGAAGAAGTTTTTGCGTATACCGTATACAAAACGGTCCGAGATTATTCTATCAAGTCATCGATGTCTATATAGGTACTGTAAATCAAATAAATACGTATTCGTAATTTATATCAATCATTTAACAATGATATTTTTTGAATTTTTTTCCATGGACAATTTTTCTACCAGTAATCTTGCTCCGATTTACAATGATAGCACTTTTTCTGAAAGGAAATTTGACTGGAGTGGTACTTTAGGGAGATCATTTTTTGATTTCATCAGCTGCATAATAAATGGGAAAATAGAAAAAATATTAAACAAATATTATTATGTAAAATATATAATCCATATATGTATTTATTTTACCTTAATATATATATTGTTGATAGAGCAACACTATTAATCGAATTCGGCTCAGAATCGTTTTTTTCGTTAGCAATGGTTGATCGCTGAATACATTAAATATTTCCCCTCTACTATCTTCCCAACTTCTCATCTACAATAGTAGCCCACCCACGCAAGAAGTATATCCTCGTTTTAAATTTTTTTTCCAAATTCAACGAGAAAAAAATGGACTGCGTATGGTTTATTTTTTTTCTTAATTTGGTCTCTTTAGGTCGTATTAGGATTTACAATATTCGTTTTATTTCAGTGCGTATAATAACGTTAAATAAACACGAGTTTAAACTGCTGTTTTAGTGCATAACGATTTTAGATTCTGATTGCATCAAAGAAGCTGTTAGTTATTAGTGTTTTCACTCAAAAAGCACTATTATTAAAAATGCTTGGAATTTTTCACTCCATACGTTGAAAAATTGCTGAATTTCTAAAAGACGATACTTAAAATACGTTTTGAAATTCTCAATGGTTAAAAACCTAGGTTATTTTTTATTTATATTATTTTCTTGGAAAACAGTTTTTTTTTTCGTTTATTTAAACACTTTAAATTATTCGTCACGTACATTTAAACATGTGGAATTTTCGTCTGGTGGTATTTTATTTGCAAACAAATTTCTAGATTTCCAATATTTTTTTTATACAATTTAAAAACCCTCCAATTGGTTTTTTTTTTTTAAATTGATTTTATGATTAGTTAAGCTAAAAGAGGAAAAACATTTCTACAGTTTCATCGAAGTAACGAGGCTATAACGTTATTGATAATGTGTCTGAGGAAGGTTTCAACATCCAACCGCCGTCCCCACCGTCTGTTTGTATGTTAGCAAAAATGTACCTTACCTATTTTAACGAAATTTTTTTGTTCGATTTCTTATTAGTTCCGGAAGGTTATAGGATCCTTTGTGTATCCGAAAAAGAGGGGTGTGGAAAACCGTAAAATAGGACAAAAGACAGGGTAGACGTGATTCACGGGTGTCGCAAATCATAAATGAATATAAATTTAATTAAATTAGTTTAATATTCCGCGAGTAACTTTGTAATTCATGTAACTATTTTCGATTAATTATGAAAAAAAAAAAAAATAATAATAATAATTGAAATATGTTGTAATGGCAACAAGTGGGCTGGTGGGAAAATTCAACTCTAGTGAACGAAGCTGGCGGGTGTTTTTTTCTTTTTAGTAAACAGTTCTAACAATTCAAACACCGTAGGAGCCTTGACGTCTCAATAAACTTCGAACGTGTTGTTTGTTCGGCCGACGCGACTATATACTTATTAGGAAGTACGTAATATTATTGTATACTCGAGGGGAGAACGTAATTCTATACGGATAAGATGAAAAAGAAAGAAAAATCATTCTCCGAGATATGTCTCAAAACCTTCGTCCGTCTCTGCGGTATAACTTTACTCGCGGCACATGACGGTACATGATTATTAGTTTATTATAAAAAAAAAAAAAACATATATATTTATATGTGTATAAAGAAACTAATAATAAAATATGTACTCGTACGGAGGAGCTAGGGCCCTGTACATGACAGCGTAATTTGCATATCCAAACCGTACGTGTGATGTGTGCTGCAGTGTGTACACGACGAACAAATATTATAATACTAAAAATTTCGTCTGACATTTACACCGCTCTCTCGACGATATTCCAATCGAAAATACTTTTATTTTTTACTCGAAAAACTCGTGTCCGCGTTTTTTCACTATGGCAGCGACGGGCGACGGAGACAACACAATCGTATCAGCGTATCGTCATAACAATATTATTATTATATTATACCCGGTACGGAGTTTCTCGATTTTAATTCCAGTAAATCATATTATTATATTATATAGTACCTACCGATATAATCTATCTGAAAAATTAATGAATATTAATATCGTGAGATATCTAGAGAGAATATTTACGTTTGGGCGGGTGGAGGGGGGGGGGGGGCGACATCAGGAAGTAAAGTTGTGCATATCTATCCAGATTATATCGGTATATATATATATATAGATGATTTAAATGTTAAAACGTGAGAATCTTTTTTATGACTTATAGTAGTACTTTCGTGTTATTTTACGGGCGTTTGTATTGTTTTTTATTCAAATTCTGAGCGTAGCTACCGATCAATATTATTGTTTCCTTGAACGATATCGACTCAAAGGACCGCGTAGTTTAAATGTTTTTATTATCAACTCCGAATATTTATTTGAGCGCCTAGGAGATAGGCAACTCAACCGATGCACGTGTTACTGCCGAATTTTCATCAGGGATTCGATTACCTAAGCTTAACCCCTTATGATTAGGCAACCGTATTTGTTCACTTGGCTTGCGTGTTTAGTTGCCGTTGTGTTCACATACTGATGCGGGAGAGCTCCCCTTTTGTACCTATATGGCCAGCCCTGCGGAGACAAGTTACGTAACGGATAAATAACGTCCGTTCACCGCGAACTTCGGACGCCGGCCCACCTTATCACTTAACGTTGACAATATTAAAAATTATAATAATCATAATTATACATAAACATCAAAAAAAAAATATCTATACATTTTCGCGTCTAACCACGTATCGGTTGCAACGCGAACAATTCAGCTTATTTTTTCTAGGCATGAAGTGTGTTCGCTTATAACTGCTCACCGGTTTTTGAATAAAACTGTTGCTTCAATATTCGAAACATTAAAGGATCTATCTTTTAGAATTTTGAACCTAACTGTTACATTGAGAAGGTTATTTTTTTAATTTTCCTCTAGTTTCTTAAACAACGGAGAAAACCGGGAAAAAATACAGAACAATGATACTTTTTTTTTGTTTTTTGATTTTTATGTATTTTTGTAATTCAGTTAGCAATAATCGCGGAGACCTACCATTTTCACAGAACACTCAAATCAGTACATTCTAGATGTGACAATATTATATTAAAACTAATCCGGCGTTTTTTTATTTTAGTATTTTTGGGACATTCGAAATTTTAAAGTTTTTATTTAATTTCGCGTAGATTTCGCTTTAACCCGGCGAATATGCTCGACAATTTATTACGATGTTCATAATAAGTTATAACTAAAGTAATCAAAACAAGTTTAGAGTAAATGAAGTAGTTTATATATAATGTATTGGTTTTACAATGATAGTTTTTTTTTTCTAATAATAAATCTGACCTGGGTGGTACTTTAGAGATCATTTTTTGATTTTCTAAGAGGTTTTCGTAATAAATGGGAAAACCCGTTAAAAAACGGGAAAATGTACGAAATGTATTGTCTTCAAATCGTAAATATTACTGCCTTTAAAAATATGTGTAACCAAATTCCGCTCAGAATCGTTTTTCATTAGTGATGATTAATCGATGTAATTGTTTTTCATAAGTAATGGTTTGCGTACAGATATAAATTAAATTACTCTATATTACGTGCTCTCTTTGAAAACTTTCCTTCTAAAACAGAGGCACACCCGTCAGCAGTATAAGGGTATTTTTTTTTTTATTATTTGTCCGGATTATTTTACGATTTTCCGGAATATTCAATTGACGATAACGCGCGCGAAGACGGTAATATTATAATTTATTTGCGAAATTCTGCGGGCCATTAAATTGACAATATAGTCGTGTCGATGACGTTGTACTTGTGTATGATTAATGATATGTGAATCAATTGTAAAACCGCGCAATTATTCACGCGCGATGACTAATTTATTCACGAACAATCGAAATTTATATAAATGCGAAATAACGAATTCTACTTGACTCAAAAAATAATTAACTGTTTGAGGTACCAGCGCTGCCGACCCCGCCATAAGTGACGGAATCGATGTTCGCGGGGGAAAAAAAATACGTTTAAAAACGTTTGTGTGCGTAAAATTTTACGGGAAAAAATAAAAAAAACCAAATAGTTATCATGTAGGACAATTCGATTTATACCCGTATGTGACGATACATTTTTGCTCAACAAAACACGATTCGGAGCATCGTTAGAAATGTTTTGAAATCACAATTTCCAAACGTTGAGTTTACATATTATTCTATACATATTACGTTTAACATTTTATATTGATTACCAAAAATAATTGACTTATTGATAGGTTAAACTTTTTGATCGGTCAAAATAATTTAATCTAAATAATACCAAATAAAAAACAAACTAGGAAAATCAAAATAAGCAAAATTTGGAAAGTTTATCTACACTTGGGATATTTTTTTTTATTACGATTTAGAGATTTTTTTGTAAAATTGTATAGCAATTTGATTTCTTTGTGAACATTTAGTTTTTCTATCCCTACCTCTCCCTTCTCATTTCAACACTGATTAAAAAAAAAAATTATTTCTCTAATTTTGTAGGTTCACATAAATATTGTATATACACATATTATAATTTACCGTTTATAAGTTATACTTATTTAAAATTTAGATTGGAGGAGTAGGAAACGTTAATATATTTCATATCCGTTTTAGATAGCGACATCGCGATTCGACTTTTGACAATATTTGTTTACGGTATACAGGGATGAGATATGGTTTAAAATGTGGACAACATCATCAAACGATCCTTACAATTTTATGATAACAACAGAAAAATACCAAAATGAATAGATAATTCATGAAAAACGAAAAAAAAATCCTCCAGTATAAACTATAGGAAAATTTGGAAAACGTCTGTGAATTCGTCAGTAAAATCTTGAAAAGTCCGTACCTATACAGATATTATAAACCCCTCGAAGTCATATTTTTCGGAAAATGAAATTTCAGTGTTACTGTTTATGACATAGCTATGGGAGGGGAGAACAAGCATTACGATATCATTTGTCGTATAAGTAGGTACTTTTGAGGGGTGGAGAGGGGCTTTTGAATTATTGTCGTCGAGGATACGCGCTGGCATCAGGAGCTTCTCGTGCCTCGCGTGACGAATTGTAGTAAATTATAATATCGTTATTATGTATCCGTTTGCGTCGAGTACGATTTTCGGTAATTCGAGAACTACCTAGGTACCTATACACATATATTATGTATAATAGTATAAAACCGTAACGAACAATGCTCTGGCATTTATGAAGTCAAGATTTTGGGTTGGGGGTAGGGTGGTGGTAGGAAGAGCACGTATCATTGTCACGCGATGATTTATGTAAATCGTATACTTTCGACGCTCGGTATTTTAGGGTGGAACGTTTAAATGTTATTAAAAAAAAAACACGAAAAAAACGTTTCGTTTTAGCATAATAACAATAATAATTATACTATATAATTTGACGAGGACGTCTTTTTAGGACCAAGTATGCAGTAGTTTATTATTACTACCAGAAAAAAAAAAAAAAGAGAATATTTTGTAACTAAGAGTGCGTGTTTATCGAAATTTTCAGTCGAGACTTTATAATAGGCAAATTATGTGATAGGATTTTTAGGTGGCACAAAACTGACCATGTCCCGAAAATGTCGTGTCAAAAACGGTGATATCCCATACATGATGTTGAACATAAATGGCTAAAGTCACCCGATCCGGCATTGACTAGTGGGGTAACTAGGGAGGGGTGATGTGGGTGATATATCAACCCCCAAAACCTTTTTTTCTCTACGTTAAATATTCTTAGTGCAATATACAATATACATGCATTACAATGTTTATACTCCAAAAAACGTAAAAAAAACTTACTTAAGGGATAGTATGTGAAAAATATCTACTCTGATTTTAATTTTTAACTAAAGTTTAATTGTCTATCAGTTTATATATAAGAAAGTAATTTTTTTTTAGACATCTTTCCCCCATATTTTTAAAAAGTCTATTATTTATTAAATGAAATTATGATTGTTTTTTTTTTTTTAATGTCAAGGTTTATCTAAAAATAGAAAGCCAAACATTGCCATAAATCCATAAATATAATTTTATTATAAATAATGTTTTAAACAGGGATTATCATAATTTTTTTAAATGTTCGTTAAATACTTGGCATGATTAAAGATTTAGCTTTATTACCTCTAGAATATGTTAAGAAAGATATGTTTACTATTATATATTTTTAGGCAAGACTTAATGGATTAGCTGCTATGTACATAAATAGGCACATTACATAAAGGTTGATGAAATATATAAAGAGCTAGCAAAAAAAACCTGATATTTTATTATAATTATTAACTTTAATTTTTTAAGTGCTATTAAAACTTATAAAGTATGTTTGTTCTTTTTTTTATAAATAACAAATTCTCAAATCACTCCTCAAATTAAGGTCCTAGTCACGCTACTGGCATTGACTGTGATTAAAACTAAACGGAATCGATATTAAGTAAGATCAAGATAGTTCTAATAAGGGATAGTCATCAGAAAAATAAATCAATAGTTTTATTTACATCATAAAATTATCATTTTAATTTATCCATCAGCTTGTTATGCAAATATTTTCATTGTGCGATGAAAGTAAAGAAGTATTAATTTTTTTTTCTATGATCGCCTCTATCATTATCGTACTTGCTTAATATTGTTTATGAATACCAATGACAGGGGATGAAGAAAGTGCAGTCCATTTATTAATACCTCTTTGATATTAACATAGTATATGAGGATTTTGTGTTTTTGAGAGGCAGGGGTAGTAAGCGATATCATTACCGGCAGAAATCTTGCCCGGGTCTTTAACTTCAGTGATGGGTACTGGTAGCTAATTTTGTTAATAATCGGTGCATTGGGAAAGTCATTTTTAAATTGGTCTTATAGTTTTTTTAACTGAAAAAAAGGAATATTACGGTTTCTTTAGTTTCGGTTTTACTTTTTTGATGTCTGAAAGATTGAGACAAAACGAAGTAAATCATTTTCAATCCATTGTTTTTGTGGGCAAATTAAATGAATTAAAATGATTTTTTTTTTTTTTTAATGTGGATAAAATCTAGCAAATTTTACCAAAATAATCTCGAATCCCATTGTTTAAATCTTTATTACGAATAATTATTTTTCTCCAGTACCTTTGCTACTCGGAATAACAGAAGGTTTAACCCGATTCGAGCCGAACGAATTGTATCAAATTGTCGTTGTTAACGCAATTAATATCATCGCCTTTGAAAAACGATCCAAACTGTAAATTATTTCAATATCCGTTTCACGCCTTTACTCGTCATAACTAATTGGCTTTTCTTACAAAACGTCCTTTGTACGATAAAACACCATTTTATAATATTGTGTTCAACGTTGAGATAAATTCTAAGCAAAAATCGTTTGGGTGTGTAAACTGTATCGAAATTATAATTGCTTAGCGAGTAAAAAAAGAAAAAAATGAAAAACCTACAACGAATTTATAATTCAATGTTACTATACTGTAAACCAAATAATAACTCGACTCTTGTTTCCGACGATAATATTCCAAATTGCTAGTAAACCTTTTCCTTATTTATTATATATGTATCGTGTTTTGTCAAATAATTCAAGCAAATATTTTGTGAATATTTTAAGTTTCTAAATGTTTTAGAATATTTTAGATTCTGCGTAGCGGAGGTGTATTGCTATTTATTTTGAATTATTACTGTAACAATAATATTTACACGACTATGTTTACGAGAACAACTTATAATTAATGCACGTAAATTATTCGTTTTTTCTTCGTATTTCGCAGTACCTAAGCAAATTTAATATGAGGAATATCTCGAATTTAATTTTTTTCATCATATTACTTACAATAAATACGAGTGTATCGTGACTCACAAATTAAAAGTTAACTAAAAGCGATAACAAATTATAATAAAAAATAAACGTATTTCCATAATGTAGGTCAGCGGTAACAAACTACGGCCCACGATCATTTATTAATCCACCCATCAAAGTATTAAATCGAAATCGAAAAAAAAAACTACACATTTTAAAAATTAACACTCGCATTAAAAAAAAAAAGATATGATTATATGTGGATATTTTATTGAAAAATGGGTAGTTGGATTAATTTGGATGGTTTATATAATTAGTTATTTTCACTAAGGTCATCAACTAAGAGTGTTTATGTTTCGTACAAGGAGAATGGATCCAACGATTTGGCCATACGATATAAAGAAATAACGATTATCATACACGCGGAGTAGTGCTCTGAATTGGAAAACAATGGGCAAGAGATAGAGAAAGATTAATGGATATTGTAGAATTGGAGAACTATAATAGTGGTACAAGAACAGTGAGAAGTGTTTCAGGATCCAGTAAAGTGGCGGGATATTGTGATCTTGGCAAACATTTTCAAAGCGTATTGAATGCCAAAAGAAGAAGACGAAGAAGAAGAAGAATAAGAACATATATTTTATAATACGCAGTTCAATTGGATAGATTTTACTTAAAAATGAATAAATAAAAATACCACGCACACAATTTTTAATCGTTTAAAATATAATATGCTAATAAGTACCCATAACTGTTATCTCGGTTTTATTATAATGTTATAATATTATTTTAAATGCGCCGGAATACATTTTAACCGACAGATTATAATAGTATTTAGTTTTCTAAAAATTCGTCTATCAAAAAATAATTATTAAGGCTTAATGTATTAAAAACAATCTGAATATTGCACATTGTACTTATACCGATACGTACTTACGCGATATCGCATAATGACGCGGTTAACGATAATACTATTAATATATGTTAATAATACGTGCAATTATAAACGAATATATCTAAATAAATTTTTTTTCAACGTTATTAATGTAATGAGTTAATACTAGTGTACTTGAATATTGGATATGTTTGTATTGTGGTGGACATTTCACAACCTTATTGAAAATCTTTACACATTAACGTCACTCGACGTGGGAAATAGAAAGTCCATTGGAAACTTTTCATTCTCGTACACGATAATGTATCGGGGGGGGGGAAGATTTTTTACTACACTGAAAACAATCGGAGAGGGGAACTGGGGAAATGTCCGTTTATTGAAAAATGGGCATCATAGAAAAACTAATAGGTATTTAATCTAACTTAACCCAACCTACATTCGTCACTTCGCTCAAAATCTAAAAATGAATTAGTTTCTCGATTATAAACTCAGTTGTATCATATAGTTACAGTTTTTATCTTCTACATTATTAAGGTTGGCTCAAATCGTAGATAAATAATTAAAAATTAAATTGTTCAAAAGGATATAGGAAATCGACTTTATACTAAGATGGACAAATCACCTATAATAAATCACTTAAATTCGATTGGGTCTTTGAACAGAACAATTATAGGTATGCCTAATCGAAATCTTAATAATTTAAAACCAAACTCAGATGGGTATGTTTTAGATTTTTGAACGTCGACCTGCGATTTGGAATTCAGCAAAAGAACCGAGACAACTCGCACGTGGTTCAAGACCAATTCAATTTAGTATACTATAAGGCAATTTATTGATGGAACGTAATATGATAAACGGTTTTATTTTATAACTACGTTTAACCGGAAATTGATATCGGATGAGAAAAATATAATCAAATAATAATATTATAATATACTTCAAAGTCGTCGTAGCATCATAACGAAGTTAAACCGTACTGGCGGTGATATAATAATAATAATAATAATGTAAAACGCGAGATATAGGCACTGCGGCGACGGTAAAAGGTTTGAGTGATTGGTAGAACAAACGGACGATTTTGGAAATAAACTGATATGCTAAATGTAATTTATATGAAAATGTAGGTATACATAAGTACAAACGTATACGACGTTTTTAATTTACTTTGAGTGCGCCTTTATACTAATATTATTTAATAGTCATATAATCGACTAAAAATCATAGACGGCAGATATGTTATTATGTGCACTAGAGATTAAAGTGATAAATCAAGTAGTATATTACCACACTGATAGTCGGAAATGTATACTTTATAAATACCATTATTGGGTTCGATTGGCAATTACGTCATGCGGAAATATTATCGTCATAAACAAACAAATAAGGATGATACTTTTGATGGTGGGTGTGCTGTTGTTTTAAGGTAGATGTTAGAAGGGAAAGGACTTAAATCTGTACGCTCTGATAAGCTATTGCTAACCAAAAATTATTCTGAATCGAGTATGATTGGTCATATTTTAGATTCTGAGCAAAGCGAGGAATGCACTTACAATGATGTTTGTTTAATTTTTTTTTCTGTAACCAATTTCTTACTAGCGATTTTAAAAACTTTTTTGAAAGAAAATCTGACTGGAGTGGTAATTTTGGGAAAGTAATTTTTTGGTTTTCCCAAAAAATAGGATAACATGAGAAAAACCGGGAAAAAACCTGAGAAAAATGTAGGAAAATAGGTAAAACATCAAACAAATATATAATGCATATGAAATTATTTTAAATTATTTAAATATGACATATATACTGTTAACAAAGCTACACTATTAACCGAACTCTGTTCAGAGTCGTTTTTCGTTTTCAATAGATAATCGTTGCATACATATGAACATTAAATTTCTCCTTCACTTCCTCAAATACTCCCCTACAACAGTGGCCCACCCAATGTGTGATATTTTTCAATTGTTGCCGAGATAACTCGAAAACCAACAGTAAGTATACAAAAAGTGACCGGTTTATCCTATTTATCAAGTGTACTACAAAGAAAATTTAAAAATTCAATGTGTCAACTAAATCAAAAACACTACCAGAAAAGTTTGGATAAAGTTTTTGATTGAATCATGATTTTTGGTCAAGGTTTTATTAGATATAAATAAAAAAGCACATCATATTAAAACGTAAACCTTAATAAACAGTCGTGACCGATATTTTTAATAGCTTAGATGAAATATAATAATAATAGTAAAATACGACAAATCTCGAGATTGCTTTGAAAATTAAAAAAAAAAAAATCATATAAACGAATATCTTGTAAAAAGCCGAATGAAAATGTATCTTTAATACATTGAAAATTTAAGAACGTCATTAAGTAATTATTTTAAAAATCGAAATCCGTTGTATAAATAAAACGCAATCAATTATACTTGAACGTTTATTTTTTCTATGTATATATTATTTTAGCTTTATTGAAATTGTCATTAAATTGTTTATTAAAATTATATTTACTCTTTTTTAACATTAATATCAAAAAAATTAGGTAACAAAACAATGTTCTGACAATTTTAGTGATGTTTAGATTGGTAATTTTATAATTTGTCTACATTAATTTGTACTACAATATTACTACTTATCCTCGAACATTGCGGAATTATGGAAACAAAATATGGGCTCTATGCTAGCGAACATGCACCGCTTATGAGATTGTGTTAATCTAATGCGAATATGATCGGAATAATATGTAAAAATATTCTAATTAAACGCACCTAGTAGAGTACTGCAAGAACCACTTTAGATTTATCAATAAATACTTCGGCGATTCACAAGTGCCACAACAAAAAATAGTTTTTTTTTGTTTTTAAAACAAGTTGATTTTTATTGCAGCATTCTGTGAATTCATCGTCAGTATTCGTTAATTACTCACATTCACAAGTTCCGAATTCACGTCATTCACAATGCGTCGGCCATCAGGCATTTCGTGGGCGTTTGCAGTGGCGATCGTCGTGTCATCGGTATTTGAAGCTACGAGAAGTATTGAATTAGGTACGTGCACATTTTCACGTTCGGGATGAATTGAAATAAAAACGTATTTTAAGACAACGATTGGCGTTCTTAAACTCTAAAACATTAATAATAAACGGTATTTTGTCGGTTTTTCAGGACACACTAACAAAAATGCCGAACAGATCGCGGCTAGAAGTAACATAAGGCAAGCTAACGGAGATTCCCTCGAGAACGGTAAGTTTAGAAAAGAGAGTTTTAGGTTTTTTTTTTTTTTTTTTTTCATAATTTTACCGTACTGTATTAGATTCGTCAAATAAATTATAGTGAAGTTTTAAAATGTATAACTATGTATAGGTATAATAATAGTGGTTTTTTTTTTATCCGCAGACAAGTCGTTCTGGATCAACTATAATAAAGGCCTGCTGGACCATAAAATCCACAAGGATCTGCGTCAGTATGGAACGGCCAAGAATATCATTTTTTTCTTGGGTGACGGCATGTCAATAACCACGTTGACCGCGGCCAGAATCTACATGGGACAAATGCAAAATCGTACCGGCGAAAACGAGTCGTTATCCTTTGAAAAGTTCCCGAACACAGGCCTGTCCAAAGTGAGTTTTGGCGCACGTGATGCATGTAAATTTATGATCGTTGATTGAGTATCTAGGTTATAAAGGTCATTTAAAAAAAATATAATTTTATATACTGAAATAGTCGGTGGAAAATATAACTGGCTAAAAATATGGCCTGCGGAAAATTCAGTCGTATGAAAATCTGCTATGGTCATTATTCTATTTGGCCTTTATTACCGGTTACTTGTTGGTCCTACACAAGAATATCATGTTCCGCAGTATTATCGAAAAACGTTTTTCGCAGACTTATTGCGTGGATAGACAAGTGGCCGATTCGGCTTGCACGGCCACGGCGTACCTGACGGGTACAAAGGGTAATATTGAAACTATCGGGGTGACCGGGGCTGTGTCCGACCGGGACTGCGTTGGTGCCAACGATCCCACAAAACAAACGGTGTCCAGTATGCTGTGGGCACAGAAGGCGGGCAAAAGAACAGGTGTGGTGTCCAACATGCGAGTGACGCACGCCACACCGGCGGGAGCGTACGCCAATGTGGCGAATAGGGACTGGGAATGCGATAATGACGTGAAAAAAGATTCATTAGCCCATTCCAGGTGTGCGAATGAAGCGGTGGACATAGCCAGGCAGCTGATCGAGAAAGAGACCGGAAGAAATCTGAACGTGAGTAAAAACTGTGTAGTAAAATATTGGGGAAAAGTTATAATTTTAGGACTACGTGACTTTGCATTGTTTTCCAAATCTTGCTATGCGACATTGGATTGGTATATTTTTCAATGATATTATCTTCGTTTTTAGATGATACGAGGGTTTTTGGATTTAAAATTCAATTCTGAAATTGTACACGATAACATGATTTTCCAATAAAATCCATTAAGTATCCGTCGTATTATATTGACGAATAATAGTATTATATTATAGTTAAACACCAAATAGTGAGTGGCGCGATTTCCACCAATTTGTTTCATGCATATTTGAATGAGAAAAATATTTTGCATTTTTGACAATTTTTTGATTTTTTTCGGTTTTTATTGCATAAGTTCGTTATTTTAAATTTGTATGACATAAAAGCAATTTTTTTTAAGGTTTTTTTGAGTTTTTATGTAACGCATGATTATATTCTCAGCACTAATACAGTGTACTTATGCGCTCACGTCGCACACCAAAACCTTCTAAAAGATGATACGGTGGCCACGTCTATAGTTTTGTTTTTTTAGAGAATAATAATTAGGTATATTAAGCGCGTTTGGATACATAGTAGTTTCCGATTCAGAGAGGTTTTTGTTACGTTTTACTTACAGGTCATAATGGGCGGCGGGAGATCGAAATTTTTGCCGAACACTACTAGTCCGGAAGGCCAAAGAAGAGATAACAGAAATTTGGTTGAGGAATGGAAGAACATCGAGCGTTTTACTGGAGCGCATAAAGCTTACGTCGAAGATCGGTCTCAATTAAACTCTGTCAATACCAACGAAACGGACTATCTTTTCGGTATAATAACTTATCTACACATTTTAATGCTATACTAAATTCGCGTATCTCTATATTTTATTACACATAGTTATGTATCATCATACGGCTTGAACCGTAGATTATTATTAACTAGTCCTAGTAGACCGAAAATCGTACGCGTCTCTCGTATGAAGACATCTGATTAGCAAAACGACGGATCCAGGAAGAAATAAAGAAAATCGTTAATTTTTTTTTCACGAAAATCGTTTATTTGTCGTAACGATAGATAACTACAATCTTGATTATCACACGTGTACCATGAATTATCATATAAAATATTCTAGATAGTAAGTAACGTATGAAATCGTATTATCTGTATTGCTTTTCCTCGAAAAAAAAAAAAAAAAATGTTTTCCCTTTTATAGTTCTGTTTTCTTATCGGATGCCGTTTAACTAATATTTTTCACTCATGACGCGATCCACCAGTTAATAAGTCTATAGTTTTAATGACATTGTTGTTTTGTGAAAAATATCGTCGACAAAAAGCTCGTGTATTATTTGCACGGTCTTTAAAAGTTGGGTACCCACTACGGGTTCTAGATTTAATATTATGATAATTGTCTGGTGTCACGAAATACGTTGCACAACGGATAATAATGAAAGTGCGGATCCTTTGTGACCTCGTCGTAACGATAAAATTAAAATGAAAAATATATTGTTACGTTTTAACGGAGCTTGAATTAAATTATTGTACTTGGCTCGAATAATTATACTTACATGTTAGTCACAAAAATAAAACGATCGATAAAAGTGGTCTTCAAAACAAAAACAATAACTATTATTTGCGAGAAAATTCCGTTGTTTTTTTTCTTTTGGTAATATTACCTATCGAATTGTTTTTTCCTTACGATATATTACATTTGAAATACAGTTTACCTAATTCTGTGTTTTCGGTGTACGGAAATACTGTATAATTTATTACTCGTGTAAAACATTATAGGCTTGGGGATATATCCATAAAAAAAAAAAAAAATTCAATAAATAAGTTCTTTTATTTATTTATATTATATTATACAAATTTGTTACGACTTTTATTTGATGATAAACGATTTAAACATAAAACAAACCATCTATTTCCTATATTCTGTCATAAGTTGCCTTGTATACCAACATTGTTAGAAAGAGATATCCAATAACTGACATATGATAAGATCTTAATTCCATAATATGCTATCCATAGGTTTATAAAAAAACTATAGATAACCGACTTGGCATTATTATTGGCGACGTTCAAATGGCCGTGAAAAAAGTAAAAAGTTATCAGTAAAATAAAATGTAAACACGGACCTTTTTGATAAAAAAAAAGTAGACCATTTTATTGATCTTTGTTAATCTTACATTAAACAGTATATTGTAAAGTTGGCTATCTAGTTGTTAATACATAACTGTGATGCTATATTTTTGCTAAAAATATTGTAATCTCTGTTGTTAAACTTCACCCTCTCACGATTGTTGGGACGGTATTGAGTTGTAATCCGGATAACTCTTTTACTCTCTGTTATCAGTTATTTGTATTATTATGTGTGGTAAAGTTTGTCCTCCATGCGAATGACGTAGACACCTAGTAATATTATTGGGAATATGTTTGGTTGGCAGGTCTGTTCACTCCGAGTCATATGAACTTCAACTTGTTGGCCAACAAGACGAAGGAGCCGACCTTGGTCGAAATGACGGAGGCGGCCATCAAAGTGCTGTCCAAGGGTGAAAACGGTTTCTATCTGTTCATCGAGGGGGGCCAAATAGATACGGCGCATCATTTTAACCTAGCGCACCTGTCCCTCGACGAGACGGTCATGTTTTCGAAGGCGGTCGAACGAGCATACCAAATGACGTCCAGACGCGACACCCTGATTGTGGTAACTTCGGACCACTCGCACACCATGACCATTAGCGGTTACCCTCATCGTGGTAGCAACATATTCGGACACTCGGAAGTCTCGGACATGGACAATATGCCGTATTCTACACTGAGCTACGCTAACGGACCGTCCGCCAACGCATCGACTACCGGCATCCGGTACAATTTGACTGGCGACAACACCGGTAAGTATTTACACGACGTCGTTCGTAGATGTCTGCAAAAACGATTCAGGGCCATAGCGTACAATCGAAATAACAACTGATTTATTCGGATTTCGTATTAATGAAAACCGTATTTTCAGACGATATAATGTACAAGTTCCCGTCACTATGGCCGTCGTCGTGGGAAACGCACGGCGGCGAAGATGTGGCCGTATTCGCTGTCGGTCCATGGTCACACCTGTTTGTCGGCAACTACGAACAGAGTTTTATACCATACGCTATCGCCTATGCAGCCAAAATGGGACCCGAAGCTCGAGCCGAAACCAGCCAATCTTCTGCATCCTTGAACTTAATTCCGTTCGTGTCTGCAGTCGTCTCCTGCACGCTCGTTTTACTCCTAGTTCGGTGATCGTCCTCTAGTGACAGCCGAGCGAGACCCATCGTCATTTGTATATATTTAAAAAAAAATATATTCCCGAAACTATATTATTTACATAATAAAAGTTTGGGTTCAACATGTACAGTATTGATCAGAAATACCAAATAATATTGACGGTGTTTATTTCCCTGTTTTATCTAAATGAATTTATTAATTGAATATTTTAACTTAACTACATAAATGATAAATACGTTATTTGAAAAAAAAATGATTGAATATCCTTGCCAATGTTACTTTCAACACTACATTTCTCTACTATTTTGACTATAGATAATAATGTTTCTAGATAAATCGTAATTTATGTGTTTATTAGAAATAATAGGTACAGTATTTCATTTGTATTAAGGTGCTGGTTTTTCAAATTTTTTCCAAATTTTTACAAATTTAAAAAAGATTTTTAACATTTAAATGGCGTATAGATAATATTTCTCCGCTAATACACTACCCAATGTTCATTTAAGTGGTATGCATAATAAAAAACAACATTCTACAGCTAGAATTGAACTTCGATTTTTTATTCGATTCAAAATAAAGGTATAAATTAGTAAATTAAATTTAAAAATTGATTTTATATTATAGAGTTTATTGTGACAAAAAACATTGAAAATCGTAGTTTTAATGCGATTTATAGCACGTCTTAACCTTTCCAACAAAATATAATCATCAAAATCGGACTATTTTACGAAGCGTATGAGTTTTTCCCATAAATTAAGCTTTTTAGTCAATCGTTTAGGCACCGGATCCCTTAATATGATTTTATAAATAAATTATTAAGTTAACACAATCGCATGGCTTTTTAAAATATAGGTGTGTTCCAAATATTTTACACTTTTATTATTACTTTTAGCACTTTATTTTATGATAGGTATAATGAACAGCATTATCTCTATCTAGTACAAGTTCCATTGTACGTATATTTTATCTTTGTCTAGACAATTGTACAACATGGAAGTCGTCCACAGAACGACACATTATAATTAATAAAATTAACTTTTCTCCAAAGTGTTAATTGTATCCAAATTGTAAATCTTAATGATATTGAATAAATTAAATATAACAATTTTACAAATATTATGACGAATTCTGAAATATGAACTCGATATAATCAGTGCCGTAATAACGGGTATGTTGGGAGTGCAATTGAATTTTAGGTCATTGATATGTCTTCACGATTGACTGAATTAATGTAAATGTAAATGGTTATCACTTTATCACCGTTATTTTTTATGGATTTTTGATAAGTGGGCTGCATAAAATCGGCATGCACCGCAATAAACACATATATACCTAGTTGTACCTGTGTTAGTTGTGTTATCACTGATAAAAATACAAACAATCAAAATAACGATGAATATTAGCGGAGAATACAAACAATATATCGAGTCAGAGGTAAAAAAAGAAACGCGCACTAAGAAAATGCGAAATCTCGTCTTTTCGATAAAAACAAAAAAAACTGTCACGGTGTTTGTGATGGTTCGATAAAATATAATCAAGAAAATGTATTTCTCTTTTCGATTTTGCACATAATACAGAAATAATATCTCACTGTCGATGTATTTTCAGATTTGATAGATTCGATTCGCGAACAAAAATATATTTGGTCGCAGTATCAATGTTTGAAGGTCGTATACAAATGGTAAAATTCCGGGTATAAAATATAAAGTCACAGTAGCAATTTGTTCGATATATAACGAATAAGGCGAATTTAGGCACTCGACGCCAAAAAGAAAATAAACGGGAAAAATTAAATCGAGTTATGAGTCAGTGTCTTCTTCCCTGTCTATGTATATTTATTATTTAAAGCGAGCATAACAAACACGTGGCCCGCGACTTATTCTTATGCGGCCCCGGCCACATTGAAAAATAAAGTCAAATGCCACACAAATCAAAAAATAATAGACAACTTTATAAATATATATATATATATATATATTTATTAAATTTATAATTATATCTTCTATGCGTTCTATAATTATTAACTCAAAATTGAAAATTCAATACGTTTATATAACTATATTGTGTTATGTGTATCGTTTGTAATATACTTTTCAATAATACTATCACTAAAAACCAACAATAGTAATATTTAAAATTTAAGGAACAATAATTTAATCAGGTTGATTTACCCAATTTTGACAAGAATGTGTGTCAGCAAAATTGTTAGAAATTTGGAATTTCGCTTGCAAGATAATGCCAATGTTTTGTAATACTTATCAGAATAAGAAACTACTTTTTATTATAATGAAAGAAAATAAATCTCCTACTATTGGATTCAGATTGACAGATATTCGTCCTGGTTCAGTGTTAAAATTGGCATTATCGGTGGCTAAAAAAAAGTGTCAGATATCTGAGAAGACAAATTAATAAACATTGTATATTGTTAGTTTTTTAATTTTGTATGGAAAATCCATATTGATATAATAATAAAATGTAAACAGATTTATTTTTTTTTAGTAAATTAAATTTTTTTTGCGGCCCACAAATATTTTTGTACAGGTTTTGGCCTAAGTAGAACTTTGAGTTTGACATTTTTTATTTTTAGATTGGTCCGAATGCAAAATAAATCTATTGAAATTAATCGTTGTGATGTCAATATTGTATACGTTCGATAAGTGTATACGTTCAATTAGTGAGACCGTTATGATTAGTAAAACATAAATAATTCGCTTTGACAGTCAGGGGAATTCTAGAAATTTTATCGAATCGAACTTTTAATAATTTAAAAGTATAATATCGGTAATATATTATGAAATTATTATTTTTTTTTTTTTTTACATTTGAAACCAACTGCACTCATTATTACGACTTTGTACGGACATCATTTACAATTCGGTTTAAAAATGGTTTCCAGTAAAATTGTAGCTCGTATTTTATTAGTATTACATAATATACATGGGACGTTTTATTAGCTCGTACAATCAAAATATATAAATTTACGTATACGTTACTCATGTCAATCGTGAAAACGTTATATCTACGCGTACACTCGAGATACCTATAAGGTCAACTGAAATACGGAGGGAAAGATATATTGAATACATATTACACCGAGGAGTGGCAATCGTGGGATTACGTGTAAACATATAGTGACTTCGAATGAAATCAAATTAAAAAAAAAAAAAAACTCCACAACCATCTCAGAAAATTAGGTTGCGACAAAGTGTCGTATAGCTAAAAAAATAAACATAAACTGGTAGATTAAATAATAACATTGCCGTGTTCATAGTGTCGAGAACAAAATTTCAAAATGTCACTATAATTACACTAACGGAAATGCGATCATCACCGCAAGTACAGTGTTTGTTTTATTGACGATACCGAAAAGCATAATACTGAACGCACCGACACAATAACAATAATCGATTATAATAAGTGTAAATTTAATAATGTTCGAAGGTTATGCAGATAGCGATCGATATGGCTTATCGTTATCTCGGAAAGTTTTTTCGTAATTCGTTTTATTTATTTTTTTATAAACGGTCAGTAACGATCTACATTGAAACATTAAATTTATCCGTTACTTTTCGCCACTCTAATTTTCGGGTGGTGAAACCACTACGTACTTTTGATTTTCAAATAGCAAAATATATTTATTAAATGGACGGAGTATTAGTTTATATCAATTTTAGTGATGGCATTTTTAATTTCCGTCAAACCGCTGTCGAAGTATTCAATTTTTATGTTTCGGCAGAGAGAGAATAGTGGAACATCGTTTGTGTGGTGGCGATTTGTCTATCGCTACTTTTCCTCTGCCAAAACTTAAAAGTTAAATATCTCGTCAACGGGTTGGCAAAAATTTAAAAATGTCAACAGTATATTATATTTGAATTGATACACTGTATATTAATGGAATTTTTAGTGTAAGTTGCTATTTGAAAATCAAAAGTATGTAGTAAGTAGTAGTAGTAGTTTTAACCCAAAAAATAAGTGACAAAAAGTAACGGTAATGTAAGATTTTAGAAATTCACGCTTGAAATTTTGAAAAAACAATTAAAAACGAAAAAAATTAATACTTTTCGAGATAATTAGTGTTTTCAGTTGTATTAATCACTCCGTATAGATAGAATGAATAATAATACCATTGTGAACCGTTTGAAAGTCAACGTACATTTTTTTTTCGATTCTGAGCGATTAATGTATTGGCTAAACTATGTGTACGTGTGTTTTTTTTTCTGACTGTAAACAATTTTTTCACTGAAAATCTTGTTCGAATATCAAATTTAGACGATGGTTTATGGTAGGTAGTAAATTTTATGGTTTGCAAAAACTGAAAGAGAATATCGGAAAATGGGAAACAATAATTTCCAGTTTATTTTTGTTTCATTATATATTTAGGTTCTGAGTGAAGTGAAGAAGCTTATAGTTTTACAATGATGTTTATTTTTTTTTCTGTGTGACAACTTTTCTACCGGCAGTTTTGCTCTGATTTGCATATCACTTTTTCTTAAAGGAAATCTGACTGGGGAGGTATTTTAGGGAGTTTATTTTTTGATTTTTCCCAATAAATGGACCGAATAAATAAATAATAAAATAAACCGGAAAAATGTGAAAATAGGTACAATATTAAACAAATATAATTTATGAAAATATATAATGCCTATGCAATTATTTTACCATAATATGACACGTTTGATTGTTTTCCATCAGAAATTACTCATCATTGCGTGAAAAAAGAATATAATCACGTTTATTATAATATTATGTAATTATTTATAACAATAAATAATATCACGCTATATTATAATTATACTCAAAACTACCTACTACAGTGGTACACCCATCAGCACTATAAGCTAATTTTGTTTTATTTCGATAAACAATTTTTTTTTTTTTATCGTGATCAATTTTGTTTCATTATTTTCACTGGCTCATAGTACATGTGCCTTTATATATTCTCGTCGAATTAACCTAATAACAAATGTATAATTATAGATAAGATAATACAAATGGAATATGATATACATCGCATGCCTTATGTCACATGTGTTAGTTGCAAGAAAAACACACGAATGTGGACATACCTCTAATGTAATCTTACGAAAACGTTACGACACTACGATTTTATCAATCGAATATATTCCAAATATGATAGTGTTTTTATATTTTTTGATAAAGGTTATCAGTAGGTAATTTCGGAGTAGGTACAACCGGTGTGTTGAGCTCATTGTGAGTACTTATATACCTACAGTATAACCTGTTAGGTATTCGAAAATAAAGTTTAATACATTTTTAGATTTTAAGTGTTCAGAGTACTTATGATCAGGAAATCGAAAACAGTATGCAGGTTCCAGTTGACTGTTATGATGGGAACACTTTAGTTTGTATTTATACATACATATACATGAGTGCATCGAAAACACAGATATATTTTTTAGTGATACGATTAAGTGTGTATTAGTGTATGCACGGAAATTATTATTCGTCGTCAGTATACCTATTTTATTCACGTCCATAGGTCGAGTCTTAATCGTTCGTGATGCTTTTGAGAATTTCGTGGGTTTTCGGGATGACGGTTGTCACATTTTCGGCGTTCAAAGTCACGAGAAGTATTGAATTCGGTGAGGCGTGTTCTTTAAGCATATTATAAGGACAAAGTAAAAAAAAAAAACTGATGGCGTAAATTAAAACTAATAATTGATTTGTTTTTCAAAAAAAAAAAACGATGCTAACGATATGTTATCGAATTTCCAGGACCCTCCGACACCAACGACGAAGCTATTTTCACCGATAGTGGTACGTATACAATAACATTGTAATATTAAAGTAATGATTTATTGTGAAATCCGAATATAGTTAAATCATAATTAAAATAAAAAAAGAACTCCGGATATTCGACTTTATGATTTGTGTTTATCGGGCTTATTGTTATGTCGTATGTATTATGTCTAATTTACGTAGTCGTTCCCGTTTTTCCAGAAAAGTGGTATTGGACGGATTATAACAAGGGCCTTCTGAAAGAAAAACTCTACGCGAGACCGCGGTACGGAACGGCCAAGAACGTAATTATGTTCGTGGGTGAAGGGATGTCGATATCCACTTTGACCGCAGCCAGGATCTACATGGGCCAGTTGGACGGTAACGAAGGCGAAAATGAAGTGCTGGAGTTCGAAAAGTACCCGAACGTTGGTCTGTCCAAAGTCAGTTTTGGCAATGTTAATTATAATACACACAACTCGATCAAAAAAAAAAAAATAATAATATCACAAGATATAACCGTAATGTGATATTTTGATATTGTATTTATTGAACTATACAGAGTGATAAATCGTTAGGCACTCATTAACTCGGAATGAATTAACGTTTTTCGCAATTTTTTTTTTTATACAACATTTTAGAAATAAGTAGTTTTATAAATTTTACATTTGTTCTATTTTTGTCACCCATGTTTTTTGTGGTAAAACCAAAACCAATACCTACATTAACCTACATTAAAAATTTCATAAATAGATGGAAAGTTAGTTCGAATAAATTTTGGGACTGAAATTTTAGATTTTCTTTAATCTGTTGACGAGATATTCCATTTTTAAGTTTTGGTCAGAGGAAAATAGTGGTGAATTATTAAAACGCCGTATGCTGTACCACCCCACGAATTATGTGCTTTATTTTCGGGGAAATTCGACAAAAATTAATTATTATAACGTTAACAAATTGGCTGAGAAAATTACGATTGTTTTATTTCTCTCTCTTGTTCACGGGTGTTTTTTTTTTACTTAATTCAAACTTAACTGAATTTTCAGCATTAAAACGAATTTTATATTATGATTACCGACCAAACTGTATAACATTGTTCTCAGACCTATTGTTTAGACAGCCAGGTGGCGGATTCGGCTTGCTCGGCCACCGCGTATTTGTCGGGCATCAAGGGAAACATGGAAACGATCGGCATGACCGGGGCCGTATCGAAACGGGACTGCGTGGTCGGCAACGACCCCGCAAAACAAACGGTGTCCAGCATGCTGTGGGCTCAGAGGGCGGGCAAGAGAACCGGCGTGGTGACCAACATGCGGGTGACGCACGCCACGCCGGCGGCCACGTATGCTAACGTGGCACAAAGAGACTGGGAATGCGATAAGGACATGGTCAATGATCCACTGGCCGATCCTCGTTGCTTAAAAGAGACGTCGGACATCGCGAGACAGTTGATCGAGGGGGAAACCGGAAGAAACCTAAACGTGAGTCAAATATTCTTGCACGATTTGTATACCTGTGTTTATAATCATATAGGCGCAACAGACCACTCACTTTCGGGGGTCCTAAAATTATGGACACATCAAAAATCCATGGGAGCTATGCTCGCACAATGCAACCAAATAAATCTTCCATTTACAATTTTGTACATACGAATTTATCATAACTTTTTTAACATTATTTTTAACACACACGTGAATTGTTAATAGGAAATTTATATTTTGTACTGCCCATGAATTATGAAATATAATATGGATAAAATACTTAGTTGTTACTATGAAAAAGCTGATTGAGTTTTTTGGGGGGTGCTAAAGACCTTCTAGCATACCCCTTAGTTGCGCCTACGTAACTATAATATTGGCGGAAAGTCATTTTAAATCGTATATTTTTTGCGTGGTCTCTATTTCATATGCAACACAAAGATATTATAAACTAAAACCTAACGCGTTTAAATGTTAAGTTGTTATAGTTTTCAGTCTTTTTAGTATTTACATGCGCGGGTTTTAATACAAGGAAACACTTACTAAAACGTATTTATCTCATGTAACTGTTTGACAATAGTGTACAATATACAAATTCTGTACATAATATATAACATATTAAAAAAACATTAAAAAAAAAAAATTAAATAAATTAATGGTTCATTGAAATCTTGAACAATATATTTCTGAGTATACAAATAATCGTTATAATAAAGTCGAGTATTTGAACATTGTATTTATTTTTAGAAATTTCGAAAAAATTAAATCTCTTCGTGCAGCAATACAAGAAATGTAAATAGTTAGTTGTTTTTATAAGAAAAATAATTATAGTAAAGCTTCATAATTATATGAAGAAAATTGAGTAAACATATCGTATCAATAAGATGAATGAAAACGTCTGGATGCAAATAGAAAAAATCAGTGTATATATTTAAGGTAAGAAAAAAAATGAAATTCGAGTTAGTACATTGTATTTTGTGCTTGACTTATTATTTCGTAGAACTGATGCATACTTAAATCAAGAAATGGAGCAATTTTGATAGGAGTTGAAAAATTGTTAAAATTTAATCTTAATAATAAGATGACATTGATAAATATTGGCAAATTATTTTAATCTTCTAAAGATGAATTTGAACTTGAAATAAGACTTTTAAAGGGTCGCAACAAAAATTCAGGTGAAAAATTTACTAACAAAGATCGTTCATTTTTATTGTATTGATTAAGGGCATTGAGGAAATATGATTTTGACACAATTTTCACACACCAGGTGTAGACAGAAATCTCCGTTGTAACAAAAATTCTTTGTTTCATGTGAAAGAGTATATTCAAAGCTTACAGATACGTATGTTAAAACTAAGTTTCGTACCACTATAAAATAGGAATATAATATGAGTTATTTAATATTTCAATTCATTGAACAAACCGTGATAAAAAATATTGACACCGATGAAGAAATTAAAGAATTTAAAACAAATTATTGATATGATCATCGTTTAGTTTTATAAATATTCTATAATCTTTTTGTAATATTCTCTTAATTTATATAATATTAAAATGTATTAATTAAAAGGTCTATTTTATTGTTTGAATTAATAATAATAATTTTAATAATATTTAATTGATTATTAAAGATATAACAGAATGCTATAAAAATAAAACAGCATCTAAATTTACCGGGAAAAGTGGCCATAGTCAAATGAAAATATCTAGTTCCGTTTATGACGGTATAGATAAGAATACATTTTTGATACATATTTTGTTGCCTTTTGCAAAAAATAGAGTAACGAAAAAATCGTTTTTTGCGTAGTTATTTTTCGAAGGGAGATTTCAGGAAATTTCGGGCCTTTTTTATACCAATTCTACAAGTAAACACACAGATATGTTTTACAGGTCATTATGGGTGGCGGTAGATTGAAATTATTACCGAACACAACATTGGATTGTGAAAACAAATACGGGGAGAGACTAGATAACAGGAACCTGATCGAGGAGTGGATGAAAATCGATCGTTTCCCGAACGCTGGGAAAATTTATATCGACCGCGGGGAACAATTATTTAGTGATCTCCATCCTGATAAAACGGACTATCTATTAGGTATACAAATAATCAGGGATCAATTAGCGTAATATTTCTAATAACACCCACTTGACTGATTATATTGACGAGATGACTGTGGTGTAAAAATTCCGTGTACCACTGACATATTGAAAGACTATTTGTTTATTTTAAAGACATTACTACGAAATAATTTATTAATGAAAAGTAAAAATAACATATCAATGATTTTATTCATAGAAATAAAGTGTGGTTGAGTTTACTTAATTGATTACTATTTTTAAACAAATACATTGTAAACACTTATTGTTTTATTTAATTTTCGGTTCTTTTTATCAAATTTGCGAAAAAAAATCAAGTTTTAAAAAAAAATATTAACAAAGGTTATATTTTAAATTTGACTTTAAAAGCATACGAGACAAACAATTTTATAAAAGTAAAAAAAAAAAAAAAGCTGAAACTGGGGATGGGTATATAACTGTTGTAGATGGGAAGTTGGGGAGTAATGAAAAAATGTAAATTATCAAATGGTTCACAATAAGAACTCCGTAAGCCTCCTAAAGTATTATAATTTAACGATCGAAAAGTGAATCATTGACAAATTTAAAATTCGCATTTACTGAAGATTATTACCGTTGGATATATTTTTCAATTGTCAATTTAAATAATTATTATTGCGATGATCCTATATCCGTTAGAGGAAATTGGCATATTTTTATTCCACATTCCAATATTATTATTTAAGTATCGAGAGAACTAATTAAAAAGAGAAAAAAGTTTGTTGGCAGGTTTATTCGCTTCCAGTCACTTGAACTACAGTCTGTTGGCCAACAATACAAAGCACCCTAGGCTGGTCGAAATGGTATGGGCCGCTATCAAAGTACTGTCAAAGAGTGAAAATGGTTACTATCTGTTCGTCGAAGGGGGTCTCATAGACAGAGGGCATCACGAAAACAAGGCACACCTGGCGCTCGATGAGACCGTGGAGTTATCATGGGCAGTCAAACAGGCATATTATATGACATCTAGGGAAGATACCTTAATCGTGGTCACATCCGACCATTCACACACCATGACTATGAGTGGATACCCAGAACGTGGTAACAACATATTTGGACATTCGGGAATTTCAGATACGGACAAAATGCCGTACTCGACTCTAAGCTATGCTAATGGACCATCTGCTTATATGTTGGACACCGGCAACCGGTATAATTTGACCAATGACAATAGCAGTAAGTTGATAGTCAGATTTCTCACTGTACGCCTGATAAGGAAAAATAAATCACTGAACATAATATAAAATAGGTCAAATAGGTATTATAATATTCCTTTGTCTAATGTAATCGGTCATCCCAATGACAGAATTTAACCGCCAACTTATTATTCAAAACCACGCCAGATGGATCAAATAGTAAAAATGATACTGTTTCTTTCGAGGATTTTCGGTCTTCTGTTTTCATGAAAGGAAAACTGCCATGAAGCCATACGAGAACGTCAAAACTCAGATACCAAAAACGGTTTTTATTTTTACATTCCCTTTCCTCGCATTAGCGACATGTTGCGACGGAATTCGCCATAGACAGTCTGCCTAAAATATACTACTATATTTCTCAAAATATTATTTTAATCTCTTTATATTCGGGCTACACGGAGCATCATGTACACTAGGCAACGAAATTCTTTGATTCTTACGTGACTTTTAAATGTACATTTTTATCACTGTCGAATATAATATTTTATTATAATAGATTATTAATTGATAGTTATTTGATTATTTATTCAACTATTAGTAATGATAATATTTGTAATACAAATTGCGTACTGCTTTCCAGGTGATTTCGAATACGCATTTCCGTCGATGGTGAAACTGACATCAGCAACCCATGGCGGTGAAGACGTTGCTGTCTTTGCCGTCGGTCCATGGGCACACCTATTTGTCGGTAACTACGAACAGACTTTTATACCTTACGCCATCGGATTCGCGGCCAAAATCGGACCCTATTTCACAAATGGACCTAGTCAACATTCGGGATCCTTGAACTCTGTGCCGTTCGTGTACGCAGTCATCTTCTGCACGCTCGTTTCACTCCTCACATTTTGATTGTCTCCTTACGACGCTAGCCGTCGTGATTTATATTGTATATTTTTAAATTATATTCTCGAAACCGATTTTATCTCCTATAAATATATAAAATGTAACGTAATATTCCCACGGAATGCCAACGGGCAATTTCATATTGGCCATATCTAACACAGCACGAAGTTCATAACACGTTATAAAAGTATAATGACATTAATGAAATTAATTAATCTTTATTGATGCGGTTCAAATTTACCGACAACTCGTGGAACGCGGCGTAACTTCGTTGCGTATCAACTTTTGTTACGCGACGATGTTGCGCCTTCACGTCCACACATAGATTGCTGTTTAGCGCCTAAGTTGCGTTACGACGTTACGTTACGTGCAAATGTTAAAAGTATGTACGCGGCTTTAGATGGACAATTTTGAAAAAAAAATTAACTTACTAATATTTAGATTCTTGGTGTAGCGAGTAATGTATTAATTTTACTATGAACGGTGTTTTTTTTTCTATTAACAATCTTTGTACTTAAAACATTGATCCGATATTCAAGTGTAGTATCTTTTCTGATATTAAATATTATCTAGTTGATGAATTACAGGCACGGGATAAGCAACACGAATATACAGGGTGATTGATATAACGTAAGTCACTTATTTTCTCGTAAAGTAAAAACCTCGGTGTAGATTGTTATTTGAAAATCAAAGTAGGCAGTGGTTTCACCCCTTAATAAAGGTGATAAAAAATAACCAAAAAATTAAAATTTTAGAGCTGCTTATTTATTAAAAAAATTAATTCCAAAAAAATGAATTTCTACGTTATGTTGATTACATTGTATAAATACTTCGTGCAAAATCGTTAGTTCGTTTGCAACAATTTATTTTTGCATATAGTATAATATAAACCATATTATCCTATATATCCCACCTTCTCATCCAATTATCCATTTATAACAGTGGCCTAATACCCGTGAGTAGTATTACATTTTTGTGAAATTGATTCGCGATGAAGTGTATAGTTTAAACATAAACCGGAAAAAGTTAAATAATATTGGAGAAAAAAAAATATGCCCCTACACTATAACGGTAATACGATCATCGCAATAATAATAATTTTAGATCGATTGACAACTGAAAACTGTATCGAACGATAGTATAATTATAATAAATGGAAATATAAAACTTAAGAATAGCATTATTCTCCAGTTGTCAAATATAAAATACTCGACCAGACTACGGAGTTATTATTGCGAACCTTTTGATAGTTTTCATTTTCTCTATACGATTGCATCCAAATCCGTCTTCCATCGTCGGTGGCTTATGTGGGCGAAACCGTGTATGGGGATCGGTAGTGAGTTCAGAAGTTCAGACCACCCCTACTGATTTTTTTTTTAAAGCAGAACAATTAAAACGTTCAAAATATTATTTTTTATATTTTAAACGTTAGTTTAGATTGCAAGCGATAACATTTAAGAATGTTTTTTATTTAAAATGTGACCAATATTGCTCTATGGATGCAATAGGAAATCTGGAAACAAATTTGAATTTTTCTTTTTTAAGTCGTCTATTTGTTAAAATCGAATTTCTTATATTTTCGAGGTATTAAAATATGATGATTGTTTCATATTCATTTTCCGGGGATTTAGAGAAATCGGTTAAAAATATTTGGATACATGTGGATGAATTTATCCATAAATTGAACCTTCTTATTGATATTTTATTTTTTTTATTTAATCCTGCACAAAGGCCGTTTTATATTATCCTTATATTACGCGAGGAAAAAATTCATAAAAATATTATCTGATTTATTGCCAACGGATTATGATATTTCATAAATCGACCATATTCTAAATCGCTATAACTGTTTCTATTAATTTACAACAAAATGGAAATCGAACTAAATTAAAGTAGTTAGTCAGGTACCTAATATGATATGTTATGGTATATCAATATTTACATCTCGGAACGATTTTAATCCTTCCGAGACGGGTAAGTATAAAATACAAATAATATAAAATAGAGGAGTCATAGCGAAACGTATACATAATTATTAGGTATCGCAAGAATCAAATAACTTAAACCTATCGGTCAGAGAGACAGTCGTTTCAGATATCAATCCTCCGTGTATTGCCCGTATAAGTGTTTAATGTGTATGTATATATTATTATGTGTAGGCACATATAAACGAAACACGTTATAGTATTATAATGCATTTAAACGGCATACTTTTGCACAACTATATAACACGTCTCCCTGTTGAATTTAAACCACTTTGATGCAGTGTCACAGGCGTGCAAAAATCGCTTTAATGACAACATACTATTTTTTAGTGTTATTATTATTATTAATATTCTCTATGCGAATGACTTGTCTGATAATCAGAGAGTAATATACGTTTTAATAGAAAATTCGTTTACAGAAATATTAAACCAGGGTTTTTATTTTCACCAGTCAATTTATTTATTAAACAAGTGCATCACGATGGTGTTTAAAATTAAATTTAAATTTAAAATATTATATTATTATTATACAGACTACTATAACAGACATACACAAATACATTCGAGTTGAGTAAAAGTAATATCGTCTCCCAAAACGTCTTATAAACAAAAAACATATTAAATATCCGTCAAAATGAAATATTATAATACCAATAATTTCTTAATGTGGTTGAATCCAATTACTCGATACTTTTACAAGACTGGACTCTAGTGTGTATAATGAAGGCTATAGTGTATACAATGCAGTATTGTGTCGGCGGATACGGTTTGATGTCGATATTTTATACCGTGATTTACTTGTATAATTTTACAAAAACGTTACGGTATTTTCAAAACTCGTAAAAAAAAAAGCATAATAATTTCAAGATCGCGTTGTTTCGCCGTTACGCGGAGTGGAAAAAAACACGTAATGTGATTGTATTCGACGGTGGCGCACGAATGAGTTCGAATCATCATCATCATCATCATCCTTTTACGTTTCGTATTATTATTATTTTTTAATATTAGTAAAATGTACGTCGGAGGTATAGAGCCACTCGTAACGCGGTTTCATATTATGTATGGTACATATATTATATTATTATTACTATTTATATATAGGTAGCGTAGGTACCAATAATATCGCACGGATAGGCCGCGAGGAGTAATGAAATAATGAAAAACCTCAAACATGTATCATAATAACACGATTAGAATGTAAAATAGCCCCGAAACCGTGTTTCGAGTATAGATGATATCGCATTAATTTATTTAGGCCTTGACCCTACTCTTACGGCGAATATCACGGATGGATTGAGTGAGGGGGAGACCAGCGAAGCCGTAGCCCCGGGCGATTAGACGAGGAAGGACCGCAATGGATCGTAATTGTTTTATTTAGATAATATAATATAATATTAGTTTTACTAGGAAACTAAGATGTAACGTGTTTTTTTTTTTTTTTTCGGAAAACGTTGTTTCGTTTAGTTTCAAATAATTGTCCACACCGTACACCTTAGAGTACGTTGATTTTTACTCGACGGCACTTTGCGAAACGTTCGTCGACATTCATAGATAATCACCGAGTACGGTATAGACAAACGACTATGAGCATCTAAGTACTCGATACAAGAGTTACATTCGTTTTCAGTATCTTTAGATATAAAATACTGTACTCGTATTATTATGTAACAAACTTAACGCAATACACGATTCATAAATTTAATGTGTTTAAACATTAGGTATAAGATAATCGATAGCCAACATATGGCACAAAGAAAAATCAGTGATGGTCATTGAAAACTATTTTTTCGATAACTTTTTGAAAATGTTTAAACAATTTATTTTTTTAATTTTTTGAAAAAAGTTTTCTCTTTCGAAAAAATCCCATTTTTTCGCACGTTGATCACGGCAGCAATATGTATAATATTATAATTTTATACTTTCTCAACTCGTAGAATTAAGTTTTAGATTTAACAACACGATGTATTTAGATTCTGAGGGTAGCGAGGAATATATTAGTTTTAATGGTAATTTTTTTTTCCCGTAAACAACATTTCTATCAGAAATTTTGCTTCGATTTCCAATTATAGTACTTTTTCTGAAAGGAAATCTGACTAGGGTGGTACTTTTTTTGATTTTTCAAGCTGTTTTCATAAAAAAAAAAAAAAAATAGGAAAAACCGGAAAAAACGGGAAAATAGGAACAATATTAAACAAATATTATTTAAGAAAATATATAATGCATATGTAATTATTTTACCATAATACGACATAATATATTATATTGTTGACAAAGCAACACTATTAATCAAATTTTGTTCAGAATCGTTTTTCGTTAACAATGGTTAATTGTTGCGTACAGATATATATTTAATTTCCTATCTACCTTCCCAACTTATCATCTACACCAGTCGCTCACCCATCATACGAAGTATGTGAGTAATTGTTTTTTAATTTTTTTTTTTTACCGGTGGTTTGTTTTTTTTCGATAATTAATTTTAGATTAGATTTTTGGTAGCAAATTTTGTCTAGTTTGTGCAAGATAATTGCCAGTTTATGATTTCATTATAGTTTTTTTGACAGTTGGAAAAGAAACATGGAAAAATGTATCCGATAATTCAAAATTAATTTTATTTCGATTAGAAATAATCATGTAGACTCGAAATTTTCTTTAAAAACTCGTATAAGCGCTTTCTAGACGTGATAACATTTTTAAAATTTTCTGACGATTCTTGAGCTAATTGGGTTTTAGATAATTTGTTTCTTGTTTATATCCGGTTATACGCAGATAAAATTGTATTAGTCTGGCGGAAATGCTTTACGCGTAAATCAAATCGAGCGTAATTTTATATATATATTTTTTTTTAAGAAGCGTTTTAAACGCGAAATGTCTACCGTGAAAAAAAGAAACGCGAGAAGAATATTTAACGCTAAACGTGTATCCGGACTCGGCTATTTCTTTTCACGTCTCGCTGTAAATATAATAATATATTACGCGGCCGGTATTATTTTCGTCCCGGGTTATAAAAAAAAAAAAAAAAATCGCGCTTCGACCTTCTCCTACATATTATTATTATTATTATTATTATTATAAGCGTGCGCGCGTATGTAATACGGACGCGTTCGAGGACCCCCTACGGGAAAACGAATCTCCCTCGGCGGCCAGCGCGCGGGCACATACAAGTGCGAACCGCCCGGGTTTTTCGAGTGCGGTCGTTTTCGCGCGCGTCCGTAACGTTTCGGTGACACCGGCGGCGCGTACGTCCCGACCGCACGAATATTAAAATACACACGCACCGCGGTGTAATATATGTGCGGTGATATAGGGTGATGCACGAGGGACGAGCGCGCGATCGGCGGACGGGTTTTGTTCGTGCGGTTCGGCGAACGAGCGTGGCCGGTGGGGGGGAGGCGGTGGAGCTTTTCAACAGCCTCTCGACAACGTCATTAACAACAGGTGTACGGCGGCTCGCGCGTCCGTTACCCCCCCCCCGGCTCCGGCCCCGACGACGAGGACGACGACGACGACGACGGCGGCGGCGGCGACAACGACGGCCGAATTAACACTCGAGTACCCACGCCGCCGGCGCGCGTACACGCGCAAAAGCGACGCGTGTGTGCGTGCGTGTGCGCGTGCTAGTGTACACATTATAATGCGTGTATGCGGCGAATAATAATTATTTATAATATTTACGCGCGCACGCCGGGGCGTGCGTATTATTATCCACCGTACGCGACGGTCACTGCGGAGGACCCGGGCACGGCGATTTTTCCCGTCGACCCGCCGCCGACGCGTTTATTATTATTGAAATATTATTTTACCGTCCGTCCGTCCGGTCCGCCGGCAACCATCGCGTCGTCGTCGTCGCCGAAACGGTATGGCGACGACGACGACGGCGTTAATAATAAAAAAAAAAAAAAAAA
>CABPRJ010000487.1:1164875-1363773 GCA_902439185.1 Cinara cedri | reverse complement strand
GGGGGGGGGGGGGGGGGAGAAAATAAAAATTCGAACGAATAAAACGGGCAGAATCCCAGAAATCAGAACAATATTTAGAAATACGAACAGGCATGCACAAAAGTACCAATAAACCGGTAACAATACAACACAAAAACAACATAATTTTGTATAGTTATAGTGTTACATATTATTATTTAGATATATTTTTTTTCATTTGACTAAAACACTTTGAAATTGTAAATTTTTAAACCCAAGGATATATATTTTAAAATGTTATTTAAACAAGCGACGGACACATTTATCAAAATTGAAGGTGGGGATGGAAGGTCTGAGGTTGTAAAGAGTAGTGGGTTTTCACCGCTATGAAAATAATTAGGGAGGGGACGGAAATAAAATTGTTTCATCCCGGGGCACATATATTCTAATTGCGCTACTGTCTCTAACACTTAGCGTTCTTGCATTGATTAAATAAAGTGGTACGTTAAAATCTGTGGAAAAATGAAAGACAACTCCATTTGTCTACGATCACCTTCTCCCAATTCAAGCACTGAATCAAAAAAACACTTTTGTATTATAATATGGCATATATTATAACTGCTATGGTGAGGTCAGCGCGACGATGCATATGGCCGGAAACAATATCATAAATTCCCTTAAAAAGTAAACTAGTAAATTCCGTTAAAATAATTTTGTTAACAACCACCGGAAAGATAAAGATAAAGGATTCAAATGATGTTAGGTCCAAATATTATTCAAATATAATTTTTATAAAATTGCTTTGTCGCTTCTTATGGTGGAAAATGATACTGCAAAAGTATATTGTATTTCCTCTTCAGCCATTTCCTGGTTTTCAAACGAGCTCGGCGGTAAATTTCGAAACGAAAACCCAAAAACATTCTTTCCCACGGACTTTGTAATAATTCTCGTTATTTCCGGATGTGGTCCGTGGCTCTAGTCCAAACCGGAAACCAATGTCATTGTTTTCGGAATTTTTACCACCTTCATACATAATAACAGTGTACTGTAGCGAATTTGCCCGACTAGTGTCCAAACGTTTGCAAAACAACCATAAGTCAAAATGACTCTTTCAAAACCTTATATACCTAATATAAAACTTCTCCGAACGATGCGGAATATTTTGCAAATAACTGCGTTAAAATCGGTCAAGTCGTTCTCACGTGATGTGATGACCAAGGGAAACAAGGATTTATTTATATATATATAAATAGTTTATTGTTTTACAATTTCTTTGATTTTGTTTCGAATGTTTAATACGGTCAGAAAATTTATTTTGATTCTAATGATATTGATAAGTAATATTGATAAGAACCTGCCACTAAAAAAAACAAATAATACTCGTCATAAAAGCGTTATCGAAGTTAACTTAATTTTTAAAACGATTAGTTTTTCGAGTGTTATAATAAATCTTTTTTTTCTGATATTATAATTAATTATATTTTAACTTCCTTTATAATGTTTTGTATAAAACATTTATATTAAAATATGATAATACTAATTTATTCTCTGTCCGAATAAATGATCGGTTCTCGCAGAAAAATCCGAGATCTTTAATAAAATAAGAAGTTTGATGTGTTTTATTATGAATACATTTTGATAATTTTTTTTATTTTTCAAATACCACTATTACGGTTTTTTTTCCACCAGAAGCATGATATTTTTACAATGACTGTATACGGTAATTTCTCCTCTATTTCAGTGGTCGGGAACCTTTTCATGTAAATGGGCCATTTTTTTTTTAAAGTTGTAAAACCATGGTTTTAAAAGAACTGCAATAGTTAAGATAAAAAAAAAACGACTATTATATTGTAATAAGCAATTTCATTGAGATTTGATAGACATATAATTGAATTTTAATTTATATTTTGTGTGTTTAGTTCTAAATCTAGAATGTCTAGGCATTGATACATTTTCCAAATAGCCACAGATTGCATGTTATGGAGCATCAGTTTCCTAACTCTTCTTCCATTGGCACTTGACCAGTCTGCTCGCTTCCGGTCACGTGGATTACAGCCAGTTAATCAGTAAGACGGAGGAGCCTATGTCCGAAATTATTCGGATGACTATCGACGAGTCCAAAAATAGTTATTATAAACATAGATCTAACAGTTATAGACTGCGCATTCAACTTCCATCCCCTATTGCACGCATCCTCTATTGCACGACTAGATATTGAGTGAGAGCAATAGTAATTGGTAAGCCTTGCATTTTTTTTTAAAAAAAAAAAAACAAGTTCCATTGTATGTTATTTAGGAATCCATTCCATTATACATATTATATCATTCTATAAAATGGGAAGAAATCGCCATTCCATTTCTTCAAGTAGATAGAAAGTGTCTCCATTTACGTTTATATGCAGAAAAAAAAAGGCTAAACCATTCTTTATGCTAAATATTTTAAAACCTATCCGTCGGCGTTCACTCGTACGTTTATTGTAAATATATACAATTTCAGAACTTTTAAAACTTTCATAGCGCCCCTTTGGTCTTTTTTTGGCCCCCCTGGTCATAGCATCCAATGAATGTGCAATTATAAAACTCCCTAGACATGGATTTGTAGAAAATATATGTATAATTTGAACTTAGATATAACAAATGGTACAATAGGTATTATCAATAATTTATAATCGTACATAATATTGTGTAGTATAAGTATTATTTAGTTCCATATCTTGCTCAACGTCGTCTTAAAGTTTCTCTCTACTCTGTATGGTCTATAGTTGTTAGGTGTATTGTTTATCAAAGGGAGCCATACAACATGATAACAGGGCGCATCTGTCAATCGACGAGATGATTGAGTTTTAGCACGCACACAGACGTACTGATCGTGGTTATATTTGACCACTCAAATACAATGGCCATGAGTGGTGACCGACACTGCGGTAGTGAAATACTCGAACACCCGAGTCTAGGAAAATTAAGATATTGTCGTATATGCCACATTCAAGACTGAGCTACGCCAACAAAACCGTTCGTCTACCCGTCGATAACCATCATCCGGTACAATTCAACCTAAGACGATATCAATGGGTCGATACTAGAAGACCTGTAAAACTAAAAGATTTTCCCTATAATATTTATCATCGTTATATTGCGATACAATAGTGCACTACGTATAGCCGTCTACTTAAACAAAAACACGTAATTTCCAAAATATAATTTTAATCTCTGTACGTCCGGCCTCGCGAGCCGCTTAAGTGTTAACGCCAACAACAAACGCGCGTTGACCCCGAAATTTACATTTGCCGGAAAGGTGATTTTAGCAGATCGTCTTTACGGCAACGGCGGCTTTCTAACGTACCTTTAAAAGCCTCAAACTTTGTGTAAAACTTCCGTGTGTTATAATAATAATAATAATACTTGAACGTGGAATTATTTTAGTCCGTAAACCGTGCTTATACAAGACCCGTGAGAGAATTTTCTTTTCTTTTTTGTTTTTCGCGAGACGTTTTTGTGCAGAAAAAACGATTATTGTTATACTGCTTAACACTTTATACTTCACTGTATACTCGGCAGAGATGAGATGATTTTCGTGGTTATTTTTTAATAATATTATTCAATAGGTATCAGAAATTATGTTTTGAGAGGACATGGATACTTTTCCTAAGATGAGACTCGGAAGATAACGAAAACCCGAACATTCACGCCAATATAGAACCCTATGTCCTAGACGTGGTTTTCTATATTCCTCTTTGCTTCATTTTATAAAAAATTATATTATATTACTTTCTAATATTCACATTTTCTATTTATATATGAGTGTTTAAACATTTTTCAACATTAATAATAATTTACATAAGAATTAGTAGTAGGTGTTCCATTTCAAACAAGTTCCAGTTTTGAAACAAAAACACAAATATATTTTACTACATCTGAGTTATTCAGAATAATAATAATAATATAAATTATTCAATATTCAATAGGCACTATAAGTTATCAGTACTTAGTTTTAGTCTTTCAATCATAAAATTATTAATGTACTTAAGATGATGAGACACAATTAAATAATAACTAAATAATTGTAATAACTATAACTAAAAACAGTTTGATCATGCGATGCAGTTGCCATTGATACTAACCGTTAAAAAATGTGTAGCAACAAATTCAATTAAATAAATAAAAAAAGAAGGACGGACATACTTCGCACGTGCGTTCAGCCACTGTTATTGTTGGAAAGTTGGGAAGGTAGGCTACATACGGGAATTTAATGTATATCTATAAGCAACAATAAACTATTGCTAATGAAAAAAACGATTCTGAGTCGAGTACAGTTGATAATGTTGCTTTGTCAATATATGGTATTATGTCATATTATGATAAAATGATTAAAATAATGTGCGTTTCTATGACAGAAATGATTGTTTAAAAAATATTAAAATAATAAAAAACTTAATAATAGCAAAACATAAATAAAAACGGCGATCAATGACAATCTTATTTTTATCTTTCAATTTTTTTTAACCTAAAGACCAAGGTTTTCCTTATTATCTCGAATATTAATGAGAATTTCAAAAAATTACCTTTCTAAAGTACCACCCAGAGAACATCCTTTCAGAAAAATCACTATACTTGATAATCGGAGTTTGCTTTCTGGTAGAAAAAGTGTTCAAATAAAAAAAAAAATAAATAAACATCATTGTAAAATCAATTCATTCGTCGTTCCACTCAGAATCTAAACAAGCAAACAATACTTATTAAAAACATTGTGTGTGACTTGTGTGCTTATAAAATTTCAAATTTTCCCCAAAATAGAAACTATTTCACTGTATTGTGTCTGTTATATAATATATATAAACATTTTCTCCCCGCTACTTTAGGCCAATTTCTCGGCTGCTCAACTTCAGAAATCACTTTATATGTAGATTAAGGTGAAATAATTTCGGTTAAATTCCACCATAATTTTATGGGAGATCGGTGTTTTTTAGCTTTGCACATTTTTATAGACTTCTTAAATGATGCTATGGGTATAAAATGTTATCTATGCTCGAAATAATTATAGTACCTAACAAAGATATACTCTTTTGGTGATTTTAACTTTTAACTTTTCAATTTTGTCAGATCAACTTTTTCCATTTTTTTCCAAAATAGTATAAGTGTAGTATAATAGAATATAGTATAGTGTTATTGTGATATATCGGGTAATTATTATATCACAAAGATTTAGAAAAAAAAATAGGTGAAGAAAAAGTGACGCCTGTGACGGAGCTCTGCTGCTCATGGGTGTTTTTGATTTGCTTAGCAAATAGGAAAAATGTGATGAATGATTTATATATTGCGGCGGAAAAGTTTAAATGCGTTATATCTACCGATCGCTGTTGTGTATTATAATAAAATTGCATTGTAATGAATCGCACGCAAACCGAACAAAAAAACTATTTTTGTTAGCAAGTCAGCTGATCCCCGTCGAATGCCGTGTACGATTACACGATCATGAAATTAATGAACGTATAATATTATAGAAACGATAATAATTATAAACGTCTCGTTAAAATCGCGTGCGAACGCGAATTATTCGGACGAATAATATATAGAAACATTACAATTAATAAAATATAGCGATTATTAATAATATGTCTATATGAATCACAAAAAAAAAAAAATAAAAATACATCTATGGTAACAGTTTTATTTGTTTGTTGACAATTTACGAGGGGAATAAAATTATGTAATAAAATATAATATTAGTTACCGCTTACGTTCCGGAAGCGTATCAGCGTTCCCTACTTTAAACGAGCCACAGACTTAAATTGAATTCTCCGGTTGGCTATCTGATTGTTTATTACAAATATATATATAATATCGGTAACATAATTGCAATAATAAAAATAATATAAACAGTATTCTGTTAAATGTTATTCACTGTTGGTCCAAATCTGATACTATAAAGACTTACCTGATAAAAAGTGTATAATGTACTATGTGTAAATCTAAAATTTATTGACTAGTAAATTAAAACACAACATGTTAGATAAAGCAGGGATAAATATTTAAGAAAAAAGCCCGGAAAAGAATACAATTATTCTAATACGGTGGTCAGAATCGAATATTGATTTGTACAATATAGAACCATTTTCCTACTTAACACTTAAAACAAATAACGTCATATGTGCAAGTCAATCAAAGGATTCCGTTTGCGTCTGTAAACAGTAAACTTTAGATTAAAAACTTTGGTTTTCAGAACGGGCGAAATTTATTAAAAACAGTTAACTGCAACGAAAAAAAGAAAAGAAAAAACCGCTGGTAACCGTCCGTAAATACGTCGGGTCGAAAAATTGAAATTAAAAAAAATTCCCGGCAAAGGACAATGTATAGGTGCAAATACCGAGGCGGTATTTCGTTCGCCCGCTGCAACTGTACGTAAGTATTAAATTCGAGAAAAAAAAACCAAGCGTGCCAAAACTCAAAGGCACATATTATTATTATTATATATATACGTATAGTGTGTATATAGTAGTGTTTTGTTATCGCATTGACGTTTTTCGTTTGAGCCGCGCACAAAGTTCTCCGGACTGCGGTTTAATTTGGACCTTTTGGCCGACCCCGCGCGAAGAACCCACGTCATCCGTCCCACGGGTTCCGTCCGAACGGAATTCCCGCGATTTTCCATTTGTGCTTCTGCGGTGTGCGTCTGTATACAATAATATGTATTTTATGCGCGCGCGTGTGTGTGTATGTGTGTATGTGGGTGTGTGTTCGCATGTGTATATAAGTATACGTAAGTATTGTATAAACGCGCACGTGTGTCAGTGTGTTAAAGTCTCGTCCGCGGATAGCCGTCTCTCAGTCTGCCGGACACGCCGACGACGCGACGTCTGTGATTCCGGAGGGTTTTGCAGGCGATATTTTGGGTCGAACGCGCAAACGGCCCCGATGATGAAAACCGACAAGGGTCCCTGTCGGCCAAATTACATATTATAATATCAAAATTCCAGCCGATCGCCGCTGTAGTACTGCACTGGAGTATTGTTGTTTATGTATTATTATGCGTTTGAATCTAACCGATTAGTCGAAGTTTAAAAGAAATGGATTTTTCTTCGACTAGAAGAATTTCGAATTTATTACTTGTGTTATATCTATAAATGGTTTTAGAATGAAAACTATTCGATTTAAAAAGAGGTTTTATAGTTTCTGTAGTTTTTCGTATTTGTATGTAGGTATTCTGAGAATGTACTACTTATTTGTAGCCTTCCGAGGTTACATATAGGAAACTTTATCAACTTAAAAATGTTTAAATTAACTTTCAAATATGAACATTTTTACAAGCAGCCCCCTGATGTTAACATGAGTATTTATTATGTAACTGTAATATGAACAAATATGTTTCCGTAAAACCTTTACGCGTGGTAAAAAAAATACTCGAGTTTTGGACTTAGTTAAGAAATCAAATTTTTTATCATAAAACAAAGAGAACTTTCACCGTGCAATATTGCTTGAAGTTTTTCGATATAATTAAAAACAAATTTATTTGAGTTCAAAAAACTTAAAATTATCACCGTTTTAAACAACAATAACTTTTATTATATTTGTAATATCTCAAAAATAATATTAACGTTGCTCAATGGGAGTTTTGGTTTTTCTATGGTGGTAATTTGATTTCTTAAGTGAGTTTATAATCCGAGAAGTTGTTTTCCCCGCAAAATAGTTTTTGCAGTCGAATCACAGGCAGTAACACACCATTTTAATATTATGGGTAATGACATGAAATACCTGATTTATTTTTTCGTTCGAGTGAAATACTTGTATAAACGCGGTTGGATATACTCTGTAAATGATATCCGAACAAAATAGTTCGATTAGTTGACTAAAACCTATTTCACTCGCTGAACTAGATAAAACCAGGAACAAAATGTTTATGTAATGTAGTTACAAACAAATGTCGCCAGAAAGGGCTTTTTTAAGCGAAACACTTTTCGGCCAAGTTGAAAATTAATATTTCTTTTATTGAAGGTGGTCCTTTAAAATATATACATTTTTTTTTTTTCAAATTTTAGTCGAGCTACCCTTCCCGAACTTGTTCGAAACTATAAAGACATAATTTGTGTAAAATATCATAGTTCATAAACATTGATCAACCCTATGGTGTGCACTGTGCCCCGAAGGGGTTAAATTTCCAAAAGAATACAATTGTTTTGTTGCAATTTTGGTCTGAAATATTTATAATAGCCAAAACTTAAATTAAATATCTTGTAATTATATTTGTTACTTGTACTAGTTGTACTTTTTAAAGTAAAATACTCGAACAAATGTTATTCAAGAAGCTTTTCAATATTATTACATTTTTTTCCCCGTTATTATCCATAAACCAGTTACCAATGAAAACGCCGTTTTCGTCTATTGCACGTTTTCGTTTTTACAAAGTTTAAATACGCGTGAAATTTAATTTTGGGACTATTTTACTGAGGCCTAAAACCCCAATAACTTGTGCGCGAAATACCGGAAAGGATATCGAGCCCGTCTGGATTTCGGTTTGATTGGAGACAGATAGAAAGAGATCGCCGTCGCATTATTCGGTTTTCGGCGACCAATAATTCCATTAAGAAACCTAATAAAACTCGTAAAAAAAAAAAAAAAAAAAAAATTAAAAGCAATACACGTACCGACGTAATTGGATTATATGCGGACATATTACATTATATTAATACGAGAAGGTACCTGTATTGTATCTTTGTTTTTTTTTTATTTTTTATTTGTTTTTCTCGAATACGACGAATATGATATAGAATGTACAATATAAAAAAAAAAATAATAATAATAATAATAAAACACCCGACGGGGACAAAAAAAACAACGAGAATATTATGTTTAAACCGTTTTTATTACTATCAATTCGACGCTTAAGTGTAATTATATAATCCGATTAGATCGGGTAGGAGAAGGATAACTACGAGAAATACCATCTTCCAATATTAGTATTATACCTAGTGTCCAAACCGCGTTTATAGGAATTGAACATTTCTAAGAACAAACTTTACGTCGAAAACTTTTGACAAGCCGAACCATTTGCATCCACATAATATAAAATAAAAACTAAAAGAAAAAAGTTCAAAAACTTTATATGGTTATAAACGGCTCAAAAATCACTCGATTATATTGAAATGTATACTACACATCTAGAATGAGCTATTACAGGTATAGAAAGTATTTAAATTTCAAAATAAAAACCGAAAAGAAAATCTACCGAAACGACCTCAACAATGGCCCTATATAGTATATAATTTCGTCCTGCTACAATACGAGACGAAATTCGCCACGAAAAAAAGCTCTCTCGTCGTTTGTCGATCGAAACGAGATTTCCGGTATAGACGCCGTGACGTCGTGTCTTAACAGTCATAAAAACAAACAGATTTCTACCGCAGTAATCCGTGGCGACGAAAACCCACACTTGATGCGCCATGCGAGTTCCACCGGGAGGATTTTAAATTAAATTTAAACCAAACCTAACCCCGCGCATTCGAAAATTTCTGCACTTACACGCGCTCGCCTTAGACTTTATATATTATAGTTAATTACGTGTATACAAATTGTATGCACATATAAATATATATCTACAAATTTGTTTGTAAATCCAGAAACACGACGATATGACGATATACCGCGTTCAAAGGAGAGCGCCCGCGTACACGCAAACAAGCACGCGCACCGACATATAATAACCGTGCATAGATATACAGAAGGTTAAGAAGAGGATAATACAGCGAGTGTAGAGAAGTATTTTTGTGTTACCGTCTGCGACCCGTTACCGCATCAAACGAAACGTATTATTTCGCTATATTACATGTATACATTTTATTAATAATATAATAATATCTATTTATATATCTATCTAAATCGACGGCGGGATACGATTATCGGACCGAAAACCCCGTAATATTATTATATACATATATACCTATATAGCGATCGGTTGGGTAATATCTGTACTTTTTTTTGTTTTTTTTTCTACTCTAAAATTTTCGAGTAAATTTGATTTTCCCCGTTTGTTTTTATTCGATCGTTATTACATTATATTTCTCGTGTAGAATCAAGCAAGATATTTCCGTACATAGCGATCGCGGTCTTTGAATATAATGTCGAGACGCCACGGATATCTCCTACGTGTTAATTTTTCGATCGCTTAGAGAGAAGCGTTTTTTAAAATTAATTTTTGCACAGAGCACCTATCTGAATTTACGGTTTTTTTTTAGCAGAAATCTCACTCCGATTATTAAGTATAGCGAACATTTCTGAAATGAAATGTTCCATGGGTGGCACTTAAGAAAGTAATTTAGCAATTTTTTGCAAACCTCATTAATATTCGAGATAATGACTAAAACTGGTTCTTTTGGTTAAAACAAATATTGAAAAATTAAAAATAAGTTTGTCATTTACAACCGCTTTTATTATTAAGTTTGTATTATTTTAATCTTTTTTAAACAATCATTGTTGTTATGGAAATGCACATTGTCAAAAAAGTAATACTATAGACCGAGCTGTATTAAAATAAAATAAATTTTACATTAATAATAATACATTTTTTTAACTATTAATATTAATATTATATTTATTAATTCTATACTTAAGCATCACTTCTAACTAAACTCTGTTCAGAATCGTTTTTTTTTTGCAATGGTTTATAGTTGCTCATAGATATACATTAAATTACCTTCTGTATCCTACTTTTCTAACTTCCCTACAACATTGGATGCACTCACGTACGAATTATGGCCATCTTTTTAAGATTTTATGTTTGCAAATAAATAATAAAATAATTATTTTTTCAAATTAATAATTATAAGTCAGAATTTTCACTCTGAAACACAACGAAAGTTACGTTCGTTGCGCTAATGTAATAGCGGATTGAATAGGAACTAAATCCGAGCGATCACATTTGACAGTCCTGTGTCCTGCCCTTATCTTCTATGACTGGATTTCCAATTTCCAAAAAATACACATTACATAAACCCATATACATTAATTAACTACAAATTTCCTAACGGTTGAACGGGCTGAAAGTGAATTTTTATCATCTGCAGTTGCTTATTATATTTAGGCACCGTGTCATTCGCATGGGTCCATCCGAAAACATTGTATTCTATCCAGTCTTGCTGATCGTAAGAAAGATATCGTCGAAAGTATAAAGAATAGCCCGAAGTATTAATATTATATGTTCAATAAATACATTTTAAAATTCCACCTCGTCTCACTAGATACACTCCTTCCATTTGTGTACCATGTGTCCGTCTAAGTACCTATTTTTCTCACAGTAAATATAATTTTCGTTTGTCACGATTTATCACTATTTCGACTACCCATGTACAAAAGTGGCCTACCCGTGTGCAATATTAATTTAGTTTGTAATTTAAACTTTATTATCGAACATATATATGTTTTAAGACCCTCCGGACAGATACTCGCGCGATCAAATGCGCCGAACGAATAGAATATTATAACATTCACTTACTATAATTTGTTTATTTTTTACTTTACTTTTTTTTTTGTTTATGTACGAGTGATTATTATACTGACAAGATTCTCGCGTCTAAATATTTTCCGTAAAATACAATATTATTATTTCATCAATGAGATATACACGGGGAAAAAACAAATAGTATTTCAAGTTGAAAACACGTATGTACGTTATAATCAAATTTCTTTTGTATATTTATGAATTATTATTAGCCATAATAGTAAAACGTGACTAATGAACCCGCATGTATCCAATTTAATTACGTGCGCACGTTAATTTCGCGTTTTATTATAATTGCTTTCCAAACGATCGTTAAAAATAGTTTTCCGGTGCGGAGCAGTACACACGATTAAAGCACCGTCACGTTAAACGTTATGAAAACGACCGGGTGAGGTATAAAAATCAAAAAAGAAACGTACACGAAAAAACTTCGAATATATTAACAATAACGGATGCGCCCCCGCCGTAATCTTTCACTTGCATTTTTTTTTTTATCGTTTTACGGCCTTCTCAGCGTAAATATAAAAGAATATTTGTTAGTTTTTTTTTTTTTAATAATAAATAAATAAATTAGTTGATATAGTTATGCGGAAAAACCAACAAGTTGGACGATTTTTTTTATCGTAACTTTTATCTTAAGAAGGTTTTTTTGCGTATAACCCGAACATTTTTTTTTTTTAGATTTGGTACGACGTAAAACCTATAAACAAATACCTAATATTTTTCCGGTAACGCGTCTTTATCACCGATTCCAAATTCGAAAATGCACAAAATCAACCTTGAGCGGCTACACACTCGATTTTACAGTAAGTATTGACTTTTTTCAAAAAAAAATGTTTTTTTTTCTATTATTTGTAACGACTAGTATTTATCTAGTTTTGATTTTAAAAAGATAAATTATAAATTAATAATTTGTTAATCAGAAGAAGGTAATCCTTCGCACCCGAAATTAAGGTGAATAAAAAATTATCGATTTTTAAATTTTGTTTTTTTTTTTTAAAGTCAAAACTTGACGAAATATTAAGCTTACATGAATGGATCATGCTATCATATATTTTTGCAGTCTGTATCTACGAGATATTTCTTCTAAGAATGTTGTAGAGTTTCAATTGTTTAAAAAAAACCATTTCAGTCCGTTACGTCGGAATTTAAAAGCAGTTTAAAATTTAACGAAATTTATAAGCATCACGATTTTTATAAAAAAACATTTATCTTTCATCATCTTATCATGGTTATCACAGATTTGCTAATTGATTTGCAATTTAATTTATTTGTTACCTACTAATATTTAAATAGGTAAACATTTTGAATTTCAACAATCAATATAATTAGATATAATTTTAGGTACAGTGTAGTCGATTTGTGCCAAACTCAATCCAAAACACGAACAAGATGTGTAATATGCACCGAGCTGTTTAAAATACGTTTGTAAAAATTTCTACCATATATGAAAACTTATTTTAAGGGGAGGGTGGTTAATGATTCAGAATTTAAAACTAATTTGTTTTATTAATTTTATCGGTATTTTTTCATATTCAAGACTTGTTAATTTAGAATTTGAAGTGCTATTTATGGGAATATGCGGAGCTTTTTGTTGCTATTTTCGTACATATTATTTAGAATTTATAGATGTTTTGCTAGAACCGATTAAAGGATTTGTATCCGAAAAAGACAGTGATATTCAAATGCTTTCGTTGATCTTATCGGACAATGCCGTTCGTTTCTAATAGTTTAGTTGTATTTAAAATTGTGCGAGTCGCATCATATTACGTTATTATTGGACAATTTTATATTGCATAGTTTACAATTTTTAGGGCTATTTAAAGCACTTATTTTGATTTTTTTTTAAGTGCATATTTTCTTTTTTAGCTCTATTTATTCTGATTTCTGAATTTATAAACAATATTTTACCAAAAATACGAGCGTTTTGTCAAACGGTTCTGCCGGAGAATAAGTATTGTAAATTAGTCGTTCAAAATTTGGACCAATTTTATCCGAATAAAAAATAATAATTATATTGGAGGGGGGATATTGTTATTGCAGATAGAATCGATTGTCGGTAAATCAGAACAAGGCAAATGATACCACGATTATTCACGTAGAGTAAAAATATTAATCTAACGAACGACTGCTATTAATTTGTGCCGTGATAACGTTTATTCCGCGTCGTCTCTGTCGTTCCGACGGTCTACAGAATTCGATCCGCGATTAATCGTCATTGATACTGCAGTATATTATTATTTATAACAAATAGGTGTTTTGCACGTCTTAAATTTATAATAAATTACATTGAAATTCTGCAGTTTACTCAGTCGTTGTTAAATTATGATCCCGACTTTAATACATTTATCTCGTAATAATAATATTATTTACAGTGCATTAAGTGCGAGTAATTTGTAAGTGTGATATTTCTACGAGAGAAGAAAAAAAAAACAATCCACAAGGTTGCCCTTTCGGGCTTGAGTATACACGTATAAATAATATCGCTGTTGGTTATTTTACTGTTACGCTATGGGTGTGCGAGATTTCGATTTATACTGCGTGATCTAATGATCCATATACATTTTATCACGAAATCTGTGAATTTTGCGGATGGTTTTTTTTTTACCTTCGTTGTGCAGAAATTGTGTATTTAAACACTATATTTTCAATTTGTTACCGCTATACTCCCTTTATATGCCTTAAACGAGTATACACTTTTGATTTTCAAGGAACTCAATCCCCCTCCCATTTTAAACACGGATTCCAATAGCAAAAAGTGACCAAGCTGAAAAATATGTGCCTTATTTCATCCTTATATACGTACGTGAAAAATGCCCAAGTGATATCGAAAATAGTTCAAGAAATACTTAACACATAATTCTTGATTCAAATTTTAATGATATATACGATGTTGTACACATTCAATTGTTTTTAAAACTAACATTATTGTTTAATGATTCTTAGTGTTAACTCTATTACTTTCTTTACTTAGATTACCATTAAAAAAATTTAATATACTCGTGTTCAACGTCAGGGTTGCTACTGGGAAAGTATTTCGCGCAGAATAGATAAAAACCCTATCAGATATTATACTTTGCATTTTTCTTACTCTCGTATAAGTAATCTAAGTGATCAACGGGGTCAAATATTTAATAATTTCATTCTTCTCTTGCTTTCACTTATTTTATTTATTCCAAAGTAGCATCCGACGTTGGACTTGAACCTACGAACCAAAGATTAAGAATCTCGTGCTCTATCAAGTGAGGTAATAATAAAATCAAAATTTTAAGTTTTAAAAATTATATTTTAAAATCATTTAAACACTTTTTACACTACAACGACGTAAAATATTGATATGCATATCACTAACTAATATCAGATTTACTGTTTACTAATTATAAGTTTAAAATTTTGATAGAAGGAGTATAGGGAAGGGTAATAAACTTTTTATCATCTACTTTCTGAAAATAATTCATTCATTTTTCCCTTTTCTGAGGGTCAAATACTTAATTGTTACATATCATAAAAAGTAAATCCAATTAGTGTTATGCGCATGAACATTTTTAAAAAAATATTCTCTATTCGAATCTACGTTTAAAAAAAAAAAAGGAAGGTTCTTATTGAAATATCAGTAGAATATAACAGTTTATATTCATTTAAAGTATAATAGGGGTAAACAATTTAAAATAAAGTTTAAACTATTTCTTAATGATCGCAAAAAGTATTGCAAGATAATCAGGTATCAAATTGACCTAAAATCTGAGAAAACTACTGGTTCATAATAAAGTAAAACACCCTACATTGTTTTATGGTTTTCGGCGTATCGTTTGTACTGCATGATTTATTTTTTCCGTGTAATAGGAGACAATAAAATGTATTTTTAATGCGTGCTAGATTTGCATTTGATAAAAAATATTACATTTATGATTTAATACATTATAATATCATAAAAAGAGGAAACAAATCAAAAACCGTGCGTCGCGGCTGGAGTCTCATGCTATTGTAAAAAAAAAAAAAACGGATAAAAATAAAGGAATACATAAATTAGTTTTAGTAGAAAAAATCATATTAAATACCTATAGCTAATTTATTAATTAGTATACATACAAAAAAGTGGAATAAAGAATATCATTGTTCGAAAATGAAAATTCTATTTGTGTTTATTTTGTTATTAGAGTTATTTTATGTTAATCAACCAGATCCATGATAGTCATTTGAATGGAGACATTTAAAGATTCTACCATAGGTCTTAAAGAATTCATATTATTTATAATCTTACCCGTAACATAGGACAGTGTTGGGAAAATTATTTTTAAAAAGGAATTCGTTCCCGTTTCTCGTCCTGCTAAAAAAAAGTAACTAGTTCTCGTACCTTGTTTCTTTAATCATAAAAGTAATTCGTTCCTTTAAGAGTTACTTTTTTTTTATTATAACTATGAATACGTATATTACATATTCATAAAAAAAAGATACCGTGGGCGGGTGTAGCTATTGTCGTGGGTGGGAAGTTGGGAGGTAGGATAACTAAAATTGGAAAATATTTTTACTTCTTAGAATTTATATGTTTAAAATCCTAATAAATTAAATAAAATTAATTTCTTAGTTCCTACTCAAAAAATGAAAAATGATAAAAACATATTACTTGAAAAAAAAATTGACCATTAATTTATTCAAAATTTAAAATATAATATTTTATTAATTATCCAAAAAAAATTATTACACTGACAACCAATGGTACCAATTATCATTTGTAAATTTGATGTTTGTCATTATTAAATAAGTTATATTGATTGTTACCATTTTAAACCATTATCACTGAAATACCGTTTATATCACGGTTATATGTAACTAAATTAGTAACTAATGAAGTAATAATAACACAAAACAATTTCTAAACAATATTATCACTAAAAAAACGTACGTTTTTTTTCCTATTAGAAGGAACGGAAATTTGCGTTCACTTTTCACATAAATATGAACTCTTTCTCGTTCTTCGTTCCTTTATTTGAAAAAAAAATACTTCATATAGGTATAATATATAATATCATGGAAACGTGGCTATATTTACGAATACATAACGAATCTGTTACTTTTATGGTTTTGCATTAATGAGGACTTTCGAACTGCTGAGTGAGTGAATAAGTAAGACAATTTAATCTAATTAACTTCTAATGATTAATGTTGTCAATGGAAGAATCGGCCGTGATCTCGATTGAGGAAACGACCGTGGTCTCACCGAAAGAGTCGACCGTGATTGCTATAGACACGTTGACCGTGTTATTGCCGTATGTTGGAGACGCGCCGGAAGCCGGAAACTCACGTGTGGCTGACGGTCACGACGCGATGTGTCCGCCCGACGGAAGTTTTTGTTTGGTTTTCACCTGCGTTCTTGGCTTTGCGGCCACGATGATTTTGGACGGAGTGTGCTTGTCGTTATTTTTGTACGACAGCAACGTCGTTATGGCCGAACAATTATTGTCGTCGTCTTTATCTGCCTTGGAACACTTGTCCGTCGTCTGGCTCTGACGTTATTTAATCGGTGGGTTATTTTATAGCGGTTAATAAATACAGTTTATACCAACAATAATATTGTATACAAATTTATTGTTGACAGAACCGTTTTCGTGCGCGTATATCAACCGACACGGTTTTCGATATTGTTTGTTTTTCGGCGGTGTTCTGTCCGTTGCTTGGATTACGTTGTTGACGTCCTTTATCAGTAACGCCGAGTTACATTTCGATCGTTTCCATTTCATTTTGGCCATCGTCGGAGGTAAGTCGAGAAACATATAATAAAAATTTAGTAACTACGCACGTTTAAAATTGTATAACTTCAATATTCATCGATGACGGTTCATTTAGTTCAAATGTTATTTTATTTACAAAAAATACTATAATGTATAACGTGCAATATATGACTACGGACAGTGGGCCAAACTATAGAGGGTTCTACGTTAACACTGGCTGCTACCTTAGAATTGTGTAAAGTGACAGTTGTGGTGGTAGTAGTTACGGTGTCCTGATAATTGTGTAAGAAATAATTATAATAAAATCATTTGTGTATGGACTAATATTTAAATTATAGAATATCAGAGCTAAGCTAATAACAATTCGGGGTGCTTTTTTTTTTTTTTTGGAAAATAGTTATCGGAATCGGCATGGTTAAAACGGCGTTTGTCGTGTTAATATCTACGCTCTTTGTTATTCAACGCGAAACGGCACACTTGTGTATGCGTTTGGGAAGCTTTACCGGCATGCTGCTGATTCCATCGACAACGAAGTTTCTCATACTAGAAGTTGGTTACCATTATTCGACGTACCTTCTTTTAGGTTGGTATAAAAGTATAGTGTAAAATTAAACATTATTATTTCAATAGTTTTATTGATAAATGTTCTAATATTGATATAACGGCGTGACGCATAACTAATCAATTATTATCAAAATAAGGTTTAACACTGTCTACGTTAATATTTTGGTTACTGGTCACCACGGGGCCGTTACAAGTATGTTTGAAACGAGTGACGATGAAAATTCAGGGCAGCTATCTGACGGAATATTCAACACGATCGCTAAGATAAAGTAAAACATATTTTAATAAATATGTTTAAAGTGTAAATTAATATATATGCCTACATATAAATAATTGTTCAACATCACTCGAGATTATTTAACAAAATTTCGTATTTTTGAAATATATAAATATATACTACGTTATTTAGATTCTAAGTGAAACAAAACTTAAAATCATTATGGTTTTACTATAATGTATGTTTTTTTATGTATCAGTAAAGAACCTTTTTAATAAAAATCTTGTTCCTATCTAAAACATTATAGGCAATTTCTTGTAAAATTTTTGATCTAGTTGGCATAAAAGAGGTAATTTTTTGATTTTCCATATAGTTTTCTTAAAATAACCGGGAAAAATGGTAGTTTTTCGTATAATTTTTATTAAATATTTGGGTTTCCTTAGTATAAGATATACTCTACTCAGAACTGTGTTTCGTTAGCAATGATTGCTAACGTTGCTTCCCTTACAACTTCTTCCGTAAAACAGTGGTAAAACCATCAGTAGCTTTTTCAATTCAATTTTTATATAATATATAGGCAAATTTTAAATTTAGATCATAATATTTAAAATAACCTTTTTATTTTTTTAGTAGGCAACTAGAAATATAGCACTTTTAATAGAATCAACTAATAATAATCCTTTCAAAAACATTGAAAATTTTAAAAATTATTTGTCTTTTTAGTGGACCTTGGGCATGGTATTGTCAGATTTCCATTTTTACCGTTAATGACGAGAACGTTGTTAAGTAGTTTTTACGGTTTGAAAACTCTTAGTCTAAACACCAACCGGATGTTCAAAACCAAAACAAACTGATGAGTATACACATGAAACTTAATCATTATGTTCGATATTTTCGATATATTACGATCGGTCCTCGGCCGATATACCGACAAAACATACTGTACAACAGCAACCTTATGTTGTTACCGACCAATTTAAAAACGATATGAAATCAAGAATAAATTGGTGTTATGATTTATATTACAATTAAAAAAAAAAAATTAAAATTTTTTCAAATTATTTTTTCCTGACTAGCCGTTTTTGGTCAAAGAAAAAAATTGTTAAAATAACCCATTTTACTAATGTAAAATCTATCCGTTTTGTCATATATATAGGTAACGTGTTACAGGAATCCTTTGGATGTTAGCTAAATAAAATAAAATAACTTAACTTTTGCTTCAATCTTTAGCTTAAGTCAACTTGTAAAGTTGTAAATGTAAACAAATTAATTTTTTAATATTTACAATTGTTCATAAACTAGTACACTAAATACAAAATATTTAAAATACAATATACTAATGCAATTTATACTAAAAAATAAAATAAATAACATTGGACAATACTTTTTATACAATACTCATTTTTAAAATAAGTATCATAAGTCTCTTTGCCCTAAACTCAACCAAATAGTCGTAATCATTAAAGTGCATAATGCATTTGCTATTACATTAATATAGTGTGAGAGAGGAAAAACAAATCATGTGTAGATAACTGTCAGTTATATTTTCAATTTTTCCCAAAATAACTCAGATATAAAAACAAAAAGAACCAGTTGAATCATCATTATTTATCATTTTTATTAATGTTTAGAAAAACAGAATTTAAATATATCTTAAATAAAACGATCACGAAGTATATACATGATACATTATAGCTGTTTTATTGACCGATCAATATAAATGGGCAAACACGTAATATAAATAATACTGCCACAATGGCAACAATTGTTCCGTTATCCTCTGTGATATAATTATATTGTTGTTTTAATTTCTGACAAATGATTATAAAAAATAATGCCGTTGAATGTTTAACAAACTCGAGAGTACTTTGCATATCGTAAAACTATAAGCAAAACCGTTTCGAACAGACGTTAATTGGGTCATAATTATGGTAGTTATAATAATTAATTTAAACGAGTAAGAGCCGTCGCCGTTCTTCGAATAATAAAATACTTATATTTTAATTAGAAATTTAGGATTTTCATATGTATATACGAGTAGAAGTTTTAGAGTTTTCCAATAAATATAATTACAGCATGAAAAACTTCCATCGCACGTTTCGCATTCTATACGTTGTTAATAAAACAACGAGATTATATTATAATATATAATAATATAATAATAAGAGATTTGTTTAAAAAGTTCCAGAAATATTTGAATTCTGTGCCAACGTGGCATCGAAAAGCAGTAGAATTGACACCGTTGCTTTCTGTGTCTTCTACTGAGCTCATCTGTTTTTGAACATTATTCATAATATTTTTCGTTTTTTTGTTACCGGTGTTTTTTTTTTTTAATAAGTTTTTCGTATTTGACAATTTTTTTATGATTCCTGGGACATACAAACTTTTTGGGGGGGTATATGGTTGTAGAAGATTTTTCTTTCATTATGGTTTTTGAAGATTATGTTATGTTGTGACAGGAAATAATTATTATGATACAATTTCAAAAAGATATTTTTGTCATTTAAAAAAAAAAAAAGGTTTGGAATTGTTTTTGATTCTCGACATTTTCTTAATGTCATTGGTGACGCAAAATTGCATACTCCACACGCCGTCTGTTTCGAAAAATGAATAAAACTGGATTGGTGTAATTCGGATTTTTATTACTAAAAGGACCAGAGAGCGAAACAAAACGCGATTATGTGTTGATGTTTATCGTACCGTAGGCGAGTCAACGAGGGAAGTAAATGAAACGCGTGCAAAATAACAATAATCAAGGTGATGATAATGATGATGATGATGGTGATAATGATAGTGATGATAACGATAATGATGAGATATTATAAATATGGATTTCCTTCGATCGTTTATAATATTATTATAATATAGATCGAGACGATGTCATCGTCGTATAAAGACCACGTAGATAATCCGTTTTACGTTTTTCATCAAACGAACAACATAAACGTGTAATCACGTCAGTTTACAAAAACGACGACGACGACGTCGACGTGCGAATTAAACCGAAATTTTAATACATAAATAATATATATATATTTTTTTTAAACCGTTCGAGTATTGAGTGAAAAAATCGATTGATTCCCTAGTGTGTACACGGTGTTGTCGGAAAAAAAAAGAGGAGAATCAAAGCCGGCCACCGACTATAATTATAAAGTTAGAACGAAGCGGGAATAGTAAAGTTATACTTTCGTAGTGAATTTGACCTAATTCAGTTTGTTTTGAAAATGATCAATAATGATTTTTGACTTAACGTTTCGTTTTGGATATCTAAAGTTAGTATTTCCAGCTAAGGGCTTTGCTTGAGTTTTATTACAATATAATCACTGCTAAAAATCGTCAATAACAAATTATTAATATATGTAATTAACAATTCTAAACAAATAATTATAGGAAGAGGCTTGTAGGTACACTAATTGTTTTTTGTTTGAACAAAGATATTTTTAGGTTAGTAACATAAAACCAAAAAAAAATCTGATACTGTTGGTTGGTGTGTGATTGTATTAGGAGGGAAGCTTCGGGAGAGTTGTTATATAGAGTGATTTAATTTATATCTGTGCAAAACGATAAACTACCTGGTTTTAATGAAAAACGATTTTGAACAGAATATTATTTGTTGTATTTTTTCCGTTATTGCCAAAATAACTGAAAAATTAACAAAAATAACGCAAAAATTTAACAGGTTTTCCATTTTTAAAATAAAATAGAAAAAAAAAATCAATAATGACCTCCTTAATGCAATAATAAGATCAGATATACTACAAGAAAAAAAACCTGTACAGATATTTATGAAAGCATAATTTTAGGAAAGTTGCTTACATACACGGAACGCTGGAGTGGACACTGTTGTAGGTGAGAAAATCAAAAGGTAAAATATTGAGGAGAATTTCATGTATATCTGTACGTAACGATTAATCTTTGTTAACGAACAATGATTCTGAGCATTTTCCCATTTTTCTCGGTTTTTCATATTTATTAAGAAAGCCCTTGAAATAATTAAAAAAATGACTACTTTGAATTATACTTTTATCGTCAAATTTCATTTCAAAAAAGGCCTTTAATAAAAAAAAAAAGAAGCAAAATTTCTAGTAGAAATGTTGTTCACGGGAAAAAAAAATTATTATTTTTGTAAAACCAATACATTCCTCGGTCCGTTTAGAATCTAAAAAGAAACACATTACTATTAATACCAATATTTATCACATCTCTCAGGCCCTTAAAACTGACCCATCTTTTACTATTAGTTCACTTTTATTTGTTCAAGTTATAAGCATATTGTTTTTACTTCAACTTCTATGTGCTTCAAATATAAGTTGGAAATTTCGATCATCTCACCCGGGGATCTTGGGGATGACTCACCAAACTTTCGCGTATGGTGATTCAAATACTACGCTTTCTCTAACGCGGATTTCAATTCAAATGTAATTTGTACTAGCAAGCCGATTAGCATAACGCACTCCACTGCTCCCCCCCCTCGTTTTGCGTAAATAATTTTGATTGCTGTTAATTATTCGATATCGGTGGTTTATTACGTGCTTACCGTGCGGCATCTAGGAACTCGCTTATTATTTTACTAATTAAATCGCTCCGGAGCGATTTTCGCCATTTTTTCCCATCACGTCACTTTTATGCGCCACCTCATCCCTTAGGCTAATACCCACCGCGCGTTCGGTCGACGGCGTCCCGTGACGCCAACCGCGGTAATTACCGAACAGCACGATACCGTTTAACCGCGTATACCGTGTAGTTAATCGCCGGAGCACCCCGACCGCGGGTGTTTGTGTGTGTGTGTTGTCACCCCCCGCCCGGCGCGGCCGTCCGTAGTTCGCTGCAGTTCAAAAATCGCGTTTACGACTCGTGCCGGTTTTTATATGTACATAAAAGCATTTTTTTTTTCGCAGCCCTCCTCTCCGCCCAACACCGATATTATAACCGTAGCCGTTAAAAAGTTCCGCCGGTCTAGCTTACCAATTAAAACTTAAGCTCCTTTTTATTACCCGCGTCCTGCATTGTGTGCCGCGACGGTTAAAGCAGTACGAGGTTAGTTTTTTTTTACCATCGCCCCGCGATACCGTTATGGTTGGGTTTATGCACCGCGCTTTGTGTGTAGAATAATATTATGTATATATAATTACACCGGTGTGGCCGTGATTATTGACCCCGCAGTATTTTACCGGTTCGGGGGGACGGGGGTAAATTTGAACGTAGGCCCGCATATATAATATATTCGCCGCGGTGAAATTTTATACCTTTTCGGTAAAATATAATGTACGGCCAATAGTATGCCGTACTGAATATTTAACCTCGGTAAAATTCTCTAGTAAAATTATACCCCATATTCCACACGGAGGGCAAAGTCGTGCATACCGACGACCGATGATTTATTGTTGAATACGTGTGGGTCCGGACGGCCAAATATCCAAATCGAATGACGGAGTGTATCTGCGAATCGTTTCCGTTTGAAAAGAGGTATTTTATGAAAGCTAGTCGAATCGGTTCCCGTTTAAATTTGTGATGCATCCACTACCGGTCGAATTGATTTTCAATTGATGACGGTAAGACAATTAAATACGCACATTTCCCTTCCCGTTATTATATATAGGCTTAGGACTGTCAACTTAGAATTACTGAGATTTTACACCAGAAAAATGTCTGTATTCTATATTCGGTATACCTATTGCGGTATTTTGGAAATACGCCGATATTACATTATTTTAATACCTCGATAAGTGTAAAATACCCGCAATAATATAATAAAAGTTAAATAAAGGTTTAAAAATATACTAAATTATACCTACATGTATTGTATTTATTGTTTAAATGCAGGTATTAACGGAAACCAATAATTCGGCTCACCTTCAGAAAGTACCTTTTTCAAACGGGAACCGATTCGAATACATCCGAAGTGTACTCTGGTCAAGAAAACAATCGTATCCTTTGTCCCGTTTATACAGGCAGGCTTAATATTATTTTAGTGTTTACGCAGTATTGAGTAGAAATAAAAAATTGTCATCTGTATTTGTTTTGATTTGTAAATTATTTAAAATTATTTATGGTGTATGTGTGTGTGTGTGTTGTTATACGAGATATCAGCAAAACCCGGATAGTTTTTTTGACTTCTCGTATATACTTTTTTACTCTTTTTCGTGTTAGATTCTGTTTGTTATTGTATTAAGAAGACATTATACTCGCATCTACTCGTATCTCAGTTAAACAACCGGGTAAAAAACAATACTTACGCAGAATAAATAAAACTAGTTTATTTTTGAAATTAGAGTAAAAGTACTAATAATGATATTTATAAAGACCAGTATTTTGGAGGGGATGTCCTAGGTGTTTTTTTTTTTTTTTTGATTATGAGTTATTAAAGAAGTTATAGTTATCTAAAATAAAAGAAAAAATAGTTTTCATACCTTTTATATCGAACTGTATATTTTGAACAATACAAAAACCCTATCAAAGTTTCCCCCAAATATTGTTCTCTATAAATTGTATAATACTTTTACCCTAATTAATCAAAATCAAGGTAGTTTTACTTCTTCGGCATAAGCGTTGTTTTCGCACGTTACCCGGTATTTGGACCCGTAGTAGATGCGTGTATAGGTATAACGTCCTCTTAACAGTTTCTTTGGAAACGTTTACGATTTTCAGATCGAGTTTCATTTTCCAAACGATATCGCCGAAATGCGCGTTTCTCGACTACGGTTCGTCGCGTACTATACCCGCGTATTCGATTCGACCGCACTAACGCAAGTCATTGTCCGCGGACACCGTAGAACAATACAATAGTTCTAACCGTCCTGGTAACTGTCGCGGGGAATACTCGGGCGCGTATTATGATAACGTATTATACGGTTTACAAACGCACGACTTATAATACGCCTATGTATACGTACATTATTTAGATACGTCTAGGCTGTTAAACGCAAACGGTGGTGGCGTAGGTACACAAACGCGATTAATTCAGCAAACGGCGGAGGCGACGGCGATGGCTACCGACGACGGTAATTAATCGACGTTAAATCGTTTACACGGCGGCGGCGGCGGCGGCGAAAAGGGCTAAAGGTAAGTATGTATTTATACTAGGTGTGTTGACGTAAAAGCAATAATTACGCGGAAGCACGCGAGAGCTTCTGTTGCGGTCTGACGACGACAAACAATAATAATGCGTCGCGTCTTATAATCGCGTTGTTCAACGTCGTCGTCGTCCGTCGCGGAAAGGCTCAAAGTCGTTTGTACGCAAATAATTGTGCGTGTATAAGCGAAACTAATAGACAATTCTACTAGAACAGGCCAATTGATAAATACGAGAAAAATTGTAGGCATTATTTTAGATGCGGGAATTAATAGTTTTCAATTTTTATCTTAAATTCTTTTAAGCCATTATTGGCTCGGGCTTCTTATGATTGTATGTATGCGTATTACGTATATAATGTCTGTGTGTGTGTTTATGGGTAAGCACGCGAAACGCGAGATTACCGAGGGCTGTCGGTTTACGCGTACGGGTTAAGTTCGGTTTGGTTGAACAGGTTAGGTTGCACAGGTTGCGCACTCTCAAATTGGTAAAAAGAGTTCTAAATGACCTTATTTCGGTAAATTGATTCCTGAGGGGAAAAAAAGGTAGTATTTAAATTGAGTTCCTGTAAAATATGAACTGTATATTATACAAGTCAAATTTTATAATTACTGTATAAATTTAAAAAAAAAATTAAACTTCTATTATTATAATTCAATTGAAATAAATATATATATATATTTGTATAATATTAATTTCTCGGTAAAAATTTAAACGATAAGGATTTAAAAAACTCAAATTTGGTTATCGTATAGGTGGTGTATTTTGTCATTCTTTCCCGTAAGTGTTGTTCTTTATCGAGCGTATTTTTGTTTTTTTGTTTTGTGATTCGTGATTTTACATGCATCTCTGATTGTACTTTTAATTGTTTCTCAACATACCGTAGAGATCATTAGTGTCCGGGTGGTGTATCGATATTTGCTTCTGGTAGGTTATATAGGTAGGTAAGTGGGTTTACAGCCGAGACCCAACTTACCTACCATCCCTTTATACCCGGGACTCGATTTACCGCTTATAAAATGTATACAAATTTTCGTGGATCCAATTTACCTTCCCCTCTCTCAAGTACTTCCCGGGTGAAAGGTCTTTCGGGTTAAGACAGGAAACAATTTACTGGCTAACGACGTATAGGTACGAATATTTATAATATTATTATAATAACTCGTGCACATTGTGTTTTATTGCGTTTATGTTGTATAAAATCCATTTCGAAAGCGCACATTCGTCGCAAGAATATGAGAGTATATAAGGACATATTATTTTAGTCGATGTACCGCGAACGCGAAAAAGCCATACGACCAACTTTTTTAAAACAACGGTTTTTCGCAAATATCTTAATATCTAATCTATTTATCTTTATTGTCTTTTTGACGTTAATACCTATATAAGTGAGAATTATTATCTGTATAATAATAGTAAATTTTTTACAAATTTATTGCAAAACAAATTACAGTTTTCTTTATCGATGCTAGAATATTATAATATAGCATTCGACGTGTTTTGGCAGTGTAATTAAATTATTATTGTTATTATTATTATCATTATTAAGTATAGTGGCACTGACCTTCGGAGCGTTCATAATACGCGACGGCCAAGACGGCCAAGACGAGCCGAACGATCGCGGCCGTCCCTCGGCGGTGCCGATGCGACGAGTGTGCCGACAGCATGCCAGCCAATCTAGACGGATGATCGTTGGACCGAACCGGTGTTCCTGTCGCTGGCTGTGATGGCTGCGTCGGCGACGTTGACGATGTCTGCGCAGGCGAACGCGACGCACATGGTTCCCGAACACCTGTTGGCCCCAACGATAAAATTTAACGGTTAGTAGGTTATAGGGTAAGGAAAGGACGTGAACGACCGTTTAAGTCGAACTGAGCGAGAACGCGAATTTAAGTGACATTATGTAAATCGACTTTAATGTAAGTATTACACAGTTGACAAGGTTTGACGATTAAAAGATGTTATCATTTTTGTTTATAAAAACTGACGGTAAAACGACAATAAATGATACGGATTTTTTTCTGGCTCGCCTGAACAATTTGAAAAACAGAGCTTACGCCTTTTACGACTTTTTGAATTACGACAATCAATATTGTAATTTTACTGCAAAAAATTATCCTACTATATATGTGAACATTTGTGAAGATGTATGGATGTGTGTAACTCTTTAACGCTAAAAACTACTGAAAGAATTTTGATGAGTTTTGGTATAGAAATAGATGTGACCTTGAAAAAAACATAGACTACTTTTTGTCGCGAAAATAAAACTAGAATAACATAAAATAGGAGATAAAAGGTTTTTGGGTATTTTTGGTATGAAAATGAAATTATTTTTGTTGGATTACTATAGTAACATGGACGCAATGAAAAAAAACCTATTCGCTATACTGAGTGGGTTAATGAAAAGTGAAAATACATACAAAATTATCTTTGAGACTTTGTATTTTTTTGTATACTAACAACACTACAGTACTATTATGTCCCCATAATTTTAATTAGCGTTGTTATAGTGAATAGATGGTTTAATCTCTGTGCTGTGCAAGTATGTATGGAAAAACGGACGAAATATTATATAATACACTAGAACACATAGTCCGTGGACTACCCATGTTTCACCTATTTAAGCAAAATAAAACATTAAGACGGGCGAGGCCGGGCGTAGGTCAGCTAGGAATATATCAATATATTTTATTTAATGAAAATAGACAATAGTTTATGATGGGTCGCAAACTAATATGAAGCTACGTAATAGGATATCAATAGGCAAAAAAAAAAAAACCATAAGGGAGGATAAGACCTCATCTCTTACGCCACTTACACTCTATAGTAATATGTAGATATAAATCCGGATTTGTCTAAAACAATTAAATTTTGAATTTTACGATAATTCATGTTTCCTTTTTTTGATTTGTCAATATTATTTAATATCTATACAAAAAAACATTTATAATATTTTGATTGGTTCATGTGAATCGTACAAATAGATATTTTTATATCAAAATAAGAATTAAAGGCCAGCTGAAAAATGCTAGAGAATAACAGTGAAGTTCTTGAACTTTAAGAAGTTGTCTAAAACAACTAAAATAACAGATTGGTATATGATTGTATATGAGCCCTGGAAATGACGAGCAAGATGGACAAGAAGTTGAGAATTTTTGAAAACAAAGTTTTTTAGGAAAATAGCACCTCATAATATAGTCACAGGAAGATGGCAAAAGAGGTAATCAGTTAGCTACAGAGATCGATGACTATGAGATCTATAACTATAGTTATAGAAAAGAAAAGATTCGGTGTTTAGAGCATTTTCTTCGTCAAAAAATTGTCGAACCATTAAGGTCAAAAAAAAAATTATAGAGATATGAATGACATGATATTATTGTATATAGTAGCAGTCAAAATACTTATTAAAGAGTAGGTCGGAAAAAGAAAAAAAAAAACATTACGAATATAATAAATTATATAAAATGCGTACGGAAATCCAAAATCAGAGTTTCAATATCCGGAATGACTGTATTCAATTCTTTATTTTAGCCGTGTATTTGATGTTGTCGATACAATATAGTGTGATTTCACATCATTCGGCGGAATGATGATCATTTTCCACGATAAAAATATCGTTCGATACGACATTTGTTACAGTTTACAATACAAACAACGATATTCAGCTAATTAGCTCATTTATATACAGAGTTATTTTTTATCATGAACTAGAAATTATCTTAGAAAATTTTAATTGAATTTGATTCCTGTTTTCTAAATTGTATGAAATCAAATTCACTTAAAATCCCCCGAGATAATTGCTGGTTCATAATAAAAAAATCACCCTATGTACAAATATTATTCGCACTTATACAGTGTATACTGTACACGTTGTACACCATGTACGCTATAAAAACACAAACAGTTAAACGGCAACAGCGCGTGTAATGTTCGTATAACGTAATTTTCATGTTTCGTTTTATGCGCATAGTGTTATATTGTATTATTGTTTTGTAATATTGTAACGTGTATTATATTAAATTGCGTTTCGTTGAGTTTTATACGCTCATAATTACTATGAAGGTACTTTTTCACTGTACACTCTTGTAGGTACGGCGTAGTGTACACATCAAATGAAAAACCGTTACGAGTATTCGTTTCTTTGATGCGAAAAACAGATACACACACGCATAGAGAATGCAAACGTAATATAATATTATTATGATGTTATTTTTCAATGATATTATTATTTATTATGTGCACTTTCACCGATTGTGTTTTTAACCCTATAAATGCATTTATTTTGTAAAAAAAACATATTATATTGGTTTTCAGTATTCATACACATGTATAACGGACAAAATACGAGTTTCTATTATGTGTTTGTGACCGCAGGTATACGAAATAAAAGGGTACATTTTTGAAAAAAGTAGTATGAAAAATTTGAATAAAATCATAAAAAGATTGTACATGTTATAATGACTGAAAAAAACATGTATATAATATTTACTCAAAATTTTAATAAAATAGCAAATAATCGCCATTCTTGATAAAAAAAAAAAATCAACCTCTGTGTATGTATTTTTAAAAAGACTTTCTAGGATAATGGGCACAGGTGTAGCCGCACGCAGCTATAGGTAATTTAATGTATATCTGTAAATAACAATTAATCATTGCTAATGAAAAAGGATGTTGAGCGAGGTTCGGTTGATAGTGTTTCTTTATCAATAATATAAATATGTCATATTATGGTAAAACATTTATATATTATTTTCTTTAATAATATTTGTTTAATATTGTACCTATTTTATTAGGAAGGTAGGTCAAATTTTGAAGTAGAAAAATCGATCATGGTTCAGAGTCATAAATTCGTACCAATATCAAATACAAATTTTATTAGTTTGTATTTTTTTATTAAGATCATGATTTTATCATCCAGAGAAATTCAATAACACTCGTTCATACCTCTCAATGTCCTAGTGACAGACTTTGGCTTATCTCTCACTCAGATAAGCCAAAAAGGTAACTCCGAAAATTCAACATAACCTAACCATGAGAAATTCATGTCAACACGAAAATGTGAGCACAATGGCTAACGAGACCCTGTATGTCTGTCAAATATCTCCTGAAGGTTGTTTCACGTTCCTACGGAGTGTTCCACCAAAAAAAAAACCCACCTTTTCCGAATTCCCGTACTCCGGTCGACATGATCTCTCGGCAATAGACACGTGACTCGATATAGACAATACCCAGAAGCGTATGTGCTACAGACATGTGGGGATTTTAATTCATTCCGAGTCAAATGATAAATGACCGCATAGGCATACGACCGGATGAAATAACTACAACACTTGGCACACTGTATTGTGTTCTTCCTCATCTCACACAAAATGACTTTAATTATACGTCTCTGATCTCGGTTTTCCGCGACGGAAATTTCGTTAATGTCTGAACGAAAACTGTACACCCATTCTATGCACGCCCGTCGCCCATACTGCGGTGACTATGGCACAATAATACACGGTTTGACTTACAGACCATCCTTGTTCTCATTGTTCGTTATAAAAACCAATTTAGACACCCGTGAATCACTGACTTATGTAATTTATTGATATTAAATTATCATTTGGCCTAATATTTTAATTTCCAAAAAAAAAAAAAAAACAACACACATCATAGGTAAATGGATAGATCTCTCGCTACGTTCCGAATATAAAATAAAACTGTAGGTTAGTCAAGCCAGACCATCATAAGTAGACAATATTAAAAATATCACAGGTATTTAAATTATAGATATGACATTTAAATTAAATGCGATAATGCAATAGGACGTAAAAGAATAAACCGGATCGAGTAAATAAAAAGATAATAATAAGTGCTATTAATAGAGTACTCGAAAATGATATAACTATGTGAACAAAATTGATGAGAAAAATTAATGAATGGATCGATCATATAAGCAGATTTGAATGTCTGTTGAAATTATTAGTATTAAAGATGGGATATTGAAAGGGAGAACCGCGTTAGAAGACATGATAGGTACTGTCAACTATACAGACAATATGATGGAATACTCATATAAAAAACAGATCATGGAAAGAATCAATAGGTAAGATGCGATTTTTAATTTAATTAGATAAACGGTTAAGAACATACAACATCGTACGTGGATACCGGATACATATATTTGTTCTACAAACCGAATTTTTCGGCCACGTATTAGACAAATGTAAATTTGCGTGTATTCGTCTATTTTTATATAATTAAAACCTAATTCAAAAACCGTTTTTAATTTTGAAATCGGTTTCCACATCAAAACCTAAACAGAAACCGTTAAACTTGATTGCACAGTCGAACTCTGCAGATTTAAACATATTGTGATATTTCTTTTTCCAAGGATTTTTTTCGGTTGGATATTTTGTGTCCAGGGTCAACAGTACTATTCATCGACAGCTGCTATGATTTTATCGTCAGAATATAATAAGTATTTTCTATCGTTTGACTAGAAAGTTCCTACCACGCGATTTTTTATGTAATTGTTTTCAGGTCGCACACGAATGCCAATAATAATAATAATAATATCATAATGCAATCGGCAAATTAAAGAATATCGATTTTTCATCCCGCAGGGTGTATTATTTTACCGTACCGTATAAACATACCGGTCGTCGTCGTATACAGAGCAAAGCGGGGTAAGGAGAAGATGGTCGCATCAGTAATAATAACAGTAATTTTCGAATCCGTTTACATTTCGAGAGGTTTTTTTTTGGCTCGTATATTTATAGGGTGGCACGAGCGAAACGTGAAAAAAAAACCCAAGACCGTGCCGACGAGTTTCGGTCGCACGTTGCGTGCACCGGAAACGGCCACTCTGTCGGCGATTTGTTCTTTGAGGCTTTTTTTCCTTTTTTTCTTCCCCTCTCCCGTATTTTATTTTATTTTCCCCCTCGTCTCCCCTGTAACGGTCTACTCATTACCGCAGTACTGACCACACACACACACGTGTATATTAAAGAGACCGTAAAACGCCCGAAAAGGAAATGTCGGCCGTTCACGCTATAACTATATAAAGGGAGTGATAGGAAATATATAGGTATTTTTAAGGCGAGACGGTGACCTGCCGCAGTGGGTTAGGTCAGGCGAGAGGTGGCGGGGGAGGGGAATAAGTGGATTTATTTAACGGTAAAAACGAACGCTGCAGATGGACAGGGGGGGTGAGAGGGGGGGACGAATAGGGGAGTCTACGGCAGCAAGAGGAAATGTATAATAATAATAATAATAATAGTAATATCTGCACGTTATATTGTGTACACGTATTAATATATTATTATAATACTTGTATATGACTCGGATATATTATATATATATATATATACGTATAAGCGAAAACATCGCACGATAGTTCCGGGAAGTAAACCGAACCTACATATTTATATGTAGAATATCGTATATACGTGTGTGTTATTATTGTATCGTAACGTTTCGAAGAAATGCCCGACAAAAGCGGAAGTCGTTCGCCGTCAGCGGGTGGTTAGTGGTAGGAGGGGGAGGTATGTGTGCGTTTACGGCGACGACACACCGGTTATATTATATTATTAATATCACTATGATTATTATTAAAATGTCGTATAAATTATGGGGACAATGTCCACGACGCAGAGAGTGGCGCGGAGGTGAGAAGACGACTCGCGACGATTCGTTCGTTCTTTTGACTTTCCGGCATCCGACTCAGTGGCCAACATGCACGGTTTTACGCTGTTTCCCGAATTCTCTCGCGTTGGCGTGTTTTTTTACAAATAAATAGGTAATAAAAATAAAAAAAAGTCATGATCTCGTCTCTGTTTACAAATATACACTATATAACTACGCAGGTTTATGATTTTCGTACAGCCCGTGTAGAAAAAAAAAAAAATAAAATAAAAATCGTTTATTTATACACTAATATTATTTCCCATTGATTTTATATATTCAGTCGCGTTTTTACGGTCACTTTTGTCGTACATACCCGATGATGATTTTCAAATTGAAATCGCTGTCCAAACAATCGAAGTATAGGGAAAAATCGTCAAGGAAGAAAATTTTCGAATGAAAAAACGTCAAAGGACAAATAACTTTTTTCCTTTTAGCTTGAATGTTGAAAATTGATTTTAAATCTATGATTTTTGATTATGAAAGGAACGAAGAAGCATATGATTTCACAATGGTGTTTACTTTTTTAAAAATTTTGTATTCCTGTGGACATATTTGCTACCAGCAATTTTGCATCGATTTTCAATGATAGCACATTTTCTTAAAGAAAACCTTTCTTCCGCCTACTAAAGTGGCTGCACCCATCCCCATTATCCTAGGACACTTTTTTATGATGTGTATTTTTTTATTGTTAGCCCTCGGACATTATTCCCTTCAAACATTTTTTTCTCTGGACATTTTATGGATATTTTTTCCTCGGAGATGTTGGTAGAATAATATACACACGACTTTCCACGTTACAGTACTAGAGAATCAGTTTCTCTTTGTATTTATTCAACACCGTTATTTATTTCTGTTCTTTTTTTTATAATATATTACGACAAAATAATAATATCGGGGTGATTCAAAGTGAATTTAAATTAAAAATTAAATATCACGATATTCAGTAGATAGGTATTATATATGCAGTCTACTAACTTGCAGTTTTTCATGTTGTTTGTATACGTCATACGTGGCGTTACCGTGTAACAATATTATTATGCGTAGTGCGGTTTTTTGGTTGGTGAACGTAGGAGCGAACGACGTTCCGGTTTTCAACGTATTAATAAGATTTCCAAATTATCGTAGAACTTTTAGTATTATTTATAATAATTTGAAATTGAAGAAATTTTGTTTATGTATGTCTGTAAGTAACTTTTCTACCAGATATCTTGTTTTGAGCAAAAATACAACAGGCGAGCTTTTATGATTTTCCAAACAGTTTATTATATAAATTGAAAAAAAAATGAGGAAAAATGGACAAATGCATGACAGTAAAAGTTCGAATGTATTTTTCTACAAGAAATCTTACTCCTAAATTCATGAGCAACATCTTTTCTGAAAGAAAATGTCTATTTGATGCATAATATGATATTTACGGAGATAAAAATTTGATTATTTTCAATTTTTTTTGTTTTTCATTGTTATTGAACTAAAAAATAATTGTAGAAACCGAGAAATATTAAAGAATTCTTATATTAGCCTTTTCTATATACAACCTTCAAAACTTGTGTTAGTTACTTCAAAACATTTACCTTTTTTGAAATTGTTCAGTTGTTATTTGGTTATTTGTAAATAAAATTATATGATCGAGCAGAAATACTTTTAATGTTATACAAGATCTATCATAAGTTTTACTTTGAGGTCAAAAAAAATAATTTAGCGTTATGTAGTAGTTTTTATTTTGTAAGCTTATGATCAAATTTCGACGAAAATCATATAAACCACATTACAAAACAATCATGTTTTACCGAACTTCAATCAGAGTCGTAGTTCGTTAGCAAAGATTTATCGTTTTGGGTAGGTATAAATGAACTAAATCTATTTACCATAGCTTCTTACCTTCCCACCTACAACAATGACACTACCTACCAGCAGTATCGGCTCTTTTTTCATTGTTATACTACGACCTCCTTCGTACATTTTCGACTCTGAATATTATTATTATACAATACACGGTTTTCCGTATACAAATTCGAACCATATATTATACTGCGACGGCCCAACAAAGACATTTCATCGCTGTTCCGGAGACAATCGCAATTATTATTATTACCTGTTGGAATCTCGCAAAGGTTTCTTTTTCTCTCTATATAATATAATTTATTTTCGACTTATTCGTTTATTTTACAAATGTCTTTCTCCCCTGTCTCGGCGCGTAGTTATGCGATTTTCTTCGACTTATCCTTCAATTTACTATGCACGACACGTACGTCTACAAACAGGTATCGAAAATGCACCATTGTAACTAAATAAATATAACAATACATAGGTACGTTACATTTCCTCTCTTTATTTTCATATATTTTTTCTTTATCCGTTTTCGGGAACTCGCGGCAAATGATTTTTTTCGAATATATTTCACTGACAATCGCCAGCTATGATATGTATACCTATAGTAGTCCCGAGGGACTTTTATGTTTACCTCGGTGCCTTTATTTTTATTTTTATTTTTTTGATTAAATACGCCAATATTTTAACTTTATACCTAAAAACTTAATCCCGAAAAAAAATAAATAAATACTTTACCCGTTATTTATACGGCGAAACGAACCTGACTAAATTCGAAATTTCGTTTGTAATTAATTTTAACACAATTGATTTTACTTGGAATATAATTGAAAATTAATTTTTTTATCACGTTTTTTATTCAAAAACTGTTTTAAGTTATTTTGCACTAATGTCATTTGTTTTTATAATAATCTAATTATTTAATTATATATTAAGCTCATAGTAAAACAAACGTATTGATTATACTATGAAGTGTTTTTTTTTTGTGTCTGTTAAGAATTTTTTCTATCGAAATGGATTTTTTTTTATAACTGAGAATCCTATTGTTGTCATTCATCTGAAATCTATATAATTTAAACGTACACTAATCTCGTTTTTACAACTTCATTTCTATATGCAACATAAATTTTAAATCTCAAAAAAAAAAAAAAAAAAAAAAACCATTAAAGAACTTTAACTGGGACGGAATGAATTTAAAAACAATAAAATAGTGTAATATAATAAGTATAATTTTTTTTTTAAACTTAAATACATGGTGCTCTGATAGACCTCTAAACCATTTTTTAATAAAGTAACTTTGAACGAAAAAAATGAGAACAAAAAATTTTGTTTTACGTCGATTCTGTATACGTAGTTTTGGTTTTCAACTTTGACATCGATCCCGATTTAAAACGAGCGATTAAACGTCTAGCCGAGTTGAAGTATAATAATAATAATATACATTTATAGGTAAAGGCATTGTTTTGAAAATGTACATTTACCGTTATCCGCACATTACAAAACGACAAACTATTATACTTAAAACGTCACTGCGTTTCATGATAATTTATATAATACTATACTGTTAAGTGTTTTTGGTTTTGCATTTCAATTATAACGGACCTAAATATTAAATATATTATTCTGGCGGAGCATTAATTCACTTATAATGCTATTAAAAAAAAAAAAAAATAATAAATTAAAAATAATTGAAACGTATAGTTTACGAGAAATTACAGGCAATAAATATTATTGATACCAAAAATGTTCGAAAACGATTAAAAAAAAAAAAATAAATCGTGCGCCGATCAAATATTTATGAAAGTATTTCAATTTTTTTTTAGTTAACCCAATTTAATGGAATAACCAGTAGCGTTAGAGGGTTCCACCTCCTTAAAAATGCAATAACTATGAGTATTATATTTAATAATATTGTCTTGAAATCGTACAACTCACAACTGAAAAATACTTGATTTTTTTTAAAATAAAGATTGGCTTTATTCAGATTTGTATTTTAAATTTATATTGTTTAGTCAGGTATAAAAAAAGAGAATAGGTATTACGACTTATTCGTAAATCGAGATTATTGTTTACCACGTCCCCTTTCCGTTTAAAATTCCTTGGGCACACCGCCGAAAAAAACCACAGGTAGATCGTAGTATATAATATATTATAGTGAAATGAAACAGCAAATTTACCGTCAACATTAAACGAAACGCCTCTGTGCGTGACTCCGGTAAACTTCGGGGCTGAGGAAGGATTGGGGTGTATGAGGCTATAGATTAGGTTGTAGGTGATAAGTTTAAAAACCAAAAACACACTCGCGATAGTAATTATATATGTTCTTATATAAGTATATATTATAAATGTTCCACTAGGACTTTGAAGCTTGAAATTGTTAATGCGCTATAACTTTTATCTGGAATATACTCAAGGAGTGGTATACCTACCAATTGTGTTTTGTTTTATTCTGACGAACCGTCTGATAAATCTAAAGTTAATTAATATTAATAATGATTAACGGATCAGTTATTAAGTTACATAAATCGCGATGTCATCATGCGAAATCTAAACGACCTGTACTAAGTTCGATACTCTTTTGCTACACTTTAAAGCGATTAGTTTTATGATAGATGTCTAATAAACGTAATTTTTTTTTTTTTTGTTTTAACTAAACTCCTGATCATTTATCTGTACCTGGATAATTAAATTGTAATGTATCTTTTTTCTCCATCCAGATAATAATTGTTCTAGTAATATTATTATTATCACTTCACTTTAACTAGATATTTTAAATATTAACTTTACACAACGCGATCTACCGGCCCTATACAATATATTGTCCTGAGAAAGGGTTTCGGATAAGAAAATAGAAAAAATAAAATAAAAAAGGTGGCAAGTATAATATAATAGATATGTCGTCGAAGAAAAAAAAAACAAAAACGAATAAATATCAGTTGCCAAATGCCTCGCAGGACTGCTGCACGTTTACAATATTGTAACGACTGTGCATTGGTCGTGCGTGCGTGCGGCCGACGAAATTCGTAAGTTACGAGTCTCCGGAGACTCGTAAGTCAAACGAAACAAAGTCTGAAAAATTAAAATCTCTCGTCGTCGGAAACATACGATGATGTTGACGGAGAGAAGGGGAGTGGGTAATATAGCATTACGGCGTGTCTATAATTCACGGACGAAATCGATAATATCGCTTTTGGAATCCTATCGATATCTTAAAAGTATGTATGAAGCACGACGATTTGATCATTTTTAAGTGATATTATTATGTTTATTACTAGTGTAATTCGAGTTGGAAGTCAGATTAAACATAGGTGAATTTGAGATTTTTTTTACTAAATCTGAAGTTTAATCAAAATACATAATTTTTATGCGGGGGGGGGGAATTTTTAAGGCATTCCATTTTTTTGAGGTGTGTCAAAATTTCCCTATAATTTTGGCATTATATATAGGTATAATATGTACGAAAATTATAAAATTATTAAGGATGAAGAACGAACCGACGGCCGTTTATAATAATGTATTCATTAACTTTTAAAGTTTTCGATACGAGGTGTGCTTTAGTAGCAGTGACAGCGCTGGAACCAATAAAAGTTAAGTGTCTTCTTTACATAATATTACCTATATTTTAAACTTTAAATAAAATAATAATAAACTGTGTGTTTGCTGGTTTAATTATATTTCATTTTGATTTTTTTTTTTTATATAATTATTACTTAACTAGGAAGTCTTTTTAATTTTAAAATATATTAAAGATTTTCCCGATTGTACTAGATGTGATGCCAGCTGCTAAAGAAAACAATAAGCTATTTTATCGAGTTTTAATGTAGTCACATTGCACTATACGCATTGCTTTTTAGTACATTTTTATACTAAAAAAAAAAGTTTTTTTCAACCTTTAAAATAATTTTTAGACCATTTTTATTAAGGAATTTTTTTAAACTTTTTTTATATAAATGCATTAAATTAAATTTTTCGAAGGCATCTAAATCCGTATCCTTATTATAATATTTTATATGTGATAAAATAAGGTTTTTTTTGTCCGAATTTCTAACTATAGTTTCAAACACACATTCAATGATATTGTATTGTGGTGGGGGGAGTGGTTTAAAAAAAATTGACAAATATACTACAGATTATTTAGTGATTGTATATAATATACGGGTAGACGGACTTAAAACCTCGTGGCGGCGGGACGATTTTCCATTCTTATCCGGTCGGAACTACGTCGTAAATTTTAAGCGTTGTCGAGACATTTATTATTGACATGTCAATCCGATCGAAATTTGACTAATTTATCGGTACGAGTCAACGTGATGCTTTTGCGATAACGAACCGCTCTTCGCGCGCATAATAATAACGCGGAGTGCCGGTCGTGCGCAAATGCCAAGTAAATATTTGCACACTGCAGCCATGATAATAATAATATGTAAAATATTGACGAGCGGAACCGGCTCCCGAGAAAATATAATAATTTATTAAAAACATTTATTCCATTTTTAACAAGATAATGACGTGTTTTGTTCGATACTAAATACAATATATTATTCACGAATAATGCGTATTAAACGGCCGGTTACTCATCTTCAGTATTTACCCTACTATAATATTATTACTATAATAATATTGTTTAAATATATTTTTTTTTCATATAGTCGTCGGCGATTTGATATTTTCCTAATACGCAAACAAACATCAGGGAAATTATTAATTTAGGGAACGTAAAAAAAGGAATACAACTGCGACGGGTCGGACATGTGAAATATTATTAAAATTTGGAGAAAATATAAATCCCATACTCTAATACGGGTCGTGCTGGAACGGAATCCATCATAATAGGGAAAATATTTTTGAGAAGGCCGAGGCCTGAGGCTGTAGAAGAGGACGTGGAATTATTAGGGAATAGATAAGAAATGGATTTAGAGACTTTAATAAGAACTTAAATTCTCGTAAAAAGAATTGTGATTTTATATTTTTCCAAGGATTTTAATTATTTCCTCACGATTGATTAGTTTAACAAATATACTTTCATTTATATTAGACTTTTCGTCAAATAATTTATTTTGATTTATAACCTCTATGTATAAATTTTTTCCTACATTGACAAAAAAGTCATGTAGTTCATTGCAAATATCTATGTTAGACTCTGTAATTACACCGTCTTTATTTATTAACTTGCTTATTTTATTTTTATTTGGGTTTTCAATGACCTCGTTGATAATGCTTCAATATTTAATCTGTTTTGATAATATAATTGTTTTGATTTTCTAAACAATATATTTAAAATATTTCTATACAAATTATATAATTTCTTCAAAATAATATCATATGGTCTAAATTTTAATTTTTTAAATCATTTTTCCCTATTTCTAATTGAAATTACAATTTCAGTATAAAACTATTCTTTTAGTTTGCATGTTTTTGTTCTTTTAATTTTTATTTATTTATAGCCAAATACAAATAGTTTATAAAATCACTAATTTTCGAAAAGAAAATTTCAATCAAAGTTTAAAAAAATTAAATCTAAACTCTTATGTGAATTTTCATTATTGATTAAAAGTTCTAAATTATTTATATTTACCTTTTTAATTCTTTTAATATATGATGCTTTATTTACGTTATTTTGGAAATTACATAGAATTAAAATCGTAGCATGATTGGTTACATTATATCTGAATATATATACATATTAGTTAGTTATATCGTTATCCACATTTTTGATGAGAAAATGATCAATGCCGGTTTTGGAATGACTAGTAACTCTGGTGAAATTGTTAATACATAATAAATGGTTTTATTTATTGTAAGTGTTTGTTTTTGTTAAACTATCTTCGATCAGAACCTACGATTAGTACACGAGTACTTATCAAAAAAAAAAAAATTTCATAATATGAGATCTCTAAAGCTTTAATAGAATTTTTTTATTTATAATATAATGATGAGTGATGACATTTCTGCAGATTTTACCCGATAGTTATTGTGTTTAAGAGGATTATTAAACACAACAATTAAAATAATCAAAGATCTCGATTTATTCATAATTAAAATGATTTTTGTACAACATACTGCGATGTAATAACTGCATGTTATAACTTATATTTCACTGCCTGTGATAGTAGCAACAACAAAAACATTCTCAAAATTGAAATTAATCAAAAACTATTCATGGAATAGCATGGGTCAGGATCGTTTTTCTAATATTAATATTTCAAACATAGAATGATGAGATTTAGCTCATAAACTAGATATAGAAAAAATTATTTATACATTTGCAAATACCAAAACCAGAAAAAAATAACTTTCTCAAGTGATAAGTTATAAATATGTAATTATTTAAACGTAAATACATATAGGTATTTGGTGTATAAAATGTATTGTAAACATAAAACTAAATTACTGATATATTCTTATTAGTATTAATATATTTTTATAAATATATTAAACTATTATGGTTATACGTATTTGGTTAATCTATTTAAAAGTTTAATGAGACTAGGTATTGGGTGGGTTACAAAATAAATGTATAGAATTGAAAATATGTGTCATGCCCATCATTATTGGATTTTCTAAATTTTATTTACAAAAACCTAGACTTTTGTTAATATTACCTCGTTTTTTCCAGTCGAAAATTTATCGACTGTCAATTTTTGTTCACAAATATAAGCGTGAAAAACTTGAATTAAGGCCCCTTCATTAAAAGTGACACTGTACCCCTAATTGATCTAATTGTGCCACTGGCTACAACTAATACGTTATTAAATTGTGCATATTTTGTTCGACCGGCTTATAAAATGTTTTGGCATGGTTATTATACTAGATACACTATAATTGATTCGCGTATTATTTCAGAACCCCCTAGTCGACTTTATCATTTTTCAAGTCAATCAATAAAATCTGGCTCGTCGGCTCTAAAACTGTTTCTTTAAACTCCCGAAACGTATTTACTAAAAACTACAATGCTACTTACCCATTCAGGTATCAGCGTCATTTTAACACAATTGCATACCTACTGGGGGAGGAGAAAAGGATTTTGCAATTTTCACACGAGGGATTTTACGTGTAAATAACCTCTTTTCAACATTTTTAACAAATCGCTTTTTTCATAAATCCTCTGATTAGAGATAGGACGATTAAAATAATCAATATGAAAGCAATTGCTGAAGCTTGAGGGGTTTTTGGAGATAAACGGACATTCAAAAGGTACAGAAAAGAGATGCCAAGTGAACCGGTTTTTATAGGTATATCCGTTGTAGAATTTGATTGAAGGGGGGAGGATCTTTAAACCATTTTGGCCTTGAGAGGATTTCCGAAATAAGTGATTCGATTTATTTTTTTTTAAATTAATGTATAGGTATACTAAAATCGGCATTAAGATATATACATAAAGGTGGAAAACATAAACTTAAAAAAAAAATATTTATAATAAATTAATTTTAACGGGAAATAACTGCGGTGCGTGATCGTCAAAATTTAGTTTTTAATCGAATGACTAAAATTTAATTAAAAACGCCGAAATGAGCCGCGCAAAACCGATAAATCCAATTTCATCTGTCTGTCGATACACTACGACGGCGGAAATAAATATTATTAACAAACGAAAACCTGCAGTGGGATCGGCAGAAATGTATAAAACAATTGCGTAAGTACCTATACAATATTATATTTATGTATATATATATACGAAAATCTTAATTAAACAAAATATTTTGTCCGCATTCAAATCTTCGGTTTCCCCTATCCTTCGCCCGATTGCCGTCCTTATGTCACCACTGCTGTTCGGTAAACAGCAATCACATTTTACAATACGCGCAGGGGTGTTTTGATTTTGCTCGTGGTTCACCGCAGTTCTCACTGAGACGTAATATTATATAAAATTTAATTTTTTCTTTTTTTTTTTTTTTGTTAAACGATACAATAATAACATAATAAATTCTCGCACACGTGGAATTACGAGGACGCGTGTATTCATTTTTTTAGCTGCTCAGCGGAGATCGCGGAGACTTAGCGGAATTGAAATCTTTGTTTCTAGGAAAACTTTATTTCGGTTAGTGAAAAATGTTCCGAAACATTCACACCGTATAATACCTGTCACAAAAAAAAAAAAAATAAAAATAAAAATATGTATTTTTCGCACGGCGGTACTTTACTCCGGAAACATTTTTCTAAATCCCCGCCAATAGTTTTTAGTACAAAACTAGATAACACGTCAATTATTTTATGGTGATAAGATTATTTGTACACTCTGAAAACTTTTGAATGAATATGCAAATATTTATTAAGAGTACCAAAATAATATGCCAGTAAATAATTCTAAAAAAAAAAAAAAAATGTATGGATTAGAAAATTTCGTCATATTTTTAATAAATTTCATATCCTACGACAACCTGCTTGAATGAAAACGCATTAATAAATAATAATATTTTATCTAAAAGCTACCCACTAATGTTACCTAATGAACCTACTAAAACAGCTCACCTGCTGATAATGTACATCAACAATTTTGAAAACAATTTTCGATTGATTTTATAAGTTGATACATAGTGACTAAATACTTTCTATACTGCATTTGCACTCGAATCATATTTAAAAAACAGATATCTTCTGCAAGTCCCAATACGGATTATTCGCTGTCAGTGGTGGGGGAGAGAGCAACGCACGAAATGGCAAAAACAGGCAAAAATTAAGGGGGGAGTAGAGAACCTCAATTGCCATTTGAAATAAAAAATAGCCTTGTTAATTAAACTTATTGTTTTTTTTTTTGAACATACTAACATAAACTATTACAAACTGTATTTGTCGTAAAATATATGAACCATTATTATGTTAATTAGTTGACATTTTAAACGAAAATTGTAATAATTGTCTACGGTTCTTTTCAAATTGTAGAGTTCCAATTCCAAATCTGCGGGGTTGCGGAACGACTGTTCCCTGTGCCCCACCCGCGGATGCCACATGAGTCGCGTAAACTACCGGGTTTTTCCACACAGGTACGTGGACGTGGAAAAAAAAAGCGAAAAACGCCAACGGTCGAATTTGTCGTTTCGACGACACCGGTGGCGGCGGGGGACGTAAATCAAACGACAATACGAGTACAGCTATACCATCGTGTATACGCGACGTCGAGTTAAACGTTGCCGGGGGAATCGTACCCATCATCCGCCGCCGCCGGGGCCAGCCCCGAACCGATAAAATATTCATGAATTTCAATTTTGCCGTTTAGATTTTGCACTCAGCCACCACTCTCCAGTCACCGCCAGTGACCGATCCCTCTCCCGTCGACCGTTACTCTCCCACCACAACCCCTCTTTCCACTGATACTCTCCCCGTCTGCCAGTTTCGATGCCGAGCGGATATCCCTTCCTCTTCTTCACCTCCTTCTACGGCCGGAGCGTGCAGCCATCGGAGGTCCCCCGGCCCCCAGTATCGCACCGCTCCCGAGCCGCGTGTCCAGAATTCGCGATACGCGCGTAAATCAATTGGCGCCGTGAACCCCTTTAAATATTACCCATCTCCCGCCTCCCCACCTTCTCGGCGGGGCTCTATATATATATATATATACACACGTATAATACGCGTTTCATATTATATTAACGAGTGTTCCCGCGGCCGTTTCCCGTTTCTAAATTGATTGACTTGATCTAAGAGTGATGGATGTACGAGACGATTTGCTATTGCCACCACATCGGTGTGATGTAATCAGACTGGCCAATATTATCGTTAGCGTTCTCATTCTCCACACAAGGTGTACCAATTAGTTGTCTAAGCGACCGTCTAAAGGCTTATCACGTGTAGCGTAGACTAGGAATCGCACATTTATCGACTGAAACAAGACCGATTTGAACTCAGCTTCCAGCTATAATATTTTGCGATTTTGGTTAGGTTAAAGAACAAAAATTTAAGGACATATACAATCAGCTACAAACCTGTTGTACAATAGGTAACCACTTAAGCAAATTATTTGAGATTATCCCGTTGAAAGCCGTGTCTCCACTGTGTGTGGAGAGTCTGCGTGTAAATGATATTACACGCGAAACGGCCTAATGGCCGTTTTAAAAAGCCGAATATAATTGTATATCGAATATTTTCGATATCGTTAACGATTTTATTCATTACAATTGGTTATTATTATATAGAATCTCTGGTTTTATTAATTAATATTAATTTCCTTTGTTATTCGAGACGTTTGTACACCGCATAAGCATATTAAATTTCGTTCCGTGGGTTTCTATACAGATAATATTATTGCAATACGTTTAAAGGACACGAATTATTGAATTTGACGAGTTTTAAATTGTGTTTTTGAATACAGGTGGCCGTTCAATTGATAATAATATTGTACATACATAAAATATAGATGTGTAAACGGAGAGGAAGCAATGTACCTACTCGAATAGATCGTATCCCTATAATATTAAACAAGCGAATGAATTATTCCACAAAATATGTATACGCTCCATTGAATTAGGTGGAAATTGTAATCTGATTAACGTACACGTACACACACACACACATATATATATATTATATAATATACGATATAAAAGTACCTATACCTACTAACGCACATTGATTATTATAATATAATATGACGAGGCAAAGGCTAGATTGAAAATTGAAATATGCTTTTAACATAATATTGTATAATACTTGAACAAAAACTAAAAAAAAAACTTGTAAACTCGTGCGTACATTTACAATATGTTTTGTTAAAATTTAATATATGCGGCCGATAAGGTGTATGGTATTTCGAGTATGAGCAGTTAATTAGGTATAGTTTGCTTCGTTTTTAACAACTTCTACACAGACATTATGTTTGTAATATATTATGTTTTATCTCATACTATTTCAGATTCCAAATCTAATAACGAAAAAACCCATTTGTTTTACTATGACATTGAGATGTGATATTTTTTTCTTTTAAAAGTCTTTTTTTCGGTTCGAATTGACAGTTTTGGGTCTGAAAATGTAAAAATTGAAAGCACAGCGGTACTTTGTTCAAAAATTTCATCTAGATTCCTAAAATGGTTATTCCGAAAAAAAAATTTAAAAAAATCGACCATAACGAATGAAACAATGAATAAAAATACATCGTTTTTTATTTTGTATTACCTTGACTATACAAAGCGAAAAAACAACTAATATACTATAGCCTTGTCAGTTTACAAAGTTAACAAGTCGTTTTTCGATTACAATGAAATTAAATTCTCTTATATTAACCTATAACGTTATAGAACTATAGTCTATAACGCATTTTCAATAATCTACCCCCATATCCGTGGCCCTGGGTCAGTGGTTTAATTGGTGGAAAAAATGGAGGCAATTACTCTACCCCCCCCCCCGTTAAAATCTGTGCCATAAGTTATTGTCATAATATATTCTTTATTTAATGTAATTTAACTATATTTTAATTTGGTATTATCAACATAAATTTATACATCTAGACGGAACATTCACCCTGAGAACTGGTAGACGTGGTTAATCCAAAATAATGGAGAGAGAGAAAGCTGTGCAAATTCGCATTCCGAAGGCAGCCAGTTAAAACATTCCGGTAATTATCTCACGTGTTTCTATTTTCGAAATGAAACTCCACCCACCTGAACGCGTTTTCATGCTGAATGTTCTATCTAGATGTATTCGACTATGAGGATTAGCTCTACTCAATATCAATAAATGATTTTCACAAAATTTACAGGCTGCTCAATCGAATCTAATAGATTTTGACAGGTCAAAAATCCATTACTACTTAAAAACGTATGTCTATATAATATTAAGAATAATTGGACTATTTATACAGGAATTGATTGCCCCCCCTCCCGATACAGCTCCAGATACGCGCCTGCCCTCGAAGTAAACTATAAAATATGTTCTGCTTTTATTATTATTATATTCGAAATTGTAACGTGTTCCACTTGTAAAATCAATAGATATTTTTTGTCGAGCCAAACATTATTATGTTTAAATTCATCTTGTGTTCCAATTGTATACGTTATACAGTCTGAGTACATAGTATACTCGTATATGGTTCAAATATGATCTTTTCCCGTTAATATATTATTATATCTACTCGTATTAGTAAAAATATAAGTTATTCCGCATTATTTCTCGGCGAGCGCATTATTTGTGTAGTTTTTATATTGTCTCTCTGCAGCACTCCTTCAGATTCTTCGTTTTGTATATTAATTCAAATGCACGAATTACTGAAGTCGCGTTTTTTTATGATTATTATTCCATCATATAGTCGTACCTAACAACAACGTAGGTATAAGAACCTTAGACACTTGATTGTACCATATAAATATAATAATCAGTTCTTTTGTTCGATAATAATAATAATATATATATTATATTTGTAGGACAATACGGACAGAAACGAGAAACAGAGAGCAATGGTAGGGGTTGAGGAGAATTTACATCATTATTATGGTCCCATCCAGTAGATATGCAATATAAGAAAAAGTATTCTGTGCCGAAAAAAAGAATTTTAAAAAAACTCGAGAAATGAAAAGAATGTTCGATTTTGAAGAACGCAAAATGGAACAGTAAAATGACGATTGTAAGGAAAACGATAATATATAGTTGATTTATTTTTTTTCAAATAATTGTTTTATGAAAATGATTAAGTACCTATACACATTTAAAAATTTGTTTTATCTAAAACATTTGTTGCGAAATAAAAAAAAAGTTACAGAACAAAATGATTATGTATAATATTTTACATATTCTGTTTTGTCGTGATACAATAAACTGTAACCTATAACCATCAATGATTTTAGAGGAGGTAGAGTACAATTCGTTGAATACTGTAACTGTTGGAAAATCGTTGACGTAAAATAAAAAAAAAAAAAATTAATATTTCAAAGTGTTTCGAAAGTAAAAAAAAAAAAAAAATGCGAAACTATACGCTTATAATATATCATATTACTATTATTCATTACTTTAGTTGTGGGTCTTTTTTTGTTCCTACGAGGTGTAAATAATAATTTCAAATAGGGGCGGAAAAGTTTCGGGTTTTTATTATTATTGTAATTTCGTTATAACAAAAACGCGACGGGCGAGAAAACAATATTTAGTACGCGATTTAAAATTAATTTAATTATTCGTCTACGATAACGTTGTTATTATTTTGTTGTTATATTTACGATGGCCGATAGGTCATTTAGTCAGGGGCTGTAGTGGAAGGGGTTTGCCAAAAGTTTACATTTTTGATTTTATCCGGGACCGTCTGATAATATAATATTGTATTATAATATTTAAAATGATTTGCGCCACGTAACTACAGCACAAAACGAACAACAACGACGACGACGACGGTGAACAGGGGGAGGGAATCACCGTAATCGCTGAAGTTTAATGGAAATGTTTATTTACGATGATTTTGTAATGGAAAGCACAAAAAAAAAGTAAAAAAAAAAACACATATATATATACCTATTTATTATGAAAAAAAATCGATGTCGTTTTACACACGACCGAACAATATAATATATTTAATAATTCTTTTTTTTTTTTTTTTTTTTAACTGGATAATAGTAATTATTATCGTTATGTAGATATTGGTACGTTAAATTATACTATGCTAATTTTATGTATATATCTATAATAGGTACGACGACGGAAACGTTCTAGGCAATAAACACACGCACATCGCAAACAAAACAAACTCGTATACATATAAAATTACGAGAACCCTCCTCGCTTACCCACCTACTTACCAACCGATACTTACCGACGGTGCTAAGTTAAATTTCAAATTTCATTCTTTTTTTTCTTAAAAACAGTTTTTTTAAATAACTAGAAAAAAAAACTGAGAAAAAACGAGAAAGTTTTCGGGCATAATTTTTTCATAATTATCAGTTTTTTTTTTTTTTTTTTTTGTAATTCGGTCAAAATGAATAGTAGAAACCTAAAATTTGCATAAGACCTCACCTAATCTAGTTATTCACTTATTGCACTGAAAATCGTTGGACACCTTCTTAAGAACCTAATCGATTGTTTAGTGAAAATTTCATTCCAGAATCCGCAACTGTACAAGATACAGAGACAATACGGATAAACACGGACAAATTCATAAAGTAGCTTACGCTATTTAATCATAAAACACCATTTAAAGAGATTTATTAAGAATATTCAATTATTAATTTCGGATTCCTTTTTTACCATTCATCTGGATAAGATAAAATATAATAAAAACATGCCATATTAAATATTTACAGCGATATATGTGTATTCCTGAAAATATAATTAGATGGAACTATATTTCCGGAAATGCGTACAACATATTCAAATAGTTATTTTACATTAATATTAATTTTCAAATTAATCAATTCGTTTATAATATAATATTTATTTTATAATAGGATGAAAGGAGGCCGTGAATGGGTAAAATAAATTGTACCGGTGAAATAACGTTTGAGAGTTATAACAGTATAATAGTGAGGGGATAGGAGCCAAGCTTCTCCATTCACTTTAAAATACAAGAACTATGAGTATTTTTTTTATACTATACTATAACTATTAAGCGATTGATGAAATTCTATATTTCAGCTAAAATATAAAGAAATGTGCTTGATTTTCGTATTTAATAAAATACGTTGACTTTTTCGAATATGGCTTTTGAAATTATCATTGTCGAGTAACGGGAAAATATTTTACGATTTATTCGAAAATCAATATTATTATTTAAAACAATACAAATTCTTTGACACGCCACTGAAATATGAATGTACACTTATATACTTGAATTCATATAATTTTCATTTTGAAAATTGTTTTTTTCTTTTTACGCATTGTGCAAAACTATAGGGTGAAATTCAATATAGAAAAATACTTATATTATATTATATCCATTACTCGTCGGGTCGTTAACTTTTTCATTATTCATAATAATTATATAAGCAATACAAAAATTGTCGTGTTTAAGATGATTACACGCAAGCCTACCAATTCAAACGTCGATATAATTACCCAGCTGTTTCTACACATTTAGATGAAATAAATTAAACAATATTTCTTCTGTATTTTATCTTAGGTATATTATTTATATTTCATATTTCAGATTAACGGGAAAGATGTTAACTGAGATATCTAATAATTATATTGTCTGGACACATGATAAAACTTTCGAAATTATAATTTTGATATAACTATGTGTAAGAAAGACTCGTAGGTAAAATATTTAAGTTATTTACATGTCTTATTAAGTTATTTAATCAATCCCGTAATCTTTTTTAATTCTAGATGTAAACGATGTTTTGTAAACGTCCAGGCTTTATAAGTTTTATTATTGGTAACAACTAATGTTTTTTCTTTTTCTATATCCTTATTCAAATTGAAATAGCCTAAGAGATACGCATAAAAACCCTTAAAAATAATATAAATTTAAAAACCAATACAATGAAACACTTTAATTTTATAATAAATTTATATTATTTGATTAAAATTAATTTATGCGAATCGATTGTTTTTGGTCTAACAAGAACGTTTGGAAACTTTTATCACACAGGCATACGTTCAAAAATTAACAAATTATTACCACGGTCTGATGACAACGGTATTTATTATAAAGAGTGATTTTCTTTTTTTTATCCTAAACCAGTCATTTTTTCGAAGGATTTTAAATAAATTTTATTTCTATTTTTTTTATTATTTTTTTTTTTAATCATTTTAATCAATTATTTTTAATTTGTTACCCCTTTTCCATACACATTAAATACGTATATACTTTTGTTTTTTCAAATAAGTACCCTCTTTTTTGAACATAGATTTGAACATATTCTTTCTAGAGAATATTTTTCTAGAAATGTTGTTATGCAAAACACTAATATTATATTTATCCTTTATGAGTTATAATCATTTAAAATTCAGACAGGAGGAGTTGAAAAAGGTAATAAATTAAATATCTATTTTTAATGATAAATTAATAACTCCCTCCGCTCAAAAATTAAAATCGCTCCGTATTTGCTGGAAAGATTTAATTTTTGCGATTTCAAAATAAATGAAAATCTAACTAGCGTTCTGCTTCAAAACGAATAAATTAAAAACAAAAATGTTTATTCATGAATAAAATATAAATAAAATATAGATATTTTAATAAGAACGATTTAAACCATGCGTTTATCAGATTACGAATAGCTTAAGCTTAAATCCGTTCTCTAAATCAATAAATATCAAAAACGAGTATAGAAACGATGATACAAATCGCCAAATAGACTTCAGCGATACCTAATCAATTTCAATAATACTGAAGTTGGTGAAGTCTTTTTTTTTTAAAAAACAAAAAAAAAAACATTTCCATAGGGTTGTGTCCAGAGTGTTTTCGTTAAACGAAATGCCATCCCTGGCACACCGCCGTAATACGAGGGCGCACGCATCACGTGATATTATATTACGTAATATTTATATTGTGGTATTCGGGGGGAGGTGGAAAAGTTAGGAGGGGCGGGGGTTGAAAGGGTCTATGTAAATATATACCTACGTAAACGTATACACTATAATAAATCTCGTTATTTGGGCCCGTTTGCGGAATAACTTCATGTATACCATCGGAAAACGATACGGTCGCGTGTGAGCGGTTATATTTACATTTTACTTTGTCGTCGTAGCCGTATTGTCATAGCGCGAGGTGAGGGCATCGTACTCCGTGTAATAATATTCCTGCAAAACGTCTTGCAGCCACGTGTTTGCACACCAAAAGCCCGTCGTTTTCGTCGGCATTTGGATATCTCGAAAATTTCAAAGAAAAACAAAAAAACCGATTCTGCAGATAGTAACGGATGTTGGGTGTAAGGAATGTTGAAGTTCGAAAAGTATCGCGTACATTTTATCCCGAATTTACTCAATAGTATTGCATCATATGCGCAATATATAATGAATACACGCAATTGTTTGAAAAATGTTTCTTCTTTTTTTTAGTCTTTAGTTTTAGGGTGTGCTCCTTACTATCTTAACTATTAACTATAATACACGACATTTATTTAAATGATCGATTTATATAATCGATATGGAAAAGGGATTTTACAACTTCAAAACATTTTCAAGAACTTTTAAGTGCATATAACTTAGATGTTTGGATTGCAACATTACAGCATTTTGCGTCTATTTTGTGAAATTATCGTTTGAGTTATCCTCTATAAGAAGTTACATTCAGACTAAATGCACAACAGTAAAAAGAATCTTATTCTTCAAAATATTTCTGCAGCCATTTATTTAATTTCTTTAAACCACACTAACTGAAAATTAACTAGAGATCCGATTTTAGTTCAAGGAAATGTATTTAAAACAAGATGAAACGATCTCTTGGATAAATATGTGTTTACTGTATTACAACAAATTAAAAAAAAGTTTTCCTCAATTTCAAAAAGTTATGGGCGGTTGATATTTAAAGTGTGCTATATAAAGTATACTTAGAATACCCCTGAACGCCACCTATGCATTTCAGAAATTGATGCAATGATGTGTAAAGTGGAATATTTAAACAAAATTTATCTTAAAAAATGTTTTTGTTCATTAAATTTAAATCCAACTGCATCTAAGCGATTATGCCGACTATCATCACCATTTGACCTTTGTTCGAATCGATGTTTCGAATAAAAAAACGTTTAATACAGATTAAGTTCGACGACGGGATTCACAAGCAGAATAATTAGTAACACTTATTAAATTACCTATTTTGTCTTATAGCCACTTGCCTCTTTGAAAACGAAACATTCGATCGTTTTTCTGTAATCGATTTGTCGAGGTAATACTTTTTAGTTTGAGAGTTTTGTCGTCGACACTCGATGTCGCTAAAAACACCACGTGGAAACGTAGCTGTTGCTGCTAGGAAAAATATCAAATTTATATTTATTTTTTTTTTAACGAAATATTTACACCCATTTCACTCATATTACATAAATTTTCGTCGCTAAAACACACGACTTTATGCGATTCTTATTTTCATAACGCTGCCACCACCGCCGGGAACAAAGCCGAACGTTATAATTACGCGTAATTATTTGATACATAACATTACGGCGGTAGCGGTACACTTTCTAAAGTAATTAATTACATTTTTTTTTCTTTTCTTTTTTTTCGTCCATTGTCATTTTATTTCACGGATAATTTATAAAAGGTCATTTTACGCGAGCGAAGACTACTTAATTAGAGGGAAACAAATTATAAATGTAGGGTCGTTCTTTTTTTTTTTCATTATCTGGTACCTTCACGGACCTTCTCGGGAAGAAAGAGAAAAAAAGGAAAAATAAAACACATTTTGTACTTATATTATATAGTGACACGGTTTTGTGTGTGTTTTTAAATTTTTTTTTTTATAGATATACCTAACACAATATGTAATAACCCGAAAAAACACACATACTATATACTTTGTTTACCTACCTCTGCGCGTGCAGTGTAATATTGAAAAATTAATCGTTTCTGCGTTAATAGTAATAGTAATATATTAATTAACACGTTTCCTATACCCTCGAGTCGATCGAAATATTAAGTACTTACCGGTTTGTTAATTAGTTATACGGCAGTAGCAAAAGCACGTTAAATTTAATATTTTATATAAGTATCGTACAAACAAAAAATGTATAAGTACGTACTTTAGCTTTGGCCGATTGCAATCCGATCTAAATTTATACATAGACGTAGGTGATGGTAAAGTTGTTATTACCGTCGTAAACTACCGCTATCACAACTGCGCCAACAGCACGGTTATTTTACAATCATAATAAACTTGTACAATAAACTGAATATAAAACAATTTTTACTTACTCAAACGATAATATTAAATTCAATTATTATTCAAATTTGTACGATAACCTACGTACCGACACGATGTAAACAACAAAATATTATATGCAGGTTTTATTAACAGAAGAAAAAAAATGATGTCGATACGATCGTTTTAGCATACAGATAGTTAATACTAGTTTTCCCATTGGAAATTTAAAAAAAAAAAAATTCGTTACAATTTATCAGCTCAAATCCGAATTATAAATCGTTAAAATTCATCTCGAAAAAATTTAAGATCATATTAGTACGATGACATAGCAAATTTTCGTTCGACCCGGACAACGGTGTACTGTTAGTTTTAATATTAGAGTGAATTGGCCAAATATCGAAGTTAAAGTCAAAATTTTGGTTTCAGATATTTCAATTGTTTGAGCAATGTATGATTATATTACGTGAAATATCACAATTATTTAAAAAATAATTGATTTTTTGAGTTAAATATTTAAAAATTAAAGTCCAATAAGCCATACGAGTTTGTCCCATAAAGCATGTTATGAGCGAAAAATAAAACACATTGAACTGTTATCATTGGAAAACGTTAAGTTGTGCATTTTAACAATTTGTGAATGCAGGCAGGCCGGGTGATCGGGGCGAGTCTTTTGGTCTAAAATTTGTTCACCCGACAGCAAAAAAATAAAACGCCCATTTTAATATTGTAACGATAATATACATTTCTCGTTTCGCTATCGGAATCTAAAAAGCCCCGAACGAAAATAAAATACTATATAATGTATATTATTCTTAATAACGGCACACAGCAACGGTCAGTCCATGAATCAGAACGACTACGGGCAAATATGTGTCCCGCACGAGAAAGTTTAACTATTCGGAAAAGAGCTGCTACGCTGCCGTCCGGAGGAGAGCTGCGCAAAGTTACTCGACGCGCGCCGTACGTTCCATAATAAAGAGTCCCAACGACTCGCGGCGGCGGGTTTTCCCTCCACCTTCCCGCTCCACCAATAAAAACTCCCTCCCCCCCGATAATTTATGGCAAAAGTTCACCGGTCGCGCGCGCACAACAACTAATCGTGATAACGAAATCTCCGTATACACAAACGAGAAACTCGGCTCTCTCTCGAATACACACAACGACAACAACGGTAATAATATAATCTTTTTAATTAAAAGTAAATAATATGTATAATAATATAACGACGACGGCGACGTGGCGGAGGGAAAAAACGACACCGATCGCGAGCGAGGCGTCCACGACCGTATTGTCGAACAAATTATCGGCCATTTATATAAATGATCGTGTATAAAAGAAAAAAAAAACGATAAAATACCCGAGGCGAAAAAATCGTACGGGGAACACGAAAAGAAAAACACTAAACTGCGAGACAAACGGCTTTGACCCCGTCACCGACGCCGCGCCGGCCGCCGGGCTACAGATTTTAGTCGGGTCCCTACACGTCCACGGATATAAAATCAAAATAAGTTTTTACCGTCTTCCCGCGTCGGACACAAACAATGTGATTCAATTGTCCCGTTAATTGATAATGTTAGATGATAGTGTCAAAAAAATTAATTCTTCTTCTTCTTCTTTCTTCGGTTTTAAATACCACCGGGATTCATTACCTTCTCCGTTTTGTATATTAATATCTATTCGAATCTTCCTAGCTTTGTATAATTACCTTTGTTTTGGCCTGTATGCGTTTTTCGAATTTTCCGTTTAAGAACTTGTTTCATTATACATTTAGAATTCTATATTTTAGCTCCTATATTCGGTAAATATGTGAGGATCTTTTAGTAGTCTTTCGATTTGATGAAAAAACAATTATTGTTTTATTTATATTTAGTTAAAGTAATTAAAATGTGTTGATTAAAACTAATGTTGATTAAAATTGTTTACAACGTAGTAAAAGTATACTGAAATATCTAAATTAAGCATTTTAATATTATCTGTACGAATGTAAAATTTATCGTTAAAAATATATAAAAATGACACTGTAATCATTATGATTTAAATTTTTAGTATTATGACAAAAAAAATATTATAATAATAAAAATAATTATTTTTAATCCTATATAAAAAATTAAAAATAAAATAACTGTATCACCGTGTGGTTTTATAAGTAATTTTTTGTTTTCTTTTTTTTAAATTAAAAATTAAGTTTGTGAGGGTACATTTTAAATGACTGGTGGCCTAATAATGAGCCAGACCGACACTGATGTTATTTAAGGTTCAACTCGTTTTATAAGTGAGATTTGCAATCCATAATCTATCCATTGTTTATTATGATCTATTCCTATTTCTAAGCTACTCCTTTGTGCACATCATTAGTTATCAAATACATAATGTTAAAATAACGTATCAGAGGGGTATAAACAAAAGCTTTTTTTTTGTTGGGTTTTTGCTATCGTTATCTCGTCGCCTACGAACAATATACCGTCCGGCGGGCCGAAAGAAGGCGCGTTTACACGATGTAATTAATACGACGACACACTTATTTTGAATGACTGCCACGATTTAAACACGTCGTCTTCGTCGTTATCTGAGCGGCTAATCCGGCGGAATTAATGATAATTCCCGGGCTTAATAATCGGTGAGAGGAGGAAAAAGCGCGTACGGGAGGGAAATAAAAATCAACTCGACAGACATGTTCCCGGGGGACAAAGTCAGTGAAATATTAGAACGCGTCCCCAAAACCCCTGCCCGGTCTCTTTTTTCCGAATTGTTTCTCTAATATTTCCGGCCGTCCACACGTTTTTTTCGTCTTCGTTTCTTTTTCTGCGGCCATTGTTCAGAAACACTACATTTTTATGTAACCGGTCGTTGCTGCTACAACCGTTTTCGAGAAAAAAAAAATAGTCTTTTGAAGGTGTAATGTGCAGGCGACATATTATATTAAAAAAACTCATATATTTCTCAGTTAGATTACCTACATATTATTAGATTTAACAGAAACTTTTCGTATTAATTTGTTAAAATATATCAAAAGCCATTTTCGACTCAATGATATTTGGGTAGACGTATTTCTATTTAGTTTATTTCTAATTTCAATTATTGGTACATATTTATTATTATTTTTTTTTAATGTATACACACTTTATCCGACCGTATTCATACAGTTCTTTTTATTTATTTCATTAATTATTATAAAATTTTGGAATTTTAGATTCTGACCGAAACGATGAATGAATTTATTTTCTTTTATTAAAATGTGTGCTTAATTTTCTGTCTATGAATGACTTTTCTATCAAAAATATTACTCCAATGTTCTCAAGTGTAGCATCTCTTCTGAATATTGTTTTTTTTCTTTTATCAGTTATTTTATCTGTTTTCTTGGAATTAATCCAATGTTCTTTACCAACTAAATTTTACCGAATTAATCTGTCGCACAAATCAACTACTAAATTCTTTTCTTCGCTTTAAAAAGCTATATCTCTTCCCGTTGTGCAAGTATATAGTCGAATGGATAACTGATTCATCTAGCATCATCTTTTCAAATTGTTATCTACCTACTAGTTCCAGCCTGCAATTCTATAGCTCTTGTTGATTTTCCATAATTTTATCAATATGTTCTATATTGGTGCTAATTGAAATATTTAATTTCCCTGGAACTTTAGCTTTTGAAAACCTATAACAACTAGAAAGGAACTTCGTATTGTATTGCCAAGTATTTTGAGCCAATTTTCTTATTTTTCTAAAGATCCGATAGATTCTGAACACATATTTAGGAGGAATTCGCAATGATAGTACCCTATAATTTCTTCCGCTGCCGGCTCGATTCGAAATAAATACGTATTCGAATAATTTTTAAAATCGTCAAACATTATATTCGTTCGTATGTTAACATAAAAGTTACTATTCAAATAAAAAGTTATTATGAAATTAAAATTATTATTTGTATAAAAGCTGTATGTGACTGTAATATTTCAAAAAGGGTAAAGGTTGAAAGTTATTCTTATGATTATAGCATTATGTTCAAAAATTATTCGAATGAGATTTGATCTCGGCGATTGATTAGATAATAATATTGTGTGTACGAATAAAGTCCTATTCTGATTCTCAACTACAACATACAAGTTCTCGAGTTACATCGGATTATAATAAACATTTTTTTTACAATGAACGTGCTGTAAAAAAAATTGTTACACGCAACTATGTTTAAAAATTAAAACAGATAATCTTAACGCGTTACAAACAACCAGAAACTTATATTAGCGCAAATATAAAACTGCAGCGAATGCTAAAAAATATTATGGTTATACAGTTGTATTTGTATATTTTTTATTAATTGTTTCTTTTGCAGTTATTTATGTACTTTGATAAACAAAAAAAAAAAAAAGGTTTCATATAAATATGACTTGGCAGCGCCGTATAAAACATCGAGTACCTACTTTTCTAAAATCTGTAGAAAAAAATGTCCTATTTTTTTTTTCTTTTGTTTTGTTATTATAATATAGACATATTTTTTCGCGTCTTATTATTATTGTAATTTTGTATGTATATTTTTTCTTTTTTTTTTGTTGTTTTGTTTTATCCGTGCGTGATGTGCGCGTTGCCGTTGGGTTTTCTCAGTCGTAAAACTGTTTGTTTTCCTATTATCCGATTCGTATGTTTTTTTTTCTGTGCTCTTGATCCTCGCGTATTTCTAGAGTAATTTAATTTGCGATTTGTTCAAAGCTCGTCGGCAAGAGAAAAAAAAGTAAACCGTGTCGAACACGATGATTATGACAACGCCGCACCGGTCACGTCCGTTATATGCAGAACGTATTAACTGCGTATATATTATACACATATTACCAGACTGGAATATTATATTATTTACCTTTTCCCTTCATTTTTTTATCTCAAAATAAAAGGACTCGCGTAAAACTACAAACGTGTATTCGTGTGCAAACCGACAGAAACTGAGAAACACATCGGCGTCACATATACGCACATATACCTTATAATAATATTAATTTGTGTTTGGAAAACGCCTATATTAAAAAGTTATGCATTCTCGTTCATATTCCTGAGTTAAAAAAACTAACGCATTCTCATTTACCATCATTTATTATTTTCATAATAATGAACGCATTCATATCAAATTCATCTACATTTGGAATGCATTCTAAGGGTATTAAATAAAAAAAAATATAATGATAAAAATAAAAAATAGTTTTATATTTCTTTTTTTTTGCTAAACATATCTACTATAATTTATTACCAAACATACAGAAAGTGTAGCTGTTGGTGAACCCTACCGTTTAATATGTGTATTGACTAAACACAAAATTTTGCTCGAATAATTTTACAGACAATAATAAAAGTTTTTACATTGTGGGGGAGGTAATGACTATAGGGGTGTTCTGTCATTAAAATGAAATTCGTATCTTGCATTCACAACCGAATATAAATTGAATGCATTGCATTAACCAATAAAATAAATGTATTTATGAATGTATTCCTCTTAAAGAAAAAATAAATCCAATGAACGCATTAAATTCGCATTTCCAAACACTGATAATAATTTTATCGTAACAAGCGGTAACTATTGGAAAACATAATCAATATTTCTATCTAAATATCAGATAAAAATAATAATTAAAGATGTATTGAAGATTAGAGACAAGATAATTTTAAGTTACATAGCTTACGTAGTGTGATTTTAATGAATTTTTTTCTATCGGCAAAATTAAGGCCTACAATAGTGATTTTTTAACTATTTTTAGGAATTTTATATTTTCTAGTTTTTTAAGTTTTTATTTAGTTTTATCGGGATGATATTAATTTTGGCCGAGCAGAAATGCATGACACGAAGTTCATCATAAGTTGTGTTTGGACTTAAAACAAATGTTGTGCATAGTATAGTAGGTTTGTTTTTTATTTCCATTTTGGATTCAGTGGTGTATTAAAATATTTGGAAAAAGCCCGAAAAAAAATTATAGATAAAATGGCAAATATTTACTCCACTGTGGCGTTAACGTTTTCATTGTTTTTAATTTTTGAAAGTTAATATGTTTTTTACAAGAAAAATTTTGCAAATCAAAAAATTACAAGAGATACATTAAGTTCTTTTTAACATAGAGCCACTGTTAAAGAAAGTCGTTTTTTAATATCTAAAGTTTTTTTTCAGAATAATTTGAAAAACCCAAAAAAAGGTGAAAAATATGTTTTTATTTAATTAAGGCTTACAGATTTCCTTTACCTTGTTATTTCAAAACTGAAATCATGCTACTGCTTTACGTATACGGTAAAAGTCGAAGACGTATTCAAAAAATGTTTGATTCGATACAACTTAATTTAGTGTTTTAACAGTTCGGACCACGCCGTGAGGAGGTATCGATTTTCTTTGTTTAAATATTTACAGAATCTTGCCGATGATGCACCACCGCCGGTAAATATGTTTGAATATAGTTAAAAAAAAAAAGCAAACCGTCATTAAATCTCGCCAATAATATAATAAACAACTGCACGAAACGCATTTTTGACGAGATATAATAATAATATTATAATGATTGCGAAAACGCAATTATTTATGTTTGGTGAGCGATACGATACGGTACAGCAGCAGTTGTAAACGACGCCGGCGTTTGTAACTGAAAATCAAGATGGGCGTTTTTTTTCTGTTTATTGTGTAAACATAATGTTGTGTTTTTGTGCAGTCGACAGACAAAATAAAGGATTTGAGATTAAAACGGTTCATAATTTCTTAAGCTATAAATACTAGTATACATAGTGTTTACTGCAGACATCGTTGCCAATATTACAATGACGTTTACCGCGTTTGAGAAAATCGTCGCTGTTTGTCCTGTGAGTTTTTCGATAGTAATATCACTTGCGCCCAAATATTTAACGGGTTGCGTATAGGCAATTTTCGCGAGAGGAATTTTTTTTTTTTTTTTTGTAACAGGAAAGAATGTAAATCCTTTTACTCGGAGATATTCAAACAATCACATATTTCAAATAAATTTAGAAAATAACAATTTATATAGGTACTAGTATAATACTACTATTGTATCTATAAAAACTGTTTAAACCGAGCCTGATCGGATAAATGGTAAATTATGTATTGATTTTGAATTATGAATGAATTTTTATTATTCAGGGTACTTGCAATTTAGAACGACCGGGATATTACCCCGAACTCCTAGAAGATTAATCAAATACGCCACCATGGTAGAACATAATTATTATCTATACACGCGTTTGGAATTTACGGTGTCCAGTTGTGCACCTATGTATGAAATCCAAACATATTTCATTAAGCGCATCGGAGCATTCTAAATCAATTCCACCCGTAAGTATTTCCGTAAAGCAGACAAACCGAATACTTCGAAAATATCCATAAAACGGATTATACACGTATATGGATTGCCATTATCGAATGGTGATATGATGTTTACCGACGACGGCATGGCATTATTACCGCGGAATTTGCGTGTATATTAATAAAAAGATCGTGTATCATACAATATATTATGTGCATGTGCCTGCATTTTAAAAACGCATCTTGCAATAAATAAATCTCAATGTGCATAAATTAAATTATACTGACGGAGTTATGATAAAATATATGTTAAATTTTATGTATATGTGTAGTTTCTAAATAAATATTTTTAAAAAAACTCTTTTATTGTTTTTTTTTTATTTTATCAGAGCAAGATTTCTTGTAGACAATTTATTTACAGATACACAACATAAAACACGTCGTAGTAAAACTAAAACACTTTTACCCCCATTCAGAATCTAAAACAAATACACTACATATTCAAATGTAACCTTGTTCACTAATCAGATACCTAGCTATACGTCGACAACAAAATTATACCATGATATTTACTGTATTATAGTCTCTTACAAATAAATGGGTCACGTCACTTATTTTTCATACTGGTGACATTAAGCGTTTTAGGGCCCTTATCTTGTGAAAATATACGATACAATGATGTGAAGTATCGATTCGTCTGAGGTCATTGTGGGAAATTTCACGAAAGATAAAAGTACATAGTATGAAAAATCCAGGTTTACGTGGAGATACGTTTGTTTGTTGGGTCATTCCACTGAAGTGTGTATGGTAATGCTAATGGCCGTGCATTTTTCAGAAACATCCTGTATAGTTTATATATTTTTTAGAATTTTGAAAAGGCAGAATGAGGTTTGAGTAAAACTATTAATTTTTTAAGTATTATCAACACGTAATCCTTGATTTATTGCAGATAAGTTTAACATTGACAATATTGAAAATATTAATTTTTACTAATTTACGGCTATGGTACTTTAATACTTAGGTGTATGGTTATAGATTCCGAGCAAAGTGATGATAATATTGGTTTTTCTATGAAGAGATTTTTTATGTCTATAAAACGCAACAAAAACAACAAAAAATTTTCTACCAGAAAACTTCATAGTACCTTATTTGTAGTATTATATATAAGCTGTATTTTTAAGCATTATTCCACCAACTTCGGTTCGAATTAGACTACTTGTATAGACGGTCGTTGTGTTCGTCGTACTATACCTACTGCTTTACAAATATGGCATTGTGTTCAAAATGCAAGGTATCAATTTCAAGAAATATATCCAGTATTCAAATCTCTACTTGCAAGTCAGTACTTCATATGGAATGTACAAATATGAATACAGAAAGTACAGATTGCATGACGACCAAAGGGATTTCATTCGACTGAGAAAATTGTTCCAAACTTCTTAAACAACCCAGAGATGAAAGCATCCCGATAATCGACTACTTCTCAGTCACAAACTATATATAGCAACACGGTAACGAATTCTGACATTGACATAAAGAAAATTGTAAGAAAACTAGATGACGTCATAAATAATCAAATCACTACAAATAACTCCATTTCAACTCTTAGAAATAGAATTCTAGAGCTTGAAAAAATGTTGAAAGAGAAAAAAAACATTATTACAAACTTAAAATTCAAAATACATGTCTTAGAACAAAATGAGAGACCCTGTTTTATTGAACTAAACGGTTGAAAAAAAGTTAATAATGAAAATACTGAAGAAGTTAATGATATTGCATCACAAATTGATATTGGTCTTAATCTTTTTGACATCGAAAATGCATACAGAAAACCTTCAAATCAAAACCTAAAATCGCATTTGATAATTGTTGAACTTTTATCTAAACGAAATCATAAAAAAACGCGGTAAACTAAAATACCAAGTGATTAATTTACGTGGGTACGTAAAGGTTACCTAACCTAACATTGTACTCTCATTATCTCGGAAAGTATTATTTTTTTTGGAATTTATTTTATAGAATATTCAAGAAATAAGCAGCTCTACAATTTTATATTTATGTTAACTTTTGTCACACCTATTTCTGGAGATAAAACCTCCAATACATGCAAATGATTTTCAAATGGCAACCTATATTAAAAAGCCTATAAATAGATGGAGTATTAGTTAAAATAAATTATAGTGTTGAAATTCCTGTCAAGCCATTGACGAGATATTGTGCATTATTAACACGCCACGCGCAATATCACCACACAAAGAAATCTCAATGATGACATTTTTTTTTTTATTGATGGTAACTCTTGGGACGAGATATTTTTATCCATATACAAGATGACCTGGGAAAATTCAATGATGGTTATGTACAAATAATCTATTCTTAAATTTAGATAAAACTTATTTATTACCACACTATATAACTAATTCAAACCAACCAAATATAACCAGCCTGTATATTTACGAACATGAATGTTTGAAATCAAAATCTTGTATATGTCAAATTTCATTAAAAATATTAAAATTATGTAAATACTTAGACATTTAAATGTGTTATAACCTCAAATAACATGACCACATTAAACAGACAACGATAAAACTAAGAAAAATAATCTATGCTTTCAAAAATTTAGCTAATTTACTTGAAATTAGGAAAATTAGAATTGTATACCAAGCTCTAGTATAATTCATAAGTAACTATAGGATTACTATTTGGAGTGGTGCCTAGAATACAACACTAAATATATTAAAAATAATACAAAATAAAATAATAAAAGTTATTTTAAAGAAGAATCATTTGTATTACACAGATTATCTGTACAAAGAATTAAATAATCTACCATTACAAAAATTATTCAATAAGGCACCAGTAATTTATTTTATTCAAAATAATCAAACACCTAGTATTGATCATTGATATATCAAAAAACCATTGTCAAAAATTACTGTTCCCTTAATGCACAGAAAACTAACTCAACTTACTTACCTATATATAGGACCAAAAATATATAATATGCTACCATTAGACTTCAAAACAACTCTATCGTTTAATACTAAAAAAACTTAAAAAAAAAAAAAAAAAAACAATAAATAAATAACTGGCTGCAAAATAAACCAACTTTAAATATTTGTCTATCTTTAAACTAGTTGCTTGCATTTGTATTTTATCAGACTGTATTATGCATAAGGTCTCAATATATTAATTATTGTTACCAGCATTGTATATTATACCGGGGTGATGGTAGTCAAAGTCCTAAATTATACCTAACATTGAAGACTGAACTAAAAAACCATAACGTTATCTAAATTATGTACGGATATAAATTAAATTACTTTATATATTCTCCCTTCAAACTTTTCTCCTAATACAGTGGCATACTCATCAACAGTATTAGTCTTTGTTGATATATATAAACTATATTATATTTAGTTTATGAACTAAACGATAATGTTTTATAATTATAAAAAATGACACATAACTCAAGTTATATTGTCGTTTATTCATTTAAATAGCAATCGTAATAATAGCACACAACAACGGTCAGATATTTTCCGAATAATAATAATAATATTTCTTCTTTTTTTCTGTAAAGTTTTATACGCATGCTTAAAAAATATGTTTATCTAAACTTACAGGGGAAAAAACGAAAAATGAAGAACAAGATGATATAAACATAATGATTATCATGTAATTATGGCGTATTTTTTTTTTTTATTATTATTTGAAAATAAAGTCAAGATTTGTTCGGCCATTAAAATTAGTTTATATTTTTTCTTAATTATTCATTATATTGTTAGTGTCTTTTTACGGTTTTTAAATAAAGATAAATAAAATGAGTTTATATATTAACTATACAAAGCTGTTCGATGAGGAAATTATCTAACTAAGAGCAAAAAGCTGGGTAAGTTGCTTATAATTTCAAGTTTATTAATGTTAAATTAACCTTTATAGATATTAAAAAAGTATCAATAAAGTTATATTAGAATTTTTCTAATTAAAACTCTGTTAAGATAGAAGTTATAGTCTGAAAAAATAGTAAATTGAGATGGGAAAGTAAAAATATAATTAGTTTTTTTTTTCCCAATTAAAATTAAACTAAATTATTGAAATCAAGGTTACACTTAGTACTTAATCTGACAATTAAAGCAATGGTATTATCAATCATATTCGCCTAAATAATAGATATGAAGTTTATTACGCCTTCGATCTAAATTTTGAACAGTTATGAACTTATAACTCATAAACCGTAATCCCGATATAAGTTTTATGCTTACTAATATTTTCATAAAAACATTCTCTATTTAAATAAGTGTGTTTAAAGGTCTGGGGTTTCATATTTGAAAATTAAAAGTGTATACTCATTTAATGTATAAAGAGTAAGAGTGTACAATTTCAAATAGCTTAAAAAGCTTAAACAATTTCATCATGATTGAAAAAAAAAACAAAAACCAAAATCAAATTTTTTTAAAATCTTTCGAGAATAAAGCTGAGATTGGTCCATGAGTCATGACAAATAGATCCTTTTGTATTGTATATTTAATAATGCATAGAGCTGAACGTATATCAGTTTAACAGCATGGTTACTGTTAAACGTTTAGTTAGACGTTTATTTAATTATAATTATAAATTATTTTAAATTGTAATTAGCATAAATAAAAATGTCGATCAATAAACTATTACGAAGTGTGAAATGGACATACTTCCATTAAAATTTCAAGTTCAAAATCAATACATTTATATAACATTTGAAAAGTTTAACGTATAGTAATACAAAACTGTCAAAACATATACTGGGTCGAATATATGAAATTAATATCAAATCCATAAAATATGTTTAATAATTAAATTTTATTAAAATTGACATTTTAAAACTATATGACGTGGTCATCAACGTTTTTTGCAAAATTTACTATGCGAATATATAATAAGAATTAAGAAAACGAAAATAAAATTCTATTAAAATTTCAGAGGATTTTTTTTTTTTTTTTTTTAAGTTATTATATGAGTTCATATGGTGCGTGATTAAAGTGTCAATTTGTGAGATTAGTATTTATTTATTTATTTATTTTTTTATTTTTATCGTAACTTTTGCTAGTATAAAGAAAAGTGGCTAAAACGAAACCCTGGAATATTTTCTTTCTAGACGGTTTACGCTGTACCTGTCATAGTATTTTTCAAAACACGTTAAATATCCATATAATATCTTCATTTATAATTATTGATGACATTGCTATGTTTCTCTTATCGTTATCTCGATAATTATTATAGCAATGATCACTTATTAATTATATTAACGCTATTTTGCAATGTAATTTATTGCTGTTCGGTAAAGCATTTGCAGTTTGCACGAAAAATAAAACAAATAATTCTGACTAGTGATGACCAGTATTGTATAAAGATTAATTTTTAAATATCTAAACACCAAAAGATAATATGTATATTAATAATTCAACTATATAAATAATATAAATATAAATAATCAGCAAATTTGTATCTAGGTAAAAAAAACATAAAAATATTATTTTGTTCGATATCTATCATTAAAATATAATTGATAAAATTGCTAAAAATGTACCTATTAGATTTGGTACACATTTAGATTTCAAAACATGTTTTGCGATTTATGTAACTTGATAATTTATTTATTAAACTACGTACGTTACCTAACTAATTTACAAATTACGATTTAAAAAGATTTATTCAAGATGATTCAATTGTATTTACATATATCAAATAACTTATTTTACATTTACTTAGGATAATTTAAAGAAAAAAATATGCCAATCTAGATTTTAGATAAAACAAAACACTGAGATGACATGCCACCTAGATCCTTGTGGTTATTTAGATTATCCGTAACCAACTTGATCATCATGGGTCAACTTGACACCATGTGTCAATTTTTCAATTTCCATGTCATTTAAATATTAAAGATCTAGTTTGTCGAGGATGTAAGTGGCCGTTCACACATAGATCTAGATGATCCAAGATGGTTTATTTAACAGGGTAACAGGGGAACTAATTGACCCAGGGAGAACTAATTGACCATGAGAAAGCTAAATTACCACAGAGATCTGGTCAATCGGGGATTTATGTTTTTTTTTAAATCACCCTGAATACTAGTTTCCCTATAATCACTTGGATAGCCGTTCACTTAGGATCTTATAGGTGGCAGTTAATCCAAAACTAGGTGCGACAATTAGAAACGTGGCCTGTCGTTGCCCGGTTGTGGGAATAGGTGGGATTTGTAATTTATTTTGTTTAATAAAAAATTACAACCCTTCGAATCATTTACAATATTTCACATATTATAACGACCTAAGTATATCTATAGATTTAGAATGTTACGACGGGATATTGTGACTGTGGTTTTTTTCCCGTCGACCCATCGTTGTCGTCGGTGTTGTCATTTTCTAATTTCTACATATCAATATCAAACGCCGAGCGAATAATATAATAAAACATTATTATTATGCTATACAAATAATATCTATTAAATATTATTATTATATGTTACGGGACTATCGTGGACGATAAAAACTCGTTATTTCAGGGTTTACCTACACCCCAACAATTAATTTCGTATATTATTATAATATTAATAATATGTATTAAACACCTTTGTAATACAACTACGACACACCAGTCGTTCCGGGTTTTTTCGTTGTTCGCAGTGACGTCAAAATCACACGCCGCTATAGCGTTTTTGCGAGCCCCAAGGTGACTGCTTGCTGCCGTCACAAGAAAATAAATAACAACGTACAGGACAAGAAACAGGGTTATAGGTTAGGGTAAGTTAGGGTTCGGTTATTACGGTCATACGGTAGTAAATTATATTAATATGTTATGTTATCAAGTGTGTAGAATACTATTATGTACCCAGTATATTATAGTGCATAGTGCAGGTGCGTCCGAAACTCTGGCTCGCATTTTGCTGTAGTTACACGCTGTATAAGTTTATCGGGGGTAAAAAACCAACTAAATAGTACCATGAGTATAGTCACTCGTGTTGTCGTGTTAGAAGTCGATAAAAGGTATAAATTATATAATTATATAAAAATTTGTACAAGATTGCATATTAATAATATTGTGCGTAGAAAAAACGAAGTCTTTATTATTAAGAAAATAAAAAAATCTGAAAAAATTACTGGATTATAAATTGATAAAACTCTACAAATAAATAGAATTGTGCGTATTCTAAAACCATAAAGAAAAAAGACAGATATACTTTTCACCACGGATTGGTCACTGTTGTAGGTGAGAAGTTGAAAAAATAGGATATAGATGGAGATTTAGTTTATATCTGTATATATCTATTAATTATTGCTAAAGAAAAACGATTCTGAACGGAGCTCGATCAATAGTGTTGGTTTTTGAACAAAGTGCGTTTTCATGATAATTAAAATTGTTTAAAAATCATTAAAGGCTTAAAATAATAACAAAAAAAATTTAAGAACGGTTACCAATTAAAACTTTATTTTTAATCTTTTTCAACCTAAAGAAGCAGTTTTTCCTCATAATCTCGAATACTAATGAGAATTTAAAAAAAAGATAAACTCACTTCGCACATGAGTGCAGTCAATGCCGTATGTGGGAAGTTGGAAATGTAGGATACAGAAAGGAATTGAATGTATATCGGTAAGAAACAATTAAATATTAATAACAAAAAAAACGATTCTGAGTGGAGTTCAGTTGTTCCAATGCTTCACTTAGAGTCTAATATGACTTTTTTTTTTAATGTATTTACCAAAATTCAACAAAAAAAGGTTTCTTATTTTGTTTTGATTGGAGAAAGATTTCTAGGAGAAATTTTGTTTAAAGTATTTAAAAAAAAAAAAAAACATTATCAAAAAACCAATACATATTTCTCATTTCATTTAGAATCTAAAATAATATTGTTAAAGTTTATGAATAAATGTATATTATATTTATGTACCTAACCTAACCTCATGCTATTCATACGTATTACACAGTATATTCAAATATCGTGACCACGAATTTAAATTAAATGTTTTAGAATGATGTAGAGAAGAGGGAGGGAAAAATGAAGTAAAAATTTAAGGTTAAATTTTAAATCCTACCAGTACCATCATTCGTCATTCAAATGGCCATTTTTTCAAACAACAATACCTATTTTTGGCACTACATTTAAATAACCAACAAAATTGTTGACGAAAAGATTTGAATCTAGTGCCAAAAATATATGCTTTTATTTGATAAAAGTAATTTTTATTGTGAATGCACGTGCCATAAGGGTTAAACATTTTAAACGTTCCCCATATCGCCTACCAATTATGGAATTCAAATCCAAGATCGAAATATTAAGCATTACCTGGAAACGTGAACGCTCTTAAAATAATCGATTAAATAATGTTTTATATTTCCTTGCAAATATTATAATATAATGTAAACAAATGTTAGATTTTCTACTATCGTTTCGTTTTCCTTTAAATTTTATATAAAATCAATTGCAGTATGTATACACGGTTTTATTGTTTTATGTCCGGCAGTGTAGCCCCGGGGATTTGTTTTTTATTTTATTATTTTTTTCTTTTTACGCGGTGCCAACTGATCTAGTTTTATTGCGGTCTGTCGTGAAATAATAATAATAAGTCATTATACACACTTCGTCTCGAGAAAACTTTCTTGTAAAACCGTTTGCGCCGCAGTCCACGGACTCTGTTTTATAGCCGCCGACCAAAGTCGCGCTGCGAATATAACAGTCTGGCAACCGTCACGCACGATTCGTATATCATCGGAAAAACGAAAAAAAACGATAATAGATATAAACTGTTATCATCGTGTCACACTTAAGTGCCCCGCAATAAAAATTCGACGACGTCGATTTACGTGCGGGTCCGGAGCGGAAAAGTTGTGGAGAGTTTTGCGCCGGTACGAGTAGAGACGACCCTAAAATACATTAGATTTTAGGGGACATACTTTTTAACTCAATGATAGAGATCATAGATTTCTATAGACAAAACAAAACCTGTAGGAGGTCGTAAATATGCATACACTACATTACGCATTTATATTATTGATACAAATTGTAGACCGAAAATAATCAACACAAATTAAATATGAGATGGGTGTAAAATAAATTACTAATATAATAAAATTTGAAATTAATAACATTTATTGGTTAGTGTGAGATCATTAGTTGATTATTATCAGCTTACGGTTATTTTTAAAATTAAAATTAATATACACGTTATAGAACTTAGTTCACACTTTGTAATTCAGGGGACATACTATTTTAGGTCTTGCATGTAGGCACACCTGACGAGTCCGTTTATGGAAAAATGATGTGCTAATCGTAACATTACTTCTAACATAGGTTTCTAACATATGTTTCTATTTGAAAATCAAAAGTGTATAGGGTTTAAAAATAAATAAGGACCATATAGTATTTTATGATTCAAAAAAGTTTTACGTAAATCGGGTTCAAAAAAAAAAAAATATTTCTTAAAAAATTCGGCTGTAATGTGAAATTTGAAAGATTGGAGTCTAGTAACGAGACAAGTAAATCCGGAATAATCTTTTTAAACTCATTTGAATACCCATTGTAATGTTTCCGAGACTGTATATTTACAGATTAGATAATAATTGAACTTTCTGTGTCTATAATGTTTTGAATCTGTATAATAGCGACCGAATTGCGAAAAACAAACGAAAAAATAAAACCATATAAGTATAGCGAAAACGCAACAGCAGTCGATAAAAAACTTCTCCTGTCCGAGAAAAACATTAATAATAATGCAAATACTACAATAACAATAGGAAGGTATGAGTACCTACTCGTATACAATAAATAAATAGTGATGTTATTATTAATTACTAACTGTCCTTGTGTTATCCATGCAAAAAGAAATAATATTAACTTTAATAATTATTTTTCGGTTTGGTTTTTTTTTTTGTAACTTTTCGTTTTAATTATTATTCGTGTCACCAAAGTAACCTATAAATCAACAAAATTAATTAGATTATCGTACCAAAAGTACTGATAACCCTTGCATTAGTGCCTCTAGAATTGGATTCGGGAAGGGGAAAATACCCTATAATAATATGTTATTTTTGTTTTTTTGGAAGCCAAGAGCCACCAATAGCTTGTAGCGCTTGGTAGTTATTCCCGGTCTTGGTTAAAAAAACAAACAATTTAATTATTTTTATCGTAAAATATTAGAGATATTACTTCAAAACGAAATATAAAAATAGATATTCTTGAACCAGATGGTAATAAAATCGATGTTTTATATTATAACGGTCACTAACTAGATCGAAAAAGTTACAGTTTATCTAAATTATGGTGTTATGAAAATTATTATGATGAAAATTTATCGATATCTCTTTTGGTTCAAAAGAAATGAAAAGCTTATTTCGGTAGAAATGTTTGCTTGTGGAAAACGACAACAGACTGCTTTGGTGGAAAAGTGTATTAATAAAAATGCGAAAGGTTCGATTTGGTGAAAACTGACCCCACTGGTTAATAATAACGATCGGTGATTCGGAGTTGCGTACGTTTGATCTAATCTAACCTAACATTTTAAATTTTTTTTGATATCGATAACGGACCAGGGGACTGCTGAAACATTACTTCTAGAATCTAACCTAACTTAACCTATAACAACTATTATGCTTTATTACGAGCAGACAAACGCAGGCGAATTTGTCGATGAATATTTCACGCGTCTCATTAAACTTTCAAACGCACTATTTGCTTTTTCTGCACAACATGTCCTTGTTTGCGATACACACATGCACGCACATAAAACGATATATTATGCATATACTTGATTTATTAAACTATAATAACCGAGTTCTGCCGGTCGCTAGGCAGTTTTCATCAGCTCCCGCCGCTGCTTTTAGAATAATATTATTAGGTATGTATACAAACATGCGAACAATTGCAAAATTCAGTCTGTTGGATAATTGAAAACCGTTTAATACAACAACAACAATTGTACACGTATGTGTGCGTATATGCTGCAGTGCATATGCGATGCGCTTTAAAATAGAACGGAAATAGGGGAGAGGATCATAGCAGCTTTAACTCTGCAGATGTCCATTATAGCGGTGACCGAATGTCGTCGAAGTATTAATAAAATTTCCATCACAAAATTAAAGCTAAAACAAATTAAATTAGCATATACACTGAAAAAAATTAAGCATATAAAATACCGATGATTTTTACGAGATACGTCAAAAACTGAATTTAAAACGCTTAAAATATTGACTATGTATTTGCGATAGGTATTTATATCGTTATCACCTTACAACTTGGAAGAAATCATGTGTCAAATTATTGAGCCTTTTTGCATGGCCAAATAATTTGTTTACACATAGGTTTATAAGAAATAGTAGGTTTGTGAAAAGCCGTGATTTTTTATGTTTATCGTCAAAATTTAGACGCTTATAAAAAAAAGAGACCTTAACTACAGTTTGAGATATTTTTATAATGCCACACAAAATACTTATGTCGACTCTTGTAATTCAATAGTTTTGAAATTGTATCCACAAAAATCCAACAAAACTAAATATAACTCTAATATTACCAAATAAAAATTATTAACCAATAAAACTAAAAATAGCTCAAAATCGTTTTGACGATTGTGCCTTATCTACAAAGGGTTAACATATTCCGATTTTTCGATTGTTTTTTTTTTTTGGTTTTATACATTATTAATTTAGTTAATTAAAATAATATCAAAAAAAAAATATATATATATTTATAATAACTTCCCTAATCCATTAATTAGACAATATTTAATACCAGAAACAACCCCTGATTTTGATGATTTGAAGCAAGATTTCTGGGAGAAAAGTTAACAAAAAAACACACAAAACATTGTGAAACTAGTATATCTTTCAATTTGCTCCGCCCTAGTATAATCAATTAATAAATATGATACGTAATAGTAAAGCAAACATTTAATTTACTGTCAAAATAAAAATGTTACAAGTCATTAATGTACAGTTTGTTTTAACTGATTTTGAGTTTTATAGATGGTTTACCTATTACAGTTAAAAGTAGTAAAAACATATATTTTATTCTATACTAGCTGTCCCGCGCCCGGTGTTTCCCGTGCAAATTTGTATTATTATTTTACCCATTATCATTTTTGGTTTTGCCAGTGTGAGAATTGAATGCAAACAAATAAAAAGAAAGTGGATAGTCAACCTTCGGTGCACTAAATGTGTTCAATTGTGAAATTTGAATAGTGTAAATAATAGTAATAATAATAATTATAATAGTTTTCTTTTTCGTAACACCTAGGTAACCCTGGCAGAATAAATAAAAATAAATACATAAGCAATTAGATATTCGTACCAAATATACCTAAAAACCCCTCTTTTACCTTCTTAGAGGTTGGATTTTCAAAAAATCGTTTCTTAGCAAAACGAGTGAAAACCATTTTTCCTCACATTTTCACAAATAAAACTCCTTCAGACGAATAAGCTGTTCAAGAGCTTTTGAATAGTTTTCAACTTTACAATGAACAATGCCCACCTTGTGTTTCAAATTGAAAGATTTACGCGAATTTTTTTAAGAAAAAAATGAAATTTTAAAATGAATCATAGATATGAATTCGCTCAGAATTTAAAATTGGTTTTTTTTTTGTTGAAAATTGTGTGCATTTCGATTTGAAAATCAAAATATTCCAACGCATAATAAAATATGCAATACAAAGAAAGTTATCAGCTTACAAATTATGATAAAAATCAAACGATAATAAACTATAGGTTAGGTTCACTATATTGTAATTTTGCTAAATACTTAAAATTATCGAAAAATTTGAAAAAGTTTGTAATACCAATATACTTTCATAGGTAGATTATAATCATCGGCGTTTTCTAGGGGATAGTGCAGCAATGGTGAAATTAATACTATTTTTGAGTCTAATCTAACCGGTTAGGTTGCCTTATAAATATTGATTCGAATATATTAAAATTTTCTGGGGAGAAGGGTATGTTAATGGATACGAGAAATAAATATATACTATCAGAAATAGGATACGATCACTATTGTAATAATTCAATTTTATTTTTTGAATTTATGCTTGTTTTCCAGTACTAACTATAGTCACTTGTCTCATTCAGCGCGATTAGAGTTGTAATATTATAAAACAATAGTATAGTGAGTTCGAACTTTAAACTTCAAAGAAATAATTTGTAAGCAATGGCAATTTATTAATAACTTAATTGAGATAAAAAAAATATAGATAAACCGGCCATCGGTACTTTTATATGTTTCGAGGCTGTACGATTTTTGCCAAAGGTTTTCGCTTCCGCACATTCGGCCATTCGAAAGATGTGAAAGTTTGCAAAATATTGACTGATACTGGATCGTCTGTGATTAAACGCAGCACCGATTTTGGTGAGACTTTCCTCCCGTTACTAATGATGCCACTGGTGTGAAAAACGAATTTTATTTATGTTCCTCAACTTGAGTAATTCGAATTTATATGAAAAAAAAAAATGAACGCTGACACTTCCAATATACTAACTACAATACGCCATACGCGTGTATAAGTATCAAACCGATTCACCAAAGTATAAAATTAAATCTATCGAAGCTCGTTTAATAATTATTACACCACTCAAAACTGTTTTAGTTGGTGTCTACGACGTCGAGGCGTTCCACTTCAATATTCAATATTCGATTGGTTTCTGCGGTCGTTATTATATTGCGTTATCCGGTTAGCGGTTCTACAGTAGTGGTTTGGTAAATATTTGCCAACAGAAACGAAATATTATATTGCGTTATTTTTAGAGCGGTTTGCGTGTTTAACACCTACCCATCCCTAAACTAGCAGGACCAAATATATGACGTATTAAAACGTTTTCCCGTGCACCTCCTGTATTATAAACAAGGTGATTTAAAAAAATAGAATTAAAAATTACCCTGTATGCACGTACATTATGTCGATTACGCGATAGCTGTTAATCGTTTATAAATTCGCTGAACTGAAATATAAAACAGAAATCGTGTATATAATAATATTCTTTTCTTTTTCGTTATCAAATCCTATTAAAATTATTAATAACAAAAAAACAATTTGCATTATTGAAACCGATTTATTTTAATTTTTTTAATCTATACGTTTTACATGAAGAACTTGTTTTACTATACAATGTCACTTTTGTATCAATTTTTTTGTTATTTTTTTTTTAATTGGATTATAAATATACGGCCGTTATGCGTGTTTTGGATATTATGCCAATTAACTAAAGCGTTTTTATTTATTGAATGCATATAAATTAAAAGTACTTTATTTTTTGTCTTAAAAGACGATGTTTTAAAAATCACCAATTTAATCAACAAATACAAATTGATTATTATTATCTTATATTTGTATCTATTATTTAGATTTATTTTAGATTAGTATTATTATTATTTAATCTTATTCATATAATGGATAATAATAGCTATTATTTGAGATGAGTAATCGAATAATCGAATCATACACATGTAAAAAATAAATCAGATAAAATATAAAAATAATATTAATATGGTTGAAACATTATACTGGATGTTTTACGAAGATATAACCATTTTGTATATAATATAATCGTATATACAAAATGAGTACCTATATTTTCTATGTACATTAATTATATAGTTGAGTTAATCATACGATTTTTATGAAAATTATTTAATAGATGTATACCATACCGATAAAATTATAGTAGGTACTTAGTTTTATGAGAGAGATAAGAGAAAAAATTTACTTATTACATATTATCTTAATCAATAGAAGCAATTAATATATTAATCTTCTTTAGACTTCGACATTTTAAAAAATCTTTGTACAACACTACCCTGGTTAGGTAAGTATTATGAAAATATAAATATTGTTAATATTAATATTATATGTTCTGTAATTTTAATTTTAGTACCTCACTGATTAATTAAAAATAAATTTCGAACATTGATACAAAAATATATGCAACACCATTTTCATACCTTTGAAAATATTGTGTTTTATTGTTTTTCGTACTATAATACATGAAGTACGTCTTGTAATTTAATTTAGATTACATACTGTATTAATTATTGACGTGTACCACATGGCGTAAAGGGAAAATCGATTGTTGAATAACAGCAAATGAAGATAATCCAAAAAAGAAAATATTAATATATTCATTGTAGTCTTTTTTACTAAAAAACAACAGAACTGATGAATATTATATAATATGTTAATAATCTACAAATTATGATTATTTAAAGAAAAAAAAAACTACTCACCATCGTTAGTATCGTTAATAATTGGCATAGAATAATATTAATCATAATCCAGAACATAAAGTCAGGTTTAAGAACCAAAATGCCGGGAAAATAGTATGATATTGAAGATTTAAAAATAGAAATATCTCAAATGCCTGTTTTTCAAAAAATAAATTATTTCCAAAAAAAGTTATTGAACTATACATTTTGTACCTTTTTATTATATTAATTATACTGTTTATGAAAATCGCAACTAACAAACTTTTGAAAATAATAATAATAAAAAAAAAAAATTGTTTATAAATAATATTTTTTATTCTGAAAATGGTTGTTATTTCCGAATATCAAATTTTTCAGAAAATATTTAGCAATTTTTTTCATAAAATGAATTCCTTGGATAGGATATAATATGTGATGTTTAAATTTAATGATAATGCGGCGAACTGAAATGTAATTGAACAAAAAATGAAAGATGGAAATTCAAACGTTTGGGATGGAGTTGTGTACGATACGATTAGGTGCATTGAGTTTGGGCCATGTCAACGTATGGTTGACCGAATCGACCCATTAAAAGGATGATAAATAACGTTACTGTGTATATAATATCATATTTGCAGTTGTTTCGCGCACAAAGAAATCAAAAAGAAACCTATATTTTATAATATTATAGTGTCGATGAGTTTCGACTCGGGACAAAAAAAAGGCCGGAAAAGTGACGTAATCTACAGTTTGCTTGTGACTCGAGAAATGTCCAAAATTATATTAATGACGCGTTTTCATATATAACCTATACGAATCTATAAACGAAAAAGTAAACAGTAATAATAATATGATTGTTTATCTATAAGTAACGGTTTATTTAATAAATAGTATTTGTGCTGAATTTTCGTCGAAATCTCGACGTCATCGTCGTGTCACCGGAGGCCGAATCTCATTTAGCCCAACCGCGTTTGATAAAATAAATTGTATCAAGAAACAATTTTGTCCTTACACGCGTTTGTTCCTAAAGCGAGATTGAAACGACAGTGAACACCATTTTATTTGTTCTTGTTCTCGTTTAATAAATAGTTTAACATTTAATCGTCTAATATATCAGAATATCGTTAAAGTTGTAACTGAAAAACCGAATATAATACTATTTTTGGAGTGTATAGTTTACTTGTCGAACTTTCATGTAATAGAACAAAACCAAAAACTCGATTTACACCTGTCACATCCGATCGCAAGTGAATTTCGACTATGCTACAGCAGTTATAGTGTAGACGTATTCGGAAAACCACAATGTATTGCTTAGTTTTCGAAAAAAAGTGAGTGTTATGTTGGGTTTGATCTAAGATTTTATCTACAATAATCTGATATTATTTTGCAATCGTTTACTTATAGAATTTCGAAATTTTTTTGAGTGAGTGGAGAGTAGTTATATACCCCTTTTAATTTCTATTGTAACCTTTCTGCCACCGATGAAATAAGGGGAAAAATATACGTGGTTTGGATCTACGCATCATTCGATGGGTGTGCGAGCATTTTACATGGCTCAAGAGACGGATCATTAGTGATGCGTTTGACGAGGTCGGCGGGGGCGGATAACCGACAATATAATGAACTGCGGCGGCGGAATAATATTATTGATGGCGACCCCTCGACAATAATCATAACTACATCGTATAAATATATATATATATATATGTATTATGTATAGGTAGAATACGCATACAGTAATAATTATTATAATACCATTGTCACCACCTATCACTACTATCACTACGGAGGAGGACATATTAATGAAAATTCGTGGTCGAAACCACGGCCTCATCAAATTATGATCGAACATAAAATAATTGCAACATTTACAATAAACGGATTTATGTAACATAAAGTATAAGACAATGTTTGGTAATCGAGCCTGGTCAAAGAGCCCATCATTTGAAAAAATAAACTAGTTAGGAGACTTTTAAAATGTGGTGTTTTAGAAAAATCATAAAAATATTACGGTTGAGAGAGTTACGAATAAAGAGATTTTAAACAAGGTGAATAAAAAAGGTAAATAAATTGAAACATATTACTATGATAGGATATATACTAAGACATGAAAATCTATTGAAATAAATTTAAATCGAATAATTCGTAAAACGACTTATAAGGAGAGAAAGATTTAAGGTCATAGTATATATGAATCAAATAATGAAGGATTGTATGACGAAAAGGATGTTAACGAATAGAGAAAAATACAAGGATTTAACAGCATTATACTAAAACAAAAACATGAAGAGTTACAACAAACTAATCTTAAGATTACTGACAACGAGAACAATATATATATGAAAGACTAGCCGGCTCGTTCGATGTACACAATCTTTATAGTACTAAAATAATAAATGGTCAGCATTATAGCGAATTTAAAAGATAAAAAATATTTTTACTCTAAATAAAAAAATTGTTTCGCCGATTTATCCGTTCGCCGAAAGCGATTCGCCAAAATGTCTTTCGCCGAAACGACCGGAATACAAGTGTTAATTATGTGTTGTCGATTTCGTGACATCGAAAACAGTGACTGATGGTTATACGGAACATGATATGTAATATGTCACGCGGAATTTTAATTTTTTGTAATCTAACATTGAATTATAATTCTCTATCACTTATTATGGACAAAATAGATTATTAAACCGATGACAACTGGTTGTTGTATTTGTAATAAAAAACTTACTTAGTATTAAAATCAAAAATGTTTTAAGTCACTCTGTGTGCTTTTCGTCGTTAAAATTACAAAAAAATCTAGATTTACTTTGCTTCTGTAAATAGATCAGTTCAGTAATAGGTGGGAAGTAGAGAAGATAAATAATAAGGGTAAATTAGCTTGAAATTAAAGACTATTGCAATCAAAAAACGAATTTGGATTGTAAACTTCAAATAAAGAACATTATAGTTGTGCGTTTTTCCTTATAGTATAGAGTTAATTCAGAAACAACCAAAATAAAATCTATATCTTTTGTCATCAGTTTTTTCTAACTTTAAAAAAAAAAACTATTGAAAAACTAAAAAGATATTTTCATACAAAAATACCACTGTACAGTGATGGTAAAATATCCATCTTTTAAGATACCTACAATGTAAGAAAATAAAATATTTTGGGAATTTTTTTAACTGCTGGGAATAATATATTGAAAAAAAAATCTAGCAGATGAACTGTTTAGATATTTTCTAATCCATCGAACGAAATTCCTACAGTTTTATCTGTATTTTAAGTATACATCAAATAAAATATACGCCGTCACCAAAGGCATTGAGTGAAATAAAAATACCTTGTGATAATCTACGTAGTATTTAAAAAATAAATTTATAAGCTAAAGTATGTGTCTTATGTTAAACTGATAACAAGAAAAAATTAAACAAATGAAACAAATGCCTATAAAGCATTTTTAACTTCAAAAATTATACCTCATCACAATGTACTCGATTTTCACGTGTTTAACTACAACGGAGGCAGAATAAGATGTCCGAAATTATGAACGGCCGTCAACGGCCTGTTGCGCATAGCTGCTGTAGTATGTAGTATATACTTATATGATATTATTATTATGAAACACGCGCGGAAAAACGAACAGACAAATAATGCACATAAGTCGTTCTTGGCATTACAAACACTTAAATAAATAAGCGAAGTCTAAGTTCGAAACGATATACGTGGAAGTCGCAACGCGAGAACGAAGAAACGGGGGGAAAAAATGATAATAAAGAAAAGTGTGATTGGGAAAAAAAAAAAAAAACAAACAAAAACATAAATAAAAATACTCGTAGAGAGATGGATCGTCGTGTGTTTGGAAAGGTTCGTTTTTTTACGCTATGGAAAAGAAATATTATGCGGATAAAGGATATACGACAAAATCGGTAAAAGCCGTACACATGTATATAATACGTAATCGCGGACCCTCCTATATAGGCACTCGTATAATATAGCTGGCGAGACTAGAGAAGAAATGCAAACGAATAAAAATATAAAATATTGATGGTTTTTTTTTTTTTTAAGGAAAATAATATCTCATGTTATATTTTATCGATGGGAAATGTATATATTGTACACTTTACATATACATGAATCTATACAGGTATACATATCTAATATATTATTATTGAATTCGCCGTAAACGACCGGAGTCGAAATACGTTTTTGATATCTAAAAACACAGACTTGCATAGTTATTTAATAATAATAATGATCTGTGTTATACTTTCATTAAAGGAAACTTTACATAAGTATACCTTAAATACTTAGTAACCTAGATAAATTATTTCACAAGATAATTGTTTAAATCTTTTATTGCCGAGGTTGTTTTCACGGTGATTTATAGTAATTTTTTTGCCGTGGAAAATATTTTTCGAAAATTGTACAGCTTGGTACGTGGTATCTAATTGAACGCTACGAGCCGGTGGCATACATCAATTTTAATTTGTGTTAAAATCCTTGTAATGCAAAACTATTTATCGAGTTTCTAAATGGTTTAACCGAAAATCGCGAAGATAAATAATATTTAAATAAGCGGTACGATTTTAATCCAGAGCCCAGGATTCGAGCTTTGCTAACAGATAATAGAAACTATTTCTTCTCGTAAGTTATAAAATGTACTTTTATGTGTTATAATTATAGATACTGAGTCGATTGAATAACTGTAAAAGAGGCTTTTGATCAATAATAACAAAAAAGAAGAAACTTCCGATACTTAAAATTAATTGCACTGTGTAATGGTTATCAAAATTCTTATTTAACCATTATATATAGCTGTATTTATTAAGCAATACATTTAATGAATACAATGTATACATATAATATAAATATACTTTATATACTTTTACGTTTGATAGCAGTCGCCATATGCGTAGTGGTCAATATTTACAACTCAATACAACTTAATAGTAATACAATGTTAAACTTTTATTATACGCTTGGTGTTTAGTTTGGCCTAGCCCGTTGATGAATTAATACAGTTAAGGAGTATATTACTTTTCGTGGTTTCCTGATCGGTATGTCAACATATTATCATAAATGGTTAAAATACACCACGTAACCAGTAGCGCACACAGGATTTGTTTCGGAAGGAGTTTTGTTTATAATAATTTCCTATAGAGAGGATAGCACATTTTATAAATACAATATTATCATTATTATTACTGAATAAATCATTATTGATAAAATTAAATTTTATTTTATTCTGTGATATAGGATATTATGTAGTTGACTATAAAACTTGATGTAAAATATAAAGTTAAGACATTTCAGGAGGGGTTTTAATCACTGAACCTCTCTGTGTTCGCTACTGTACATAACGATTCTAGAACTCAGAAGATTAATAGAAGAACTAAACTAGTGTAAAACACATACCTAGGTATATCAGTAAATCCTATCATCATTATATATTGAGTCTGTGAAATAAATAATAATCGGTTACATCAAAAATCTTTCCAACTTCCCGCCTTCAATAGCAGAACGCTAGTTAGTAATGTATTGACTCTTTTTTTGTTAAATTCATTGTGCGTATAAATAACGTACATACTATTATCTGGAATTAATAAATTACCTACGGTTTTTACGTTTTTAATTTATACATACGACTTTCAGAACCAGTGGCAAATGTTGTGCTTTTTTTGGGGGGGGAGGAGGTAGTACCTCCTGATCATACTTTTTCTCCATAATTATTAACATAGTTTCATCGCGAATTCATACCTAATTAAAATACACCTTAAAATCTTATAAGTAGTAATTTTCTTGTAAAAATCTTATGATTGCTACATACATTTTTGATTAAAATAAAATTAAAACTAATTTAACACTTAAATTTGTTGAGTAATTTTCTATATCAGTTTAATTAATTTCGCATATTCGTATATTCACAATGTATTCATGTAATATACATAAACCTAATATTATTATCGTTTGATAGTCTCCAATTATTATTAACCCATGATCGAAATTTTCAAAGCAATTTTAAAATATTTCATCATTCGTCAGTAATATTTTGCGATAGTTCAGTAATGAATAGAACCAGAAAAAATATTGGGGGGGTTAACCCCCAGGACATCCCCCTCTAAATACGCCACTGTTCGGAACAGTAATAATACTGTTTTTATAATGTAAAAAATAAATAAAATCGAATACCATTAACCGTGTATTATACCTATTACTATATTTGTGAAGGAGCCAAGACAAAAATAAATGTTAAGTCGCAAACGATGAAAAACGATCGTCGTTAAGGGAATTGTGTGCAGAGGGTAAGTAATAGAGGTAGCAGAGTAGTAGGTATACATTGCCTTGAGAAAAAAAAAACTTCATTAGAAATTCAATAGTCATTGTACCAATTGTGTTAAATTGGTTATGCAAATTAACCTATGTTAACAAAAGTCTTCAATTATATTATAATGTTTTATACGCGTAAGTGGTTACACACCTTTAGTGGCCTTTATGCCAGTAAATCGGATGTAAAATTACTTACTTGTTTTGGAAAATTATTTAATTTTTTTTTATTATTATTTCAGTACATTTGTATAGGGAAATAACGCATACCTACTGCAACACTATACGAAGTCGATTTACTATTCAACTATTAAAATTCGCATACTTTATAATAAATATAATAAATTAAACTAATTTAATAGAAAAAAAAAGTTCGTGTCAATTTAATGACGTATAAATAAAAAAAATAAAGATATTATTTTAACTCTCGTTTGAATACGCACCAAGAATTGCTCGTGATATTACAAATTTTTATATCATCAATTTAATACAGGTAGGTGTGAACATGTATTTTTTTTTTCTTTTGTGCTAAAATACACTACCAAAATACCAAAACTAGGTGAGTTGACCAATTATTCTTACTAGTTTAAATTAAGTTAAATATTTGTTTAAAAATAACCTAAATATTATGTAATTATACATTTTTATAATAATTTATACAATTTGTATAAAAAATAATAATGTATGTCAAAAATATTTCTTAATGTTTTTTTTTTAAAATTTGTTAAGTTAAATTTATCGAAAAAAGTTACTTAGTTTAACTTTTTAATTAATGACTACTCGACTTTGAAAAAGACCATGAATTTAAGAAAAAAAAATCATAAAATTCGATACTTTTATATAAATAGATATTTATAAGCTGACTATTGACAAAGTACAGGGAAAAAGTTTAATATAATTTAGTTTAAATACTGAACGTGCAAAACAATAAATGTTAACAAACCAAAACTGATTCTGAGTGAAGAAGATTATTTTTTTTACTAAATTAAAATTGGAAGAATTCTATTAATTATTTATTGTAAACCAATGAATTATCTGTTTTCTGTGATAACATTTTTGTTATAATTTACATGAAAAAAAAAATAAATATTTTTCGACGTAATTTCGATTAGAATAATAATAATAATAATAATAAAATTGCGACTATCATCTTTAGTTTTCTTTTATCAGTATTATACCCGTTTAATAAAAACGTGTACGGCGACGGACATTTCGATTTTTCAATCTTCCGGGCACCGAAATAGGAAATTAACCTCGTACATACCAATACCTATTTTCTAAAAAAAATCGTATATTATATAGATAATTGGGTATTTTTGGCATCAATACGTAAGATTTTTTTTCTTTTAATAAATATAGAACTGTAGCCGTTGAAGTTTTAATTGAAAAAAAAAAATACAACACTGTCAAATTTATATATAACTCATTCACTATGCGCTCTCTATATCTAAAATTAACATCGTTAAGGAATTCGCGTACTATATAATAATACATACATTGATAGCATACTATTGATTTCTAGCGAAAAACTTACAACTATTATGGCAGAGTTATTTTGTTTTTTTTTTTTGTTTTTCAGTATTTAAAATAGAAATATTAACATCACTCAGTATACGAGCGATCTCAGATAGACATTTATTTCGTACTGTGTAAGATTAGTAAAATATTAAATTTTATTTTGTTATTATTATATAATTTATTTGTTTAAATGCTTTATTAGCTTTTTTACTTTTAAATTCCTTTTTCAGAGTCTTTTGCGTATCATTATTACATTTTTTTATGTATTGATATAATTTAATATACTTAATTCATGATGTAACTTGTAGAAATAGGTATTTCAAACTATTGGTCTATTAGAACATTTGGATTTTTCATACTACTATAACAGTAATTCTACTTGGAGAATTTTACTGATTATAACACGAAATTATATTTTGCATTTGGATTCAGAGCATAATGATGGATTTATTGGTTAACTATGATGTGTGTTTTAGTATATTATTTTAGATTTTGTGTGGAGAGAAGAATATATTCGTTTTACAATGATATTAATTAATTTTTTTATTACCATTAATTTTTTTTTTATGTGAACACTTTTTCTGCTAGAAAACTTACCCTGATTATCAAATATACAAGCATAGCAACTTTTCTTAGTGTGATTTTTTAGAAAGGTCATGTTTTGAAATTCTCCTTTCAAAACCTGATTCTTTAGGTTGAAAAGCACAGAACGATTCAACATGAAATTGTCATTGGCTACCATTGGATACTTCATTGGCTACGTTTTTCCAAGTAGTTTTTATTATAATTAACAAAAAGCGGAAAAAGTAAAACAAAAATGAAAACAGCTAAACTTTAAGTTTGTATGGTTTATGTTCTTTTTCAGAAATATTGTTCCAAGAGAAAAACGATTAGAGCACTTTTTGTTAAATATTGGATCTATATTTTTTTTTTAATTTTTCAAGTATCAGTTTTAATAATTTGGAAATCCCCGAAGAATAATGAAAAATTAACAGCGTTAATAGGTTCCTTTATTTAAAACTTTTACGACTTATATTTTGAATCAGATATATTTCTTTAATAAAAAAAATAACAGTTGACTTTTTTTGTTGAAATTTTAATGTTATTGGTGAGTATAAAAGTCGGTTTTTGATTTTTTCTTGTTTTTTTTTTTAATAATTGTACGAAATCAAATAAAAACGTAGAAAGAGCGGACAAATTTACGAAAATAATGCTTTTATTATTTTTAATTTCGTTTTTTTGTTGGAATTCAGTTAAACATATTTGTATTGATTTGAAATTTTTTTTAAAACTTATACTTGCTTTTTCAAAAAATAGTAAAATGTTTAAAACATTTAAGTTATTTATAGATATTTATATTGTGCTAGTCTTTTACGTAAATTTTATTTGTGGGTACTCTGTGGATAAAATTGTTAGATTAAATAATAACAATTGAACATTAAACAAGAAGTTCATTATACTTTGTAATTTGTGGCAAAAAACAAGTAGAATGTAATAGAATTATTTTTTTTATAAGATTATTAATATAAAATTTTGATAAAAATCGTAAATATTGCGAACTTATATGTATGACAATTTGTATCCAAATCATTTTTCGCTAGTAATATTTAATCTTTGCTGTATCTTTGGATGTAAATTAAATAACTTTGAAAACCTTACCTTCAAAATTTTATAAAATTAAATTGCTTTTCCGGAGTATTAGTTAAATAATTATAAGTCTTTTTTTTAGTATTTTTATGGTTTTATTGCTTAATTTTGAATAATTGTGTAATGTTTTATTGAGCTACAATATCTTAATTTTATTCAAATCATTTAACCTAAATTAACTTTACATATATAAAGAACAGTAAATAATATTATTACTATATGGCCGAAATTGCAATTTTTACGTCTGATTAGTTTTCAACGTATATAATGATATTATAAACGATACATTAAAAAATTTGTCAAGAACATTTAACACGCTTATTATTTGCGTAATTTTCACGCTAATTAAATTTAAGATGTTTTAATTATTATTATTAAATTCAAAGAACAATTTGATTTACAAATAATTTTCCGACACTCTTTAAACATAAATTTATTTAAACAATTTTTTTTTTTTGGAAATTATGAGATACAATTTAATTCATGCAGTGAAAGGTTAAGACGATGGTAGTTGATCCAAAATAGTTGGGCGAAAGAAATTCAGTTGAGAAAAGCATCAGGTTTTTTATATGACAATATAATTCCAACCAGAATTAAGATTAAGTTCTACAAAAATATGATAATACTTAGTATATTTTATGGTTTCAGTATTTGGTGGAAGACTGAAACAAAGAATCCGTGAAGTATAATTAAAAATTCTAAGGTGGATGAATAGAGTAACGAGAGAAAATTAGATAAGGAATATGTACATAAGAGGTAGCTTAAACGTGGCTTTGATAGAAGACAAAATAAGAGATAATAGATTGACATTGTTTGAATATAACATGAGGAGAAGAATCATAAATAATAAGATTTGTTATGAAAATAAACGTATGAGGAATGAAGAGGAGAGAAATACCGAAACAGAGGTAGTTTGTAGTAATAGAGAATATGAGAAAATCTAGAGTATGCGAGGTGGGAAATCGAGTACAATTGAAATTTATAATAATGGTAGCTGATTCCAAATAATTAGAATGAAGGTGAAGAAGAAGAAGAACAATAAGAAGTATTAAAAGAACTAAATCTCTCTAAATATTTATAAATGGCTTTGTCTTGATTAACTGAAAGAAGATCAACGCAAAGCGTAAACCACGGGTGAGTTAGAAACTTGAAACTATCACAGTATAGATTCCTCACAGTTGATCCATAGGCATGTACTAAGGAAAGGGTTTTTGAAAATTTTACTCCTACAGGATAGCTCATACATGATTTATGATATTTTTGAAAATTACATTTTATCTCTTTATTTTCATATAATGGGTAAAACCAGTACGGTAATAAGAATAGGTGTGATATTGGGATTCAAGAGAAAACAAGTTCAAAAACAAAGTACAAAATTAAATTTTTTTCTTCATTACTAACATGGAAAATACCTTGCAGGGCTTGTTAAAGATAAGAAAATTTTACGGAATGACTTTAGGACTAAAATAGGATATTCCACGGAGAAGTAACATGGAGCTTTCTAACTGGCACTGATTTATTGAACTTTATATTAAATTTTAGTGATATACGTCAATTGACCGCAAAAAATTGATCGCACGACAATTGATTACAATTTAAAAAAAATTCTCCTTCCCATTTTAAACAAACTTACGACTTCCTGTAACTTATTATTACAGATTATTACAGGTATAGTTTTCTTCCTCCTTTTTACGTACACGTTGAATTGTCGATTTCAAGAAATTCACACACGGTAATTCTGCGGACACTGCACTTGTTACCTAATATATTTTGATTTTAATAACTAATAATTGTTTAATTATATGTATTACTATATTATGAATCACTTGCTTGCATAATTACGTTCCCTGAAACGGATTGTATACTAAGAGGTGTTTGCAATAAATTTTTCTTTAAAGTTAAAATACATTTTTTGACCTCGATTTTGACAGCATTTGGAACATGATTATTATGTTTAATAAACTTTATTATTTTGTCATCTACTACGTGTACCCGAAATTCACAATGGATTTTTTTGTACTCTGAACATTATATTTTTGTGTTCTCGTTCTTTTACGTATAAAAACCCTTCATAAAAGAGCATATTTTTATTTTTTTCACTGATATGTACTTTAAAACAATATTATTTTCTATAAACAAATTTGTACAGTACTATCGCTGCACGAAGTTATTAGTAGACTGACTCGTTTTATGAGTTATATACGGGCAAATAAGATATCTGCGTATACGTCTATATCATATAGCTATATCGTTTTATCTATACCCATGTATAAAAATAATACAAATAATGAAATAATCTTCGTGGCAGTTTGACTATTAAATTCGTTTGCAGTTTTTTAAATTGTGATCAATTGTTTGCAGTCAATTAACGTGCTATCTATTGTTTGTGATCAATTGACGGGACACCGAATCTAACCTATTAAATAAGTATACTGTAGACGGATGAAGTTGTGAATGAAATAACGGGTAATACTGTTTTAATTTTGTGCTAAAACATTTGACCCAACAAAATGGTCTAGGCATCGTCGGATGGGACAGCTAGTATCATTATAGAATACAGATAAGATCATCAACAGAAAAGATAAAGAAAAATAATAAAAAGAGATAATACAACTCGATTAAAACCACGGATTCACGGTTCTATAGGAAGGGAGAAGGGTAAAGGGGGTAAAAGGGGGAGAGTAGTTGGAAAACAATTGCTGAAATTTCATGCGGCAGTTCGGGGGCGTTTCTACGGGCTAATGTATCGTGAAACACAATTTGGATTCCCGAGGCTCAGAGCCCAGAAACAATGGTAACACTACTCTCTGCTCCTCTACGCCGTTTAATTCGAAGTGTCCTTCCCCTCCGCGGGACAACCGTGATGGCAAGCAGACAGATAGTGTCCCCTCCTGCCTATGCCAGTCGATCGGTTAATTAGGCAGCCATTTGTTATAGGGGAACGACTCGGCGCATTGTTGTCCGTCGTGTTTTATCAAGCAACAATGTATCCTTTTCCCCTATCGTGGGCCGCCTCCTACTGCACCTTTGTCGGTCACCCCCCCCCCTCCACACGCCGATTTATAATACACCTTCTCTCCCCATACAGCTTTCTCTTTTATGCACACACGTATATTCGATAATATACGTAATTCCGTCTCGGGTTATTAACCGTATACCGGGTATACGGAGAGTAGAGGTTGAGTGTAGTCTTTTCCGGCAGTAGTGCCACTTGCCAGACGTCTTGATGGAGACCATCCCACGTTCGGTTAATCATCCCTTAATTTTGTCATTGCCCTCTGGCGCCCCAGGAACATAGCAGACGAAAGCCCGAATCCGGGCCAAGTCCTAGGGGTGTACCTATGTGTGTAAATTATACTTAGGACTGGGAATTCAATGCAATATATCATCACTTTTCTACAAGTTTTTTGAAACAATATATTATAAGTGGAAAATACGTTTTTTATGCAATAGGATTGTATTTTAATGTAATTTTAGTTTCTAAGTGTAGTAAAAAGTACGCTTTTAAAGTTTTACAAAGATATTTTTTCTCGAAAACAACATTACAATTAGTGTACATGTCGATTTTTTCCAAACCATACAGATTTTTTATTGTAAACTAGCAATTTTCTCGGAGGATTTTAAGTGAATTTGATTTATTTTTTGTTTTAATTATTATAAAACCATTTAAGCTTTGATATTATTTTAAATTTCACCCATAATGATTGTACCCGAAATAAATATTTATTTCGGAATTTTAAATAGAAACCCCCCTTCAATCACAGATTCGAATAGAAAAGGGTTTTCTAAAAATGTTAGTATACATATATATTACATTTTACATAACAATGATATTAGATTTACCGTATATGAGTTACAGTTTAAAGTTTTTTTTAAAAAATTTATTTTATTTTTTGTTAGTTATATGTAATGATCTGATTTTGCATGCAATATCTTAAAGATGCAAAATGAAATGAAGTAGTACTTGACTAGAAACATATTTTGAAATGTTTCGACAGTCAAAGATATAGTCATCTGAGATAATAATGCTCCAAATATAAGTTAAAGTTCCTCATAATTTTATTATTATAAGTACTTTAAAATTACAGATTTTATGCTCTTTCACTTTATTTGATAGATTCCTGACACCGTGAGTGCCCGCAGGAAGTTTATTAGGGAGGGGCGCAATAAAATAAAACGTTAAAAAAAATATTTAAAATAATATTAACTAATTATTAAAATTATATTTGAAATTTTGAAGTCCAGGGGAGGCAGATGCCCCGTCATGCACCCCCATCTAGATGCCATTGCCTGACATTATTATTTAAAAATAAAAATAACCGACAGAAAATGATGACATACAGGTTTTATTTTCATTGACTTTTAGGTTAGTTCAAAAACATTTTTCGGTTTCAAATATTCATCATTACTTTCAGTACCTATATAAACTAAATTACAATAAATCCTATACACCTCAAAACTTCCTACCTACTTATGGTGCGTAATTATGTCAGAGCATCATTTCTTGATTTTTAAGTCGTTTTGGACTTATTTTAGAAATTATTATTATATTATGGACGAAAATATTGTGATTTGAACGAATGATGTGCGTGGTATTAATAGTTTTTTTTTAAAAATATGTATAGAAATTAGTCTTAAATGACCACTAGTTATTAAAATCAATTGAATCTGGTAGTTTATGTTTACGGGAGGAAACGCGTAAAATAAGCGCGTGCATTTGACATAATAAAGAAATGCATTATATACCGTCATCGGTTATACTATATAGGCTCTTGCAGCAAAGGAGTTTATCGCGGTTCAATTTAAATTCAATAAGAAACATTAATTATGTTTAGAGAGAGAGAGAAAGAGAGAGAGAGAGAGAGAGAGAAAGAAAGAGTGAAAAGTCAAGAGTGATGTCGAGATGAACGACAGTTTAAAAAATTAAATTAAAAAAGAGAGGTGGGCGCGTAGTGCGTACCATAATATAATAATACAGTACTCGAACGAGTTAAATGGGAATTAAATTAAACATTGAAATTTGTCTGTTATAAGTGCGGGAGAATCTACTCGTAAATAACAACGCTGCAGATAACTAACCGCCGAACCGTGTAGGACAACAATAATATTATTATGTAGATACCTGTATTGTTATGAAACGTGGTCATCAGCTCAAGAGGACGGGACAAAGTTACTAAAGTTCTTATAAAAGGATATTTAAACCGGAATCAGAACAATAGGTATACGAATGGAGAACTAATGCAGATATTAAGTGAATCTCCGATAGATCGGAAGTATTCAAAACTACTGAAATCGGCAGGTCATAAATGGTGTAACAGATATAGGCTAATTAGACGATTGCTAGTCACTAATCTAAATAAAAGACGTTCCCGAGAAAGACCACGACTGAATCGAATAAAGAAAGATTTGAACATAATATCAATAATATAAGAATCAGATAAAAGCTAGAAAAAGCTTGGTAGAAACATCAAAGAGCCTACACATGGCATATGAAAGTTTAAAAAATAATAATAATGCAAGTATACCTAAACAATATAAAACATATCGTCAACTCATCACAATCATTTAGTCACATTTGCACGAAAATGTGACTAAATGATTTAAAAATGTTAAAAATGTATTCTTTAGATTATGAGTGGAGTGAGGAATGTATTGCTTTTAAAATGATGTTTATTATTATTTTTTGTGGACAACTTTTCTACCAACAACTTCGATCCGATTATAATAATAATACTTTTTTTATAAAAGGAAATCTGACTGGGGTAGTACTTTAAGAACATTTTTTTGATTTTCCCAGAAGTCTTACCAAATAAATGGGAAAAACGTAGGAATAATCGGGAAAATAGGTACAATATAGTGCAAAATATATATAATACATATATTTAATTACTTTACCATAATATAGCATATGTATTGTTGACAAACCAACATCATCAATCGAACTCCGAACGTCAGCAACGGTTAATCTTTTAGTACTGATTCACTTTTTTTTTAATTTTATTTTTTTAAATACAATTTAATAATGATGGAAATCAGTAATTATAGGTGTACTGTACGGTTCCTGTACTATATTATAATGTAGCATCGCTCGAAATAAGGCATTTAAACATGTTTTTATATCAGGAGACTTTTTGTTCGAAAGCGACGATATACTGTAGATAATATTGTTCGTGCGATACCCACGACAGAATGAGCGTTTTTCTGGCCGCGTGAATCTATGTATGTATAAAATGGAAAAACCTAACGGATGTTCTTCGGTCTAGTCGACGAGCGCGTTATTTATTATTTATTTATTACATTATTATTATTATTATTATTACTATTTTTTGTTCGGCGTTTAATTAAAGGACCAAAAGAATTGCCACGCGTAAGAAAAACCGGCGAATATAACATTCACATATATATATGAACGAAAATAATAATAAAAAAAAAAAAAAACCTCCCCGAAATTCTATATACGGGCGCATACCCACCCTGCGTACGTACCTGCTACCCACCTACCCACCCATCTACCTACCGAGGACGACGACGACGTGGTGGTGCGTAATATATTATTATATTGTTGCCGGAGGGACTGTGCTACTGTATCGCCGGCGGCTAAGCGCGACAAAAACAAAACTGCGGCGGCAAAGACATTAGTTAGTAACTGTCAATTATCGTCTGGCCGACGACGTGCCGGGAATACGGCAACGGAACGGAGTAGCTGCGGCGCGGCGGCGGCAGTACTGCGGCGGGTCTCTCGCTTATATAGATACCGAGTTTTAATGTCACTTCTCAGCGACGACGACGACGACGTCGCCGTGACTTCTATAGGTCACCGGAGGCGCCTTACCCGTACGAGCAAAATGTCAACGATTTAACGTGCCGCCGATGCGTTCAAAGCGAATGGCGTATATTATAGGCTGTGTAGGCACATATGAAGGGATAGATGAGAGGGGAGGGGTTAGGCTCGGGCTCGGGCCTTTGCGCGATTAAAGGAGTCGTCAAAAGACGTCATGAAAAAAATTAGTCGGTCGAGTGTCTCCCCCAGACACCTCCCTTCACACCACAGTTTTTTTCGAAATCTAGCCGATTACAATCGAGCGTTGTCGAAGCGTTTTCGAGTGTCGAGACGAGTAATGACGGGCGGATAGTGGTGATATGCGTGACGCAGGTACGGTTACTATATAGATCAGGGAGAAAATCCGGATCGGTCAAAGCGTTCATCCAAATCCAGACCGTTGGAATAAAAAAATCAAAAATATATTTAAAATTCAGAATTCGGCCATTTGTTTTTAAAAATTATTTGAATAAATCAAAAACTCGACTCAGAAACACAATATTGTAATTGTTTTCAATCAGCAATTTAAAATAGGAAAAACATAATAAAAATAAAATTTCGTTACCATAATACTAACAGCGGAGCAATAAAAATCGATTTCATAAATTCAAACCAACAAGCATGATACTCTTATCGGACATATGTTAATATTTAAGTTTAAAAAATAGTTTATATCTAGTTTTAAATTTCTAATCAGGAGTTTAGACACTTTAGATCCCTGTTGTGCCCATCCGTCCGTCCAGAGTTATCAATACTTATGTACACAAGTAAATAGAATTAAAACAGATACAGATTTTGAGTTTGGAGGAACGAAACAAGACAGTATTAGGACAGTAACGGTGACGTAATAGGTAAAGTCAGAACAGGTTAGGTTGAGTTAGGTTTAGGTAGCTTAGGTTAAATACCATCTATAATTGTTTGTATAAAATAACAGCGTTTTTGACAAGGATATGAAACATAAGATTGTGTACGGTTGAATTAATTAGAAAAGAAATTAAATAGAAGCATCGGGTATTTATGTGACAATAGAATTCCAATGAAACGTAAAGGTAATTTTTACAAAAGTGTGGTGGAATCGACTATGATGTGTGGTTTGATGTGTTGGGCCTTGGGCGGTAAACTGAATAAAAATTAAAAATATGAATATATCAGAGATGAGATTGCTTTGGTAGATATGAGTTGGAGTGACGAAAGATGATAAGGAATGAGTATATAAGTGGTAGCTTAAACGAGGTTTCGATAATAGACAAAATTGGAGGAAAAACATTGAGATGATAAAATCATAACATGAGGAGAAGAACCAGAAGCAGTAAGAATTGTAATAAAAATAAAATTAGGGAGAAAATCATAAAATAGGTGGTTGGATGTGCTTGAGAATGGTATGAGGACAGCCCGACAGCTAGTAAATGTGAGGTAGAAGATTGAACCAACTGAAAATTAAGGACGAGAGTGGCCGACCCAATAAGTTTTATAAAAAATGATATTTTAAAATTGTATTTTCCTGTTTTATGGCCATCCTACGCTATCTACGTTTTTATATATATATATATATATATATATATATATATATATATATATATATATATATATAATCTGTATCACTCTATAAATTAATAATTTTAGATAAATACAACAATAATCATGTGACTTATTGAATTAAAAAATTATAGCAGGAATAAAAACCATAAGTAGTGACTTCATCGTAAATATTTCCGTTTTTTCTTCATTTTCTCCCAAATGTTAGGAATAATACAAGGAAAATCACAATAATGACTTCATCAATACTCTTATAGTCAGGGGCATCTCCAGACCTTGACTACGGGGGGACGTTGCACGATGGGTGGACTACTGTTATAGACGCAAAGTCGGGAAGGTAGGATATTGAAGGAAATTTAATGCATATCTGTATATAAGTAAATTTAAGTATTGTAGACAAAAAACGATTCTAAGCGGAGCTCGGTTAATAGTACTGATCAGAGGCATCTTCGGGACAATTTTATGGAGGAGGAGCGGCGAATAATTTGTATACCTGAATACCACCTATTTGATCAAAAACTTAATTTTTTCTAATGGCATTTCAACTCATAATATTGGCTTAGAAACCTGCAGATATATTGTACAAATACAGTAAATACAGTATTTTTTCACATTAAATAAAAACCTAATAATTAAAATAATGATAATATGAATAAAAAAAAATAATAATAATAATAATTAGTAAAAGTTAGATGACCAAGTACAAAATACTTTTATTTTAAGCAGCGGTTTGATTAACAATATTTTCTATATTAATGTTTTCATTTCGATGAATATTTAAAAGTGATAAGTTAGTTAGTCTCTACTCTAATTTTTTTTTACCACAAAGTACGACTTTTAATAAACCTCGTTTATCGAAACATGTCCACAAACCACGAAACATATCTGTTTCGCCTAAAAATTTTATGACAAAAAATGACCTTTTTAAAGTACCATCTAGTCATTATGACAATATTTTCTCACGAAAAAGATGCTACATTTACATATTGAAGCAAGATTATTGGTAGAAATTTTAGTCACAGTATAAAAAAAAAATATCATTGTAAATCTAATGAAATTAATTATTTTCAATTTTTATTTTTAAAATATATTATTTTATTATAACTTAGCAAATTGATTGTTCCCACTTAGTTTTCCATAATTTTATCTCACCCAGCACCCTTAAAATATTTATTGAAATTTATAAGAAGTGTTTCATTTTTGTTTCAATCAATGTATTTCCAAGATCCGGAATCATATTTATGGCATTTGGAACCAGTTACATTTATACTTATTTTTAGTTATGAAATATGGATATTTTTTATAATAGAAATTAACATCGCACAGCCAATACAGGGAGGGGAGAATGTTCTCCTTAGGGACGCGCCTGCCTACAGTATTTCGGCGGTAATTTCTCACGCATAACGGTAAAGAAATTCAAATTTTAAACCTATTATATTGAAAACGGATTATGAAATTTTTGAATTTTAGACATTTATTTTCGAAATTATTTAAAGATAAAACTATTTATTATTATAATACGATATACACAATGCAAACCGTATACAATCAATACGAAGACGACGTGACGAAACATAATATTATAATAGATATATACGATAACGTGTATGTAAAATTGAAATCTCGCCTTTGCGGACGTGTAAAACTGAAAGGTCGTACTTTGAATATAATTTCGCGTGTTGAACATGGGTGAAAAATTATTTTACGACCGCGTGTCTACACATGAATATAAAATTATAATAATATGCATACTTACGCCCTAACGAGTAAACAACGATTACCATTGGTGGGGAACTAACACACGTTTAAGAAAAATCGGAATTCGATTTCTACATACGAGTATGTGACACTCTATTGTAATTTTATCATCGGATTATCGGATCGAGACAAAATAATATACTTTATATTGCAATCGAGCCATTGAATAATGAATATACCTATAATATTATAGTTTATCATCATCGGAGTAAGTTGAAATTAGTGAAAAGCGTAGGATAAATACAAGGAAAAATTATTCAACAATACAATTTGCATAGAAAGCCATACATAATACATTTATCGTTAAAAAAACATACAAGAAAGCAAATTTGGATTATCTTTGTTGGTTTTTAAAAACCATTTTAATTTTTAAGCGAGATATAAGCGTTTTAAAATTTTCTTATATCATCCACTCGTATACTCGTTTGAAAATGAAAATAACGAAATAAACTTACGTACAAACACAGATAATATTCTTCTTTTTAAGTTAGATAATATGCCAATTCAATTTATTATTAAAACTAATGACACAACATTTTCCCTGCTAAACGCAAATTTGTTATGTCGTGTATCTGTAAGACAAAGACAACAAATACGTCTTCTTATATATATAGTCTTCCTATATATAATAGCGTCTTCTTGACAAACAATAATAAACAGCTAAATAATTAATTTTAGCAATGTATTTTTATAGTAAGCATAATATCAATATGCCAATTAAAAAAATTAACTCATTTAGGTTATAAAACGGTAGGGGCTATTTCATTCAAAAAAACTTATTTTACATTTTTCTACCCACATAAATCTTTGGACTAAAATCATGTGGGTAAATTTTCTTTCAATAATAAAATAAAAAACATAGCTAAATAATTCTAATTATAACCGGTATGTACCGATAACGAATAAATTGTATGAGCTTGGGCTAATTTGATTTATTTATTGACAGGTGAACAAAATTTAATGTTACGCAGTTGTAAAATCATTAATAAAATTTTAAATTTAATTTATTGGAGAATTGATTATTACCTACAATCGGTTTAAATATAAAAATACTCAGACGAATATTCTTGGCCAGAATATGAAATGCATATGTATACAAGGGTCAATGGTAGCAATTTCTTATTTTGATTTTTAAGAAATATGCAGGATTGTGGTAGAAAACAGTATATTATTTTCGGGGGAATATAAAATAGACCTTTAAAGTTATAAATAACTCATCTCGCTATAAACATAACGGATACAAACAGAAAATATGCAATTTCTATAACTTCTTACCTCTAGAAGTTATATAGTACATAATATTATCATGAAACATTATAATCATTTAGCTAAAACTAGCTCAAAATTCTCAAATAATAATATATTAGTATAACTCAGCTTTATAACCTACAAAATATTCGACCTCTTTTTACTACTTTTTACTACTCTTTTTACACTTGAACGATAAATAGCTTGTATACAAAATGATAGATTGACATTTTAATTTCATTATACGGCAGCGTCGAAGATTGGAGTTAATCCCTTAGTATAAAGGACGAAAAAACGACCGCAGGGAAATTGCATTTATCTTGCAGCAGTCTGATTTCTGTAGGTATTCAATTTCGAACATACGGTTAACGGAAACAATTTTTACTACGCGTACTGAAAATTGAAATTTTGAATTTTTAAACCCTTCATCGTATAAAAAGTTTTTCTACCGTAGTCTGCTATAAATTCAGTACATACAGAAAAATATACAACTTCTATAACTTCCGAGCTCTAGTGATAAGACACAGATAAAGCTTATGAATTTAAAAGAATAAATATGAAAAACAGGAATATGGAGGTCAGCAGTTAAACAATCGGACGACCGAAAACGAGAAGAGAAGATGTTATTATGACTGAAAAAAAGCAAAATCAATTTTATCCTTAATATTTTTGGAGATAATCGCCACGAATGTAAAATAATACGTGTTATGACGGCCTCAGAACGTGGTCAGAGAATAATGTGTACAAACACTGATTCGGAAGCAACAAAGATACTTACTTAGGGGAGGTTAATACGGGTAATTTCTCCGGTGGAAATTGTAAAAATATTTTTAAAAATGCTAACGTCATTTAAATATGCCAAATAAATACTACGTAAAAAAACTAGTAAGCATAAAATACCCTGAAATAGCTCAAAAATCGCAAAAATATTTCTAAAATTTTACCAAATGTAAAGAAGCAAATATAAGTTTTTATCAAAATGTCAAGTCTCTAAAAATATTTTTAATTGAACTATAAAAAAAAAAAAAAGTTGAAATTAACAAAACCATTATCTGTTCTTTTTACGTTTCACTCTGCAATAACTAAGAAAGCTACACGAAAAACAAGTAACAACTTTCTATCTGGCCGACTGGATTTTCAATACGACAAACAAAAGTATTTTGAAAACCTCTTGAAAAAATCGAAAAACGAACCATTTAACACGCAACGACTAGATTCAAAATGCCCCTCACTCCAAAAAAAAAAGGTCTCTTGTAATTTGTCCGGCCGAAAAGCTAATCGAAAAACGGGAAAACGGACGATGACGATGATGCCATATCGGTAGACTAGTGCGTTATCGTAGTGTTCGCAATATTAAACACCGGCGGAGCCATAAGGGAACAGAAACGGGGGAGGGGAAGGCGTGAGAGGCCGGAGAAGGGTGTAGGTCACTAGCGCCTGACGTGTCAGACGCACGAGGACTTTGAATTTTTTAACGGATCGCGGTGGAAAACGGTGGCGGCAGCGGCAGTGTCGGTAGCCAAACACGACTACAGCGGACCCGCGGCGCGGTGCGGCGCGCGACGACGACGTTGACGTATGCGGGGTCGTGTGTCATTTTCCGGATCGGGTTTATTTAAGTAGTTTAATAAGTGTTGATAATTAAATCATCGAGAATACGGTTCGAGGATACGCCGGCGGCGGGTTCCCGAGGGACGCGGGCGCGAGGAAATCGCCCAACTGCCATCGGCAGCGAAAGCGCGCTGAAATAATAGACCGGCCATTAATACGATCGTCCCCCCACGCGCGCCACAGCGACCTTCCCGGAATATCAAAACGGTTTTTGAGTTATGCCGCTGAATTTTTGTATATATATAATAATAATAATAGTATTATTGTTATTATTATATTACGACCGTTGCGTTAATAACGCGCAATAACCGCGCCTCGCCGCGCGGTATTATTAACGACGAATCGCGCCGAGAGTGCGCCGCGGTCGGAAAAATATCACATTATTAATAAACGTGCCGCCAGTCATCGCCGCTCGCGCCATTATTCATCGCGGTCCGCCGTGACGGGGTCTCGGTGCGGTCGCCGGACCGCCGCGATTTTCCCGGATCGCAATAAACGACCCCCGGGCGAGCGATAATCCGTGCGCATAGAGGACACCTATTACAGAGTCCCGCGCGAGCTTGCCTGTCGGCCCGAACGCTCTGTGTTCTGTTGATTTACGTTTTGGACGTGCCCGAGTCTCGCAAATCGGAACGGTTTAGGGGTCCAACGGGCCGGACCGGCCTTAAAAATAAATACCCCCACGCCGAGCTCTAGTACCTCAAGCTCTGCGGGTTCAGTGGTGGAACTAAAGATCATGTAAGGGGAGCAAACCGGTATCATAATATGTCTAAAATGTATACACATATAGTATAGCTGTCCCGTCTTACGTTACCCGAGCCAATTCGTTTTGATTTTTCTTGCATCCGTATCACCAAGGTATCCCACAAATGAACCGAAATAAATAAATAAATAGTTATATAGATATCCGTACAGAAAATAGCTATAAACCCTTATTTTACTCCCTTAAGAATGGAATTTTCAAAAATCCGTTCTGAACATGCGCCTGTGTCATAATAGCTATCTGTATGCCAAATGTCAACCCGATCCGTCCAGTAGTTCGAGCTAGGCGATGATGAATCAGTGTCCTGACGTTATTTTATATGATATATATTATATGGTATGTTTTTCCAACACCCGTATGCCCGACACCTCAATTACCTGACAATACATTTAACATGTTTTAATTGTACGTAATACTAATGTACAATATTTAGTTTATTTTATTTTTTTTTATTATTAACACGTAATGTGAATATACTATAATTCAAAAAAACCAAAATCAGACGAAAATTTTATCATCGACAATTACCGAGTAACTTCAAATGAAACGGATAGCTGAAAATACAATTCGTAGAAGAGCACCATTTTCCAACTAGCAGAGAATACGTCGAACGAGAAAAACGTATTAGTACAATTATAAATGACAAGGAAACACGTTCAAATTTATGATTTCTAAGGGGGATAGGGGGATCGCTCATAACATTCTATAGTAAATAATGATATTTTATTGAATTTTTTAATTATTTTTGACACAGTTTCATTTATAATAAAACTTGTGAAAAACTATTGTCGGGCAATTAAATTTTCGAGCAAATGACTGTCGGGAAAATGTACTGATCCTATATATTATATATAGTTATGCGATAAATCATTTTTTTACGTTAAACGTACACCATTGAGTACCTATGTACAATCAGTGTTGAATTCAGAGAATTTCACTAGGGAGGGCTCATTATATGCATTGGCTATTGGCCATTTCTATGTAAATTGGAAAGAGTAACGAGTATTGTACATTTAATAAATATATTTTGTTTACAGTTATTGTATTTTTCAAGTAGGAGGGAGGCTAATGAAATTCTAGAGGGGGCATTTGCTACCCCTAGGGTATACCTGGATTCAAAACTGTATACAATTCAAGTAAATAACAATTTTATTAAAACAAAATTCTACAGGGGGCGATCATCACGTCACCCATCCCTCAAATCCACAACTAACAGGTATTATAGGTACCACGAGATATTATGTGATCGATTTTTTGTAAGATGCACCGATTTGTAAAGTATTAACGACTTTTCTCAAAATAGTTTTCCCGGAAAATTTAACGCCTCACGCATTTCTCAATTCGCCACCAAACTATACACATTGCCACTCGTTACTATATCTCGAACCGATTTTCTCCTGCAGTTTTCTACTGCCAAACTTTTTATATTATCTTTGACCACTGCGCCAAACAACATAATCATTTACCCCGTCCTCATCGGGATCTTTCGACCCAGGGTTTCCGTATCGTTGGTGCCGCACTAATCGCCTATCGCGTTTCTCTCCTCTTCTCTTCTCGTTATTACATGGCCAACCTATAATAACTATTCCGGATCCTTATATATTTTAACGGAACTTGTTTCACTATAATGTTCCGTCGAGTGGCGGCTCGAAGGAGGTATATTTGTATCACGTGATTCACAATTAAAAGAATTTTATACTGTGGAAATTTTATAAATTTGACGAATTTTGTTGAAATTTAACATATTCCATTATATTTGTTGTAGGGAAAGGGTATTTTCAGGTTGACGTGGGTAGACGGGTGGGTCAGTGGAAAATTTGATCAGTTATTCAAGGTAAAAATACTTCGAGCCGCCACTGGTTCCACCATATTGTACAGTACTTACGTTGAACCCGTAGAAACAATAACTATTGACCGCGAGTTTACTTTCCTATTCACTAGTTTATTGCACGAAACCTAGATATCGGATGAGGGAGAGTATCAAGCGGCCATATCGCGAAAGAGAATAGGTATATTGTTCTCTCTTTATTCCGTACCATATAACGCGTGTTATCAAATACTATAGATAATTTTATTATACTAACGGTTTTATTATTTTCGAACACGAATGGAGCAAAGAGTATATTGGTTTTCAATGATGTTATTTTTTTTGTTTTTGTATACACTTTTATACTAGAAAGCTTACTTCGATTATCAAGTAAAGAACCTTTTCTGAAAGAAAACGTTCTCTGGGTGGTACTTTAAAATGGTAATTTTTTGAAATTCTCATTAATGTTCAAGATAACGAGGAAAGCTTGGTTCTTTAGGTTATTGTTGAACGATTAAAAAATAAAGGTTGTCATTGGCAACCGATTTTATTTATTTTTAGTTAATATTAAGTTTTTATTATTTTTATCTTTTTTAACAATCATTGTAGTCATGGAAACGCACACTGTTGAACAGCAATACTATACAGACCGAGCTATATTAAAATAAAATATATTTCGATTTCAATACATTCTTTTAACTATATTAATCATCACAAGTATATTATATTTCTTTATTATATATTTTTACTATTAACTGGACTCCGCTCAGAATTGTTTTTTTTTGTTAGCAATGGTTAATCGTTTCATTCAAATATTTACTTTGAATTTCCGTATATATCCTACCTTCTCAATTTCCCACGTGCAATATTATGGCTGCACTAGTCCCCATTATCCTAAGACAGCTTTTGCCCATTAGTCCTTCAACCGATTCCGATTCTTTTACTCAATACCCCTACCTGCGGTTTCTGCGGTCGGACGTCTTTCGATATTAAACATCACTGACCGTTATTGAACGATACGTTCACAGCGCGGACACGGTAATCAATCGACACGGCATTTGTGCAATATTCGAATGTGGTGGTCGTCGGGACGCGACGATGGAAGCGCGTTTAACCAGTCCACGATCGTACGAGTGTGTATAAAAATATACGATACGGTGCGCGATGAAACGCGCGTGTCCGACGTCGTCTGCGGAACGTGCGTGGAGTCCGTGCGATGTCAATCCGGCGGCGGCTGAAGAATCTCGGGGTTAGAGGGTATTTCTCATCGCGGGTAAAAACGTAAAAAAACCGCCGAAAGCGGCGGAAACCCGCGGCGAAAAAAGGTTTGACGGAAAAAAAAAAAAATAAGGGAAAAAAGCGTTTCCGACGATGATTGATGAACGGCGCCGAGGGGACTGTATATTTCGGCACGTGCTCTTATCGCGGACGAGCGGGGTAAAGCGGAGGGGGGGGAGGGGTAAAAAACTGTTTTGCTAATCCGATCGGATTATATTATTGCGGTGTATATACGTAGTGTGATGGTAGGCGTACGTGTGTATTATTATTGTATACGCATATTATTATTATTATTATTATTATTGCGATACGTGGGATTTCACATCTCCTCTCGGTTCGGTTTCGCATCCATTACTTACCGCCCGGCACACAATCATTCTTCGCGGATGATGATGATGACGATGCCGGTGATGGCGAGGACGACAACGGCGGCGCAAAAATATTTCCGGTCCGCGCCGCGCGAAACCGAGACGCGCACACGTCACGGACCCGTCACAATCCGACGAAAACTCCCAACCCGCTCCCGACCCGCCCCCCGACCCGCTCTCGATCACGATCCGTCGAACATAATGCCGCGGCGGTGCGGCGCGGCGCGTGTGCGCTCCGTCGAGTTTTAATAATAATGAACACGGAAATTCGTTCTCTCGCCGCGCACACACGTACCGCCAAAGACCGCGCGACTAAGTACGGGCGGGACAGTACGTCGGGGCGGTGCAGTTAATAACGAACGCAGCGTGTAATAATTTGTCTCTGATGGATATTCATCGCGTCTGCGGAGACGGGCCGTATAATATATTATTATGCCCGTGTGTATATACACCCCCCCCCCACCAACAACACCACCGACCACGTGCCACCTCTTTACCTACACTTACATTCGTGGTTCCGGAGCAATTCGTTCGGATGGCGTTGGCGAGAGTGAGTATACCGGCGGATGTCTTGCGCCGCAGTTGTTGTGTTTGCGCGCGAAAGACCGATACGAAAAAAAAATACAAACAAAAAAAAGAATAGAATCGATACCGGGAACGGGCGCGTAGCATTATAGATGGAAAAACGAGAAGACGGTGTACGTAGAGGGGAATTTAATTCATATCTGTACGCAACGGTTAATCGTTGCTAATGAAAAACGATTCTGAGTGAATAGTTAGGTTACACAATATGTTTTCAATGGCCTTAATATTTACGATTAGAAAATAATACTTTTCGTTAATTTCCCCATGTATTTTTTCGGCTTTTCTCATTTATTATGAAAACAGCTGGAAAAATCGAAAAGACGTCCTTACAGTACCACTCGAGCTGGTAGAAAAGTTATAGAAGCAGGATATAGAGGGGAATTTAATTTATATCTGTACGCAACTGTTAATAATTATTAAATGAAAAACGATTCTAAATGGAGCGCGGTCAATATAGTATTGATTTTTAAACAAGGTGCGTTTTCACGACAACAAAATTGTTTGAAAAAATATTAAATCACGATCTTTTTTTTCATTCTTTTCTAACATAAAGAAGCAGTTTTTTCTCATTATCTCGAATATTAATGAGAATGTTTAAAAATAACCTTTTGTTATTGCTAGAAATATTCCCATTTTTTTTTTTTTGTCTTTTTCCCACTTATTAAGAAAAATACAAGGAAAATCAAAAAACACAATCTCATTAATGCACTGACCCTACCAAATTCGCTATTGGAAAGCATTTCTGAAATTGAAGGTCATAGCGAGATTACTGGAAAAAAATTCGTTTATCTATAAAGAAAAATAACACATAATAGCAACGCTCAAAATCTAAAAACAAACTTCGTAAGATAATTATTATTTATTTTTAATGACGTTTCTACGGTTGCGTTTATAAGATGTAAAAACATCAAACCGTTTTTAAAATTAAAACGTTCGCACTTGGTATTTTAAGAAAATCCCTTATAAAAGTTTTCAACAGTTTAACAAACGATTATATAGACTCATTTTTGAAATTTTTGTCAGATTTTGTTTGATGTGTTACATAGTCAGTATAATTATCAAGCATCGTTTTAAAAAGTCACGTTACGATTTCTCTTTTTATATTCGATCGAATATTTATGTACTTCAAAATAAAATGGCAACGTGTTCAAATTTCACATAATAACAAAATTACTATCATTAAATCGATTGAAAAAATTATCGCTAAAAACGTTTTTATAACTATGAACATTAGATTTATTATTATATAATCGGATACGATATTCAGGAACCTAACTGTTTTAAAAAACTTTGAAACCATTCATTTTCCACCCATGGTAAAACCGCTATATTAATATAAACGTACTAATATAATGACGTTTGGTGTTAAATTTATTTTTATAACCGCTCAATTTGTTCGAGTAATTTTTGAGGTAGAATAGAATCGTACACACGATAAAAGTTTCTTGAAAATTATAGCGTTCCTACTGCGGGAATCCAATATTGAAATTAGGGTTTTCCGCTTACAAAAAAAACACGCGCACAGAACGAGTTAAAATGTTTTAAAATGTACCCTCAAATGTGTGTTTCGATATCCCCTTATCCGAAAACCAAATCAAATGTTATTCGGTCCGAATATACAGTATAGTATTCGCTCATAAACAAATGATATCATACGCCGTATACGTATATTATAACGACGAAAACAATAACAACAGCGCACACACTTGAAATATTTTTGGTTCCCTCGGGGCGTTAAATAATTGATGGGATCTTTTCGCGACGTGATTTTTCCGGTTTAGGCACCTGTATAGACACCGTGTTGCGGTATGGCGGCATGAAGTGAGTGCGATATATAATAATAATAATAATAATAATATATAGAAAAAATAAACGGAAGGATAAAAGAGAAAAAAAGCCGAAAAAAAAAAGAAAAGGAAAAAGAAAAAAGTGTATATTATATACGGAAAAGAAAACAAACGAAACGGGACAATATCCTCATAAAGTGAAAATTGTTTTAAAGTTTTAATTGTGAAAGTTTTAATTACGTCAAGACTCGAAAGACCAGACGACGGCGGCGGCGGCGACGGCGATGCGAGTGCCGAGTGCGGCGACGACAACTACGGCCCATAGGTTTCGCAGTTTGGCGGGCAGTTGAAAAGGGGGGAGGGGTAGAGAAACGGAGCAACTACGACGAGAGTAATTTTTTGGAGGGTCTTAAGTAACACTTGGATGTCACCCTGCGCCGCCGCCGTGCATCCGGAAACTGTTTTAGAGAAATTAATTTTAATTATTCCGGAGCGCAGAAATACCTGTTTAAAGATTTTCTCGGCTCCCGGACGCTACATAATCTCCCGTTTACCCGCAAATATCACTGCGTGCAGTATTTTGATATACCCTGGCATATAAACCTTGCATTAAATCAATCGAAACTTTGGGTCCAATTTTTTTTTTTCAAATACAGGAAATGTACACGAATCGACTGATAATAATTCGAATAGTTGAACATTATAAAGTTTTTTTTTTTCATAAAAAAATGTATAAAAAAATTATTTATTATTCAATTCAAAAACCGAGTTAGTTGTGATACATATTATTTAAACAATTTTTGGAATTTGTTAAATATTTAAATATGATAACAATGACATCTATGTGTATACGTTATTGGTCCATAATTTGTAAATCCAGTAAAAATATTATACCTACTTACTATCTTTTTATAAAATGTTAGTCTTAATAAAATATTCATACCGAAACAGAATATTAAGTATTAAAATATCTAATAAAATCAAAGTAGGTCCGTCAAAAATTGTATTTATTTTTTTTTATCATTATTATCGTTTAGTGAGTACAAAATTATATACAATATATTTATGTTAGTTGTGTTAATTTTAATAAATACCTGTTAAAGTCAAATAAAATTATTTTAGGATTGAAATTATAAAGGATAATTTGATTTTTATCTGAACGCAACGATAAACCATTTCTAACGAAAAACTATTTTAGACGTGGTTTATTATTAGTCTAATCTTTCTCCTTGGTTGCAAGGTAATTCAGAAATCAACAACAATTATAGAAACAATTGCCAGCCTCAACCATTTTAGAAAAACAAAATAGGCCTTCTCGATACACCAACCAGATGAAAAAATATACAAGAAAGTTCCTATAAAGTTTTTGATTGGAGCCAGATTTCTGATGGAAAAGTTATTTACAGACACAAACAAAATAAAAACATCATAATTAAATCAACAACATTCTTCGCTTCGCTTAGAATTTAAAATAATAGTAACATTACAATCTAAATTTAACTACACAAACCGAGAGTTATTAGAATATTAACTGTGAATTTATTTTTTTTCAGTTTATAAAATTTAACGAAAAAAATACAAATAAAAATAATTTCAAAAACATATCTTAAAGTTATAGTACCGAGTTAATATTAGTTTTTGATGACAAAGTTTGTTTTTAAATTTTTTGTGACAAGTTTCTCCGAAATCCGAGACAATAATAATAATATCCTATCAATGTACGCAGGGTGAAGTGAGTAGGACGGTATAGCTGTTAAGGGATTAGTGTTAAGTACCCGTCCAAAAGTTTCAAACATAAATTGAATAAACAGAAGATTTTCTTTTTTCTTCTTGTTTATTTAAATTCGTTAATCCCCACTTAATGTTATAGGTATTAGTAATACCTACTTGTAACGAATATGTACACATTATATTACATTCGTTTATGAATTATAGTTTAAGTTTCAGATGAATTTTATTGTAGATATCAATAATTTATAATATATATTTAACATGCGTCAACAATCCTAATCAACATTTTAAATTTTAAGTGTAGCGAAGATTGGTTTTACTATATAATGATTTGTTATTTTATATTATTTTATTTTTTTGCCTGTGAACAACTTTTGTTACCAGAAGTTTGGCTCCAATCATGAATTTCAGGAGTGGTTTGAGTTAGCGAAGTTTAGTCTAGTTAATACTATGAGGAGGTTATTTTTCCATTTTCCTAGAAGTCTTGTTAGTAATATTTGGAAAATCTGAAAAATCAGAAAAACGGGAATTTATTACATAATAACGCATTAGTTACGCATTAACGGTTTTTGTTACTTTCGATTTTGTATTTTTTTTTTTTTGTAATTCAGTTAGAAATCATCGTAAAAATATGACATTATTGTTGTATACTCATCTTTTCTTGATATTATAAAATGTTCAAAATATTTAAACTGTAGATAATTATTTAAAAGTTTCGAATTTTTTTAAGTTTAGTCTTATATGAATAACCTTAACTTTTTACTATCGTCCTCATAAAATGATCCAATTTCTATGATTAAATTTGATGGAAATGGGAAGATTTTCTGAACTCACTGAATGTAATTTTTCAAAATTTTCATCTCATTTATCATAACAATACATTATTAACAAAGATCAATCTGTAAATATGTTCACAAATATTTTTACCTTCTTTGGAAATCAAATGCAAAATCAGAGTTCTATACGGTCTATAAAATATTGTTATTTATCAAATCAAAGAAAACGGTAGGAAAATTATTATGCTGACAATGAATTATCCTGATTCCCGCAAAGTGATTTCCGTCCGTAAAAATATCCATACTCTTTCCCCCCTGAACCGGGCTATAAACTATTGAATAATATAATCTATACATTTATCGTTAAAATTTTGAAAATAACTTTTAAATTTCACAAAATTGGAGACAATTCAAAAAACCGGTACCGGAACCCTTAAATAAAAATATGATGCGATTCGGATGCAAACGGTTCTACTCGGTGTTTATGCATTTTATCTGTCTTTTTTGTCTGTTTACACCTTTTCAACTATTTTGTCAGAGTATATTGTAATAAAATATTTTAATGTCATTACCACCGCCGCCGAAGTCGTTGAGTCGTTTAGACTGAAAGTATCGAAAAGAGTATCTATTTAAACGTACGCAGGTAAATAGGTTTATCCCGAAATAAAAGGGGCGCCTCTTATCACCGGTAGAAAATTACTACTATTCTATTGTCGACTATACCTACCTGCTATACCTACTCGTATCCTACTGTACGATATATCTACTTCGACGTGTAGTTATACGGACCCCAGTAAACTATTTGCGAAATCCGGTCATGTGTTCCGGCGCACGAGTGGCGGCGGATAGGGACGAGGAATTTGTATCGGAACTTTTTTTTCCCCTTTCTTTTTCTTTTTCTTATACATATAGTTAAACGTGTATACGAGTGGTGGTGTATTTTCACGATTCTGTATAATATATATATATATACCTATATAACGGTGTTTACGCGAAAGTTTCGCGAACTTTACTTTCGGGTGGCCGACGGCGTGCGTCGGTCGAATATAATACGCGGACGAAACAAAACGGGAGGAAAAAATTCGAAAAATATAATACTTATAGTGGATATTCGACATTTCCGGGAGTTGTACGTGGTTCGTAAAAATTTGATTTAGATACTTATATTTAAACGATTATAAGAAAAAAATCGATATTACGTTTAACTTGTCTTTTTTTATCACTAAACTAAGTGTATATATACGAGTTTTCGAACATTTATACGTCTAGTAAAAAATTGTATTACATTGTTAAATCGAAAAAAAAAATTAATACACACCATAGTGATAAACCAAGAAAATCTTCTATACGCTCAAAATCAAAATCTTATATATGTGCATGTACCTAAACTTTAATGTTTGCTAATGAAAATAAATGTTCAAGTGGAGTTCGGTTATGTTAAAAATCCGTAATATTTAAGATTATCGTCAAAATTCGATATTAAAATTCTTATAAAAAAAAATATTAAATTGAACTCAACTTCTTATAGTTGAACACCAAGTACAACTTATAATGAATATCCTGTTAAATTTTCAAGCTTTTCTGTTTGGTTTACCAACTTTATCCACGGAGTAAATATACCGAATAAATATTACATAAAAAAAAACTCGTAAAATTGAAATATCTATAAAAGCTCAAAAATGTCTCAAATGTTTTAAAAATTTTACCACGTTGTTAAATACAAATATAAGGTTTTTGTCCAAATTTTAAGTCTCTACGAACATTTTAATTTTAATTACAATAAAACAAAAAAAAACATAATTATAAAAGCATTATTTTCGTAAATTTTCCCGTTTTCCTGCGTTTTTTACCGGTTTTTCCTATTTATTATGAAACCCTCCCCCCCTCCCCCCCGAAAAAATTAAAACATAATTTCCTTAAAGTACCACCGCATGAATATTCATTCGTATTCGCAAAGTAACAATATATTATTAGTTATCAACAAACATAATAACGAAATTCAACTCTAGAAACAATCGATAAATTAATATAATATTCTAAATATTCATACTTGACGATTTTCAATAAAATCAATGTTTTAAACACATTACCCTCATCGGTTTTACCGCGTTTTATCATAACAATTATATTATTATGCCCTATAGAACCTGCGATGGTGACGTGTCATAATAAGGATCCGAAAATTTATTTCTCCCCACCCTCTCACCTGTGACACGACGAGACGATTGTCTGAACAAACAAATATGAATACGACGCCAACGCTGCCATCGTGCGGAAAAAAAAACAAACAAAACAAAACAAAACAAAAACGAAATAACAACCACCAAGCACTACGCGCGGGAGTATTTTTTTTCCGATTACGTGAAAACGAGGGTCGTGCCTGTCGCGTTTCCGCCGAACGTGAGACGAATACCGCCAAACCACCGCAACGTTTTCGCGTTTTTCGCCTTTCGTCAATATATATATATATATATACGTATATATACGACTCACTATCCGCGGGAACATTCATCATCGGCCACGAGACAAGGGTAGATATATATATATATGTGGAAGAGAGTACAGGACGCGAGACGACGATACGTCGACGGGTTGCAACAACGGAAAACACACATAAACACGCGCAAAGTGTCATCTGACGTGAAAGAGAAAAAAACGGTTTGAAAAAAAATAACCCACGAAAAATAATATAAAATAAAAAAGTTTTCAGGCAAAACGCCATTAATATATTATTATTGTTATCGTTTATATATATTATATATACACACTCGCGTAGTATTCGTGCAGTATGGGCGGCCGAAAGCTGTAAAGGCATCCTGGAAAAGCGCGAAAATCATCACACACACACACACTGCCGCAATAATAATAATAACGATTATGGAAACATTTTCGTTTGCTAACACTTGAAATGGCACACTCGTATTTTTTTAATGCAATAATATTATATTACTGTAACTGCTTTTTTTTTTTTTTTTTCCGTATATTATGCTTATAATTAGTATTGTATGTTATAACTAGGAATGTTTTTTTAACACACGTAAACCACTGTAAGAAGTTCCTATTTTGGTCGTCGAAAAACCGCGAGACGATAAACAATATATTATTGGTTTTCAAACGGTGTGCCGCAATTATTTGAAGGTTTTTTATAAGTGACCGATGACATTGAATTAAAGAATAAATAAATGCATAGTTAAGTACTATTTTGTTCATCGTTAGTATAAAACATTAAATATCAACCTAAAAAACAAAAATTTCGTCAAAGGAAAAGTATTTCATAGCTGAGACAGACTTGTACAGCAAATTTCATAAAGAGCACAGTGTGCCGTGTTCGCCCCCTTTGTAGATTTTCAAAAATTTTACACACTCTGTTCCCCCATAAATTGAACAAATTGATGACTTTTTTCTCGGATACCTCTTAATACAACCCTGTTTGCACCTCCCCAGCAATGTGTTCACGCTCCTCAGATTGGGAATCACCGTACACTATAGTCTATATAGAATCCGTTAAGCCCGAGTTCAATTGGGCAGTATAAACATCACTCGCTAAGTCTCCATTCATTGGGAGCTTATCTTCTTATTCTTCCTATCACACAGAAAGTTAGAGGAATGTTTGAGTCTTCGTTGACGCCACTTTTTCTAGAAAAACGTGTCTCGGTTTGTCAATCTTATTTGAATAGATATTCAAGGGAAAGAAAATAATATTATACTTCATATTATAATAATATAATTATTATTTTATTTTACACAACATTTACACATCGTTGCACTCAAAAATACAATCCGTATATTTAATATGATATTAGAACCTCAACAGAATAATAATAATAATACGAGAACACCCTAACCGAATTTTATTATACCTTAGTTGAAAATGTCAAGTCGCGTGTCCACTCGTTCAAAAGATACATAGTACCTTCGTATAAGTTACTTTCTGCTTTCAATCTCCCCTTTTACCGTCATTATCGAGGTTTTATTTCGCAAAAGCTTGTTTTATATATTTAACTCAAGAAACCTCCTAAACAAACTTTTAAGATTACGCGCCCCACAGTTGTGAAAATACGATCGTGATTATATACGTCCCTTGACTATAATATTATGTTGATCAATTTATTGATACGATTTCATATAATATAACAAATACTCACAAATTTAAATTAATATTGAAATACATGATGTGAAAAGTAAATGCATAATAATATATTATGTATTAATGTATTATATAAAATGCGTTTGGTTACACAAAATAAAAATGATATATTAAATGTCAATTTAATATCAAATAATCAAATCATCATAATATAATTGCCATTTAGAAAAAGTTGCAATTGAACAATAATAATAAATAATAAGCATTCATTGTAAAATATCACTATATGCTATCTATATCGGCTATCTGCCGTTAGCGATTTAAATAGTTGCATTTCAAAGTAAATGTTGTAGTAACATTGTTGATAGATAAGGCAATATTTGACAAAAAAAAAAAAACCCCATGAAATTTTTCGATTCATTCGAATACAACTATTTTGGCATCGCAATGACGTTTAACAATTTTGGACAAATTAACACGGTAAATTATTGTTATTTATATTGTGAATATAAATTATAACAATATTCAATTCAATCACCTATATTAAAGCATAGTTTAATTTTAAATTCGATCCATATTGGTTATATTTATTGGTTATAATTAGAATAATTTTCAATAATGTTCAATTTTCAATAATTCATTATTGCGTATACAGTTATAAATTAAATTACCCTATACATATTATATTTTACCTTCCCAACACTTTCCGCCTACAACAGTGATGTACCCGGTGAAATATGTCGCCTTCATTATACTCAACGAAGTTGTTACTATATATAATCGGTCTCCATATAGGAATTTAATAATGTATTGTCTTTAAAATAGGTTTTAAATATTTCATTATTATAGATATTAGTTATTCTTGGGTTATGCAGGAATTTTTTATGAATCCAAAAACAATTTGGATATCACGACTAAACGATAATAATGCCATATAATAATAATAATTACATTGCATTATATAACATAGACGGCTAGATGCGCGGTGCATAACTGAGGTGCGTAATTTAATTAATTATTGTAATTGTTATTTTATAACGATATTATAAAATATTTTAGGATTTCCATTGTATAATTTTACTTAAATTATTTTCATTAAATTTTAGATTTTGGGCACACCGACGAATATATTGATATTTAGTTCTGTTGTATACTTTTTATTCTGTCTGTAAACCACTTTTAAACCACTGTAAAAACAACAAGCGAGCATTTTTGTAAAATTTCAGAGGTAATCGGTACATTGAGAAGATTATTTTTTGATTTTTCTTGCAGTTTTATTAATACCTAATAGGAAAAAAAAAGTAAAAAACACGGTATTCTAAAATAATTTTAACCGAACTTTGCTAAGAATTTTATTTTTTTTTTTTGCAATTATTTATCACGTCGTTAAGATACAAACTAAATAACTTTGTGTATCATACTTTCCACATTTTACACCTAAAATAATAGCACGCCCATCAGTAGTATCAGTTTATCAGGTTTTTTAAAATCATAATTGGTTCAAGATATGTTTTTTCAATTTCATTTTTTATTAAATTTGGTCAAAACAATCCTCTAATTTTAACAAAATTTCATTTGAATAAATAATTGGTTGAAAATACTGTAGGTTTATATTATGTTACAATAAATAATAATAAAAATGTATAATTGGACATATACAATACTGTTGAATCGGGTTAGGATATTTTTTTAACAACCATTAACGTGATAAATATATTTTTGAATTTTAGATTTTGAGTTACGTGATAAGCATCAATAGTTCTACCAAGATTCGTGTTCATCCTAGAAAACTCTTTTTCTTTTAATAAAAATGTTCCGATTTTCTTATGCAATGTATTAAAAGATGCGGATTTTTTTCACGGTAGTATTATATAATTTAGACAAATTTGTCTAGACTTCTAAAAGTTTTACTGTAAAATCAAATGCTTACAACAAATGGCGATATATCAGTTTTAAGATTCAGAATGGAGCGAAGAATCTATTGGTTATTATGATATGTATTTTTTTTTGTTTTTTTTTTCTGTGCGTAAAATAATACGTTTAAATTTTCTATTTTGTTTCTTTATTAAAATTCAGTTTAAAATATTTGTAGACGTATACAATTTTGACAGAAAACTTATACTTGTCTTTTCTAGACGTGGTATAATTTTAAAAACATTTGAGCCATTCCGAATTATTTATAGGCCTTTTAATTTTTCGAGTGTTTTTATTTAATATTTATTGTAAGGTACTCTTTGGATAAAATTGTTCATCAAACCGAAATGCTTCAATGTTTTATAGGAAGTTAATTTTAATTTGTACTTAGTGGTGAGAAACGTATTTATTTTTTTATTTTTATTATGAGTTTTAAAATTAAATTTTGACGAAAATCTTAAATAATTTGACCTTTCAAAACATGTATCACCAAACTTTACTCTGAATCGTTTTTCATTAGCAACGGTCTATCGTTGTTTACAGATATATATTAAATAACTTTAGGTATCTTACCTTCTCAAGTTTTCACCTAAAACAGTGACACATCCGTCCCTAGTATCAGCTCTTTTTATTTTTATGATTATATTATTACTGGGTCACTCTTTATGGGTACTCATTCAAAATCGTTTACAGATTTTAATAATTTTGTATTCGCTTTTAATAAATGTTAGGTACCCTAAACCTTTCCCTATATCTTACAGAACATTATTCCAGTAACAGTGGCATAATCATAGTGTGATATATCTGGTCTTTTAACATATAAAATCGTATTTATAAGAAATGCAAATTGGTATAAAAACGATAATGGTTATCCAACGTCTAGTTCACATTTTAACAGGGAAATATCTAGTCTTTGTAATTCATGTCGGTTCACAGGTTTTTAATTCAAAATTTATAATAATATTATGAAAATGATTATTTCGAACATTCGGGGTTTTTTCGACCACATAATTGCATTAATTAAATTTCCCCTTTGCTACTGTTATTATTGTATTGCAATAATAATTATTATGAGAAACGTACTTCTAGACGACGAATAAATAATAACGCGATCCTTCAATAGTTATAATTTATAATAATATATATTGTTTTAATATTATAAGAGAAAAACGGTTTTATATCCAAATTAATATCCGAGTCCAAATTCATTCGAATAAAACTTTGATCGTGCATTCGTGCTCTCTAACTAAATAATTTTACTATCTAGCTAAATTAATTAATAAAATACATGTAGAAAATATTATTTAATTTCAAACATATTATATCTACCCTTCATAAAATTGATATTTTGTTTTGATTATTAATAAGTAACAATAATATTGTATTTAAATATTTTAACAAATGGACTAAGTCTAATAATAACAATATATTAAACAAGTTAACCTGTAACCGATTATAGCGCAAGGTAATATAATAATCTAATAAATCGATTTAAAAAGTGGACACAGGGTCGAGTTTAGAGTAACAAGAGAAAAGGAACATGGGAGCATCTGTGCATGTGGAAGTTTGAAAAAGATGAAGAGTGGATTTTAAGACTCAAATTTTAACAGTTAACTTAATTGTTGCTTCTGGTGTATCCGGATATATTTTAAGAGTCCAAAAAATGTATTGTAACGGTATAATAAAAATAACAGCCTAATCGGCGAGCATAATTTTTGAAATTTTGTAATGAGCAAAAATATTCATAAAGTTTAAAAAAATAATTCATCAAATTATGATAAATACATAAATATATATAACAAAATAGTTGTATAAAGAAATATGCAATTTAATATAGTTTTTTTTTTGTTTAAGTATTATCACATTTTCTTTGTAAATAAATTAATATTGTTATAATTATGTGTATATAATGTCGAGGTTATATTTTATCAAATTATATAGTATTAATTATTAATAATAAATATGAACTAATGACAATAATCGGTCAAACATTATTATAACTGTAGTTTACTCGCTGCGTTACATTTTTTATTATTATACATGTATACCTACACTTTCTTTCTATTTGTTTATTTTGTTTTTTTTTGTTTTTTTTATATTCTTAACCAAGCAAACCGTAATATTCATCATCGGAGGATGAACCGTAACGAGTTTACTAAGTTTTTTTTTTTTTTAAAAGTGTGGTTATATATTATAAAAAAAAAATACGAGAAAAATATTTGTAGGGTCAAATGAATTTCAGTACCGATTTTCGTGTACGTCGAACTTTGTAGTTTATTTGGAGTGGTTGAACTTTTTAACAATACTTTGTTTCGTAAGATAAAGATACCTGTTAGCCCCCTCTTTCCACTCACCTACAACTTACCGACGTAATCTTTTTGTTTGAAAAGGTCACAATTGTACAAATTCATCTCATAATATTTTCGAAGTTATATTATAGTATATAGTGATATTGTTTGTACGTAAAATAACAATGCTTGAATGAAATGTTATGACTATATATATATATATATATAGGTACGTATACATAAAGGAGGAAAAAACTTTCTTTTTTTATGATCTTATAACTTTATTACATTTATAAGTTGCCGGTTTCGAGTACTCTGAGCATCAAATTTCGTAGATTCAGTATGAAACGAATAAAGAAACGCGCTTACGGTATTTTTATGTGAAATTCGAACTGAATTACATTTTTATTTTTTTATTAATACATGTAAATGCGTTTTATATTGTATTTGTATAATATTGTTATTATAATACTTATGTTAATTTTACAAAATAATAAAATACAATATGTTTGATTCTCTATACCGATAAAATTAAATGATGGTGTTAAATGGATTACGTGACCCGACCAAACCAAGCTATGCTATTAAGTATTAAGGGAATGCCACACAAATTATGTAAATACATTTGTGCCGGATGTTTGTTTAACGATAATTGTTGTTTTATTAATAAATTATTTAATTTTCTATACTCACGAAAAACTAATCGTAATTTATAATAATAATAATATGTTATAATCAACACACTATAATTCGATTTAAAACGTCGAATTGAAAAACTCGGTACACGAAGAGTATATTTATATACCCACATAAAATAAAACTATGAGAACGCCCACACAAAAGAATATACTGTTTTATTTGTTCACTTAATGTTATATATATTATAATATTATGTATTGTTCCATTTAATAAGTATTATTAATTTCAAGATAATATTTAATTGGTCGTATTTTAAATTAAATTAAATTATTTGTTAAAAAAAAAAAAGAGCTGACAGGCATGCCACTGTTTTAGGTGGAAAATCGGAAAGGTAAGACACATAAAGTTATTCAATTTATATCTGAATGCAACGATAAATCATTGCTAATGAAATACAATTCTACGAGCAAAGTTCGGTAATACATGTTTTTAAATGTCGTTAATTTTTAACATTTTCATCAAAATTTAAACTTAAAACACGCTAATAAAAAAAAACTACTACATTAAGATCAACTCATTTTTTGACTACTTAGTACAACTATGTACGGTGAACGTGTAAAACTGTAAAACATCTCTGATTGGTCAAGACGACTTTATCTATAAAAAACCAAATACAAATGACAGAAAACTTGAAAATGTTAAATGCATAGTGATCCATTAGGTCAATATAATTAATCTGTGAAAATTTCATATCTCAACATTTATTTTTAACTGAGCTGAAATTAAAAAAACAACATCAATAATAAGACCGTTATTTCCATAAACGTTTTCGTTTTATTACGTTACCCTCTGATAATTTCCAAATTATTATGAAAACTGATTGGGAAATAAAAAAATATTCCCTTCAATGTACCATCTAAATGTGAATTTCTACAAAACATTTCTCTTTTAATTTTTCAATTGGGGTAGGAATTATGGTAGAAAAATTATTAAATGACGGAAAAAAAACACAAATAATAGTGAATTCACTACATTTTTCACTACACTCAGAATCTGTGGAATTTGTAGTTCGTTTATAATAAAAATTCAAGTGGCAGGTACACGTTTTAATTTTTCATAGTGCACACAACTCTTATAATCCCCGTTTTCTATATGCACCCTGACCACACTTCCATATTGTACTCATATATTTTATTGGACTTTTTAATAACATGATGTTGTATCATAATATTCCGAATAACAAATAAATAAATAATAAACAATAAGATAATAATATTATTATCACTTCGGACCTCATTGCAGTAAATATGTGTGTGTGTGTGTGTGTGTGTGTGTTTGTGTATGTGTGTATTCAGCTATATTTAATTTCTGACAAATTAAGGTGAACATATTTGCTTAAATAATATTCTCGTACATATATTACATATATTTTCTATATATTTATTATAATACAGGAATATTATCATTGTATTTAATATTTCATCGCTTTACCTTTACCATCCGTAATCGAATATCGCGCTTTTATCAATTATTATTAATCAATATCAATGTAATAATCTGTTTTAAATTGGTGTGCCTAGTAAGTATGAGAAATAATATAGTAAGTAGAACTATATTGTCGTGAGGTTTTCATTGCGATGATGGTTTCGCGGTCTTAGGTCAAAAAGTCGGGTCTCCATTTTACATCAAATAGAGCACGAAACCTGAAAGAAATACGGTTTAACCCCACAAATTTCAAGTCAATATGAATAGGTTCGTCGCTAAATATTTTACGCTGGTATTCGGACACCGTCAGACCGATGAGATTTTTCAATAAATTATTAGCGGTTTTTTCAAATTTTGTATTGTATTTTGAATCTGACCGTGTTTCAAAAGTGGTTTTTATTTACTCTTATACAATTGAAAAAACGTTAAAATATTTTTCGAATTTCCTCCGAAAATAGAGACTGTTGCATTGTATTTCATTCAATATATACTTGTTTTCCTCCAGATTTGGATATTTTTGACGGTTCCCTTGGGGTCAAATGAGTTCAAACTCGGGAATTAGAAGTTTTTTTTTATATGCAGATTGAATACATAAATGTCGGTTTTAACCAATTTAACAATTTTATTGTGGGTGACGGTTGTTATTTTTAGCTTTGCATATCCTTATACACCCATACAAACCCTCCTCCCATATGAAATGGGTAATTACAACAGGATAATGCAATTTTGTATATGCATGGCGTTGAGCACAGATCTAGACAAAAAACAGACGGTAAAAAATACGATTCTGATTAGTATGAAAAAAAAATAATCAAATTTAAAAATTAGAAAATGTCAATTTTTTACAATGTTCGCATAAATTAGCTTAACCTTGCATTATGGCATCATTTCTGAATATCAACTGCATTTTGATTATAATTCAAAAATTAAACACTTAAGGAGAAAAACTTTAAAAACACACAGCACCAATTTGAAGAAATAAAGAGTTTCGGACATAAACTAGATTTTATTATCATTTTGTTCCACGTTGTTATTTATTTAGTTTCGTAGCTCCGATTATTTTCGATTATTTTTGTTTTGTTTTTTTCAATCACCCTAAAACAACGATCACAGCTATAAAGGGGTCGGGATCGTAGCGTACGAGTCTATAATAATATTTTTGATTAGCCGAAAATATCGTTTGTACAATAGGTGCGGTACTCACCCGCTACAGCAAACGTAGTTCAGAGCTCGGTAGGACGGTAGACGACGGCGGTTGACACCGGAGCCGAAGATTTTAGGCGGAAACGTAAAAAATATACGAACGAAACGAGTGTAACGGCGGTAACGACCAGCACGCCACGGGGTCTAACAAACACTGGCCGGCGAGAGAAAACACGTGCGCGTTCCGTGAGAAGCGCCGAGCGTTTTGGCGCGATCGCGCCCGAACCGCCGACACCGTTACTCGACCCCCTCACGGTCGCCGCCCGCGACGCAGCGCACCCTCATTGGTCCGTGGCGTCTTGCCCGCGACGGTCGCCGAACGCTTTCCGCGTCACTTTCGTTACCCGCCCTCCACCCCACCGCCCACCGGGAGAACGTACCTACATATATTATTATTATTATTATTATTATTATTATTATTATTATCATAAAATAATATTGTCAGTGCGGGTATCATGATTTAATATATAGGTACCTATATTATAGCGGTTTTTCGAATTATTATTTTTTTTTCTTTATCCGTGTTTTTTCATTAAAAAACTCCTATAGAGCCATCGCCGATTTAATTCTACTGCCCACCCTTCTTGTTTTTTCATCGACTACTTATAATTGCGAAATTTAAAAAAAAAAACTATTCACGAACCGTAATGATCACTAAAAGAAATTAACTAACGCGTTTCCCAACGTTCACTCGCACACGTATTACTGCAAGTAAACGTTGTAGCCCGATAATCTATTTCGCTAAAAGAGTAAAGTCGCTCCCATGACAGCGAAATTAACTAATTATATACTACCAACATATGAGAAAAAATAAAAAAATATTCAATTTTCGAATTATAATTCGAAAGATCTTATACGAGTTTATGCTTCAAGATACCACCTAGTATCACTCACTCATCACTCACTCGAGTTCCCTTAATTTCTTTTTTTTCGATAAAGTATGAATTTTTTCGATCAGTATGAATGTCATTTGATTTGTCATATATATTTTGCATATGTATGTGCTCTCGAAAAATCAGAACCGCCATTTGATCGGCTAGATAGCCCATATCTCCCCCTAATCAATGAAAAACACTGTTGGTCCAAACCTAATACTGCTCCAAGAAAATCAGTATCTTAGTTGTTAAATTAAAATAACAAAACCAAAAAATCTAATCAAAAACGGCGAGGAATCTGTTAGCGGAAAAGTGTATTGGTGGAAGAAAGGACAAGTTAATTTTGGCGGAAACTAATCCTGAAGGTTCCTCTTCAAAATATCCTGTACTTCAAAATACCCAATGTGTTCAAAATATTTTACATTTTCCTTCTAAACTATATCTTGAAACGGAACCTTTATAGTTTTTTTATGTCCGTCCATATTTTGTTCATATGCTTATATTCTGTCATATATTCATTGACGTTAATGAAATTCTACAGACAAGGTGTCCTATGTAATCCACCATACAATTGTGAAGTCAAAAAAAAATTTTAATGATTTAAGTTGGTGCAGATATAGATATAGGTTAATACAGGATACAGGTAAATAATTATATTATTATGATTTATAACCTTTCTTTGATACGATAATTATAATAAGTCTTATTTTTACGATAGGTATCATTTGAGTTAAATATATAAGGTATCAACTATTTAATTAAAATATTAAAAATATTAAAAAAATGTATAGAACAAAATCAGTGAGCGTTAGGAAAAATGATAAAAAGAAAATAGTCGAAATAAACCAAGAAATATCGACTTTTCATCGGGGAGTCTAAAAAAATGGGAAACGAATTTGGAAAAAAAATGTCGACTCCCCTACGAAATCGAATCCTCCGGTACATATTACTGAGGGGGGCCAAAAAGAACAGGAGTAGAATTTGGAACACATTTTCGACTCCTCCAGTACAAATTGTTAGGGAATCGAAATCTACGGTCACACCAGTGTCACGATTATCAGTATTGTTTTTGAAATTCCGGATTATTCTTGTGCATCACATTCCGGAAATTTGTTGTCCGTAATTTTACGGTCTATACTATTATTTTCCGAAAATGTATTGTCCAGGAAATTACAGTTTGCGAATTTTTTTATTCCGGATTATTATAGTCCGAAATTTTCTTATTTAGGCATAAATGCTTTCTAGATTTTCACGATCTGCCATTTATTTTGTTCGTAAATTTACATTCAGGAATTTTCTAGCCATCCGTGTTGTATCAAAAGAATTTGATAATTTTACTATGAAATATATCAAATCTTTGTGATATACAATATGTATACGCTTCAGTAAAACTTTATTATCGAATAGTCACTATAATGTCCAATAGCAGTGTTTCACTGTATCGATGATTGTTTGAATCAGTGCAGTAGACGATAGGTATGCCCTGGGAGGCAATTCGAGTATATGCATACAGGAGTACTCGAATTTCCTCTGAAACAAGCGTATGCAATTCGAGTAAAAAAAGATGCAATACCTGGATTTGGAAGGCAATTCATGTGCACCAGGTATTTTCCTATTTCATTTCCTAACCCACTCGAGTAGTTTAGTCGTAAGGGAATCTCATAAGTATATGTTAACATTATGACGTAGTCATAACCTAAAATTAAATATTGTACAAGTAGCAAATTAATTATTTCCGGTTATTTCTGTATTTTTTTGGATACCTATCAATAAACTACTGCATGACGTTCAAAGTGATTCACCTAACATAAATCAATAACTCCGGGAACTATTATTACGATGAGTTCATTATTCACATCAATCACATTTTCGAATATTCGAAAAAAGGTATATTTTTCGTTTGATTAGTATAATATTTTAATGAAATTAAAATTGAAACATTTTTTATTTTATAATCGTTTATTATGTATATATATATATATTTTTTTTTTTACAGTTTTGGTCATTGTATCATTGTATCATATCGGAACAAAACTCTATATAATATCAATGGGATAGTGATTATTGTGTACTCCAAATCGGCGTATTACGTTCTATTGTTATTATCAGTGGTAAAACCGGAATCAAAACGGGGAGGGGCGGAAACCAGCTGACATTTTATAGTAAAAATAATACACTACGAGTGAGACGAACTTAAAAAGGTTAGGGGGATATGGAATTTTAAAGCTTTATACAATTAAAACGTACACTAAATACATCTAATGTATACAGAAATATATAATATATGTCAAAATCGAAAACACGAAAATAATCTTAATAATTATGTCCCCTACCGACTCCGAATCTAAAATAAATAGACATGTGATTAAAAAATTAATAGATTTCTTTTGCAGATAGAATTTCAGAAAAATCTATTGAATTAGCAAAAATATAATAAATAATAACGTAACTAAACAGTAATTGTTAATACACAATAATAAACGTTGAATAATATCTAAATAATTAATATGTTTAATAAGATGTCAAATAAAAACAAATTGTCTGCAGTGGTCTATCGTTGCTCTTAGGTATACATTAAATTATAACAGTGGTTTCACCCATCCCCATGTATGCCATTCCGCTTTACATTTTATGAAATCTAATCAATATAATATATTATAAAATACTCGTGTAACATAAGAATATAATTATTTCATAAATAATATTGTTTTTGTATTTGTATGTAAGAAATAGCATGAAAATTTCGCTCAGTGATATGACGTTTCCGTGGTGTAGCGGTTATCACATCTGCCTAACACGCAGAAGGTCCCCAGTTCGATCCTGGGCGGAAACAAAAATTTTTTTTTTTATAAAAAATTCGAAAATAAAATAATTAATACCTCCTTTTTACTAATTTTTAGTTATAGGCTAATAATTATTATCACTAAAACAATTATAATATATTATAATATTTAAAATATTTTACTAATGATAATTTATATTATTTATATTTTATTTTATTTTATTTATATTTCAAAAATATTTTCCTATTTGCAATGTTTATGCATAATCACCTATATTCAAGTATCCACATATAAAGCAATTTTTATTCTGTATCTTATTTTAAGTAAAAAAACAATTGTATACATTGTAATTATTGACTAATACAAAAAAAATGTTTATATTTGTACCTAATTACTTTTACCTTAGTGTTAAAATCTAAAAAACATCACACCTTTCACGCAACAACATGCTTAAATTTATTATACTTATTTCATTAAAACTTTTATCACTTTAATTTACCTTTAAATATATCACAGACATAATAAAGTGTAATAGTTTCTTTTTTTAAATAAAATTTAAAAAAAAATGTTTTCTTCGAACCGGATTTGAACCAGTGACCTATGGATATCTGTGATTTTACCACTACAATCCACCGCTTTACTAACTGAGCTATCGAAGGATGAGATACGGTGACCGAATCAAGCTATTTAAGCGAATACGTGGTTACTAATTTTCACTTCGAAATAATAATATTTGAATCAACAATTTGTATCTAAATGTGTTCAAATGTATTTTTATTTTTAATGTTAAATGTACGAGTATATAAGAAATAACACACTTATTAATTTATTATAACTAATAATAATAATAAACATAATACGTTTTTATTTTAAAATACATAATATATGCCACGATGATAACCACACACACACACACACACACACACACACATATATAGGACGATTTACACACACGTTCATCGACAGATAAACCGCTGCGTACTCGTGTTATACGTCTTATGCACAAACAATATCATTTCACACCAGACATTATATTTGACTGTTTTTTTCTCATTCCCACAGTGTATTATTCTACCACCAATCTTTATTTTATTTTACTCTTTATATTTTATTGCGTATCCTTTCAGTCATGGTCCAATATATCAAGAATAGTTATTAAAATAGACGGTATAAAGAAGTAGAAATATAAAACAAATTTAATTTTGAATTATAGTACTAGAAAATGTATGGGCTTACTTTATCGTATCACTTTAAATAAATTATATTTAAAAACTATGCAATCATCATATAAACTTATAAAAAAGGCACAGACTAAATTGTTTTAATAAAAAATATGTCAGATCTTAAAATACCTACATAATATTATTAGATACCATTAATATAATATTTGTATTAGCAAAAAAAAAAAAAAAAACCATAAAGTTATTATTACAAATAAAATAATAATAATTTAAAAATATTATGCGTATAAGTACCTAAATTTCTCTGTTAATTAAATCAACAACTATGTCTGATTAGTACCGTTCTTGTAGGTTTTCTAAACTTATATTTAGAAACCTAAATATGTTAAGAAAGTCCACTCTAAAAATAATGTGCTGAATTCTCAAATTCTAAATATATATTAAACCATTAATTATAATTCCATATATAATTTTAAAAGACTAAGGTAGTATATAAGCTATGAGTAGAATCCTAAAAAAATTAAAAACCTTAATTTGTAAATAGTTGACAAGACATTTTTAAAACTCTTTAAGTACTACTTTTATGTTTGTGGCTATTCTTTAATGTTGACTAGTTTGAATACATAATTAATATTTAAACAAATAATGATAATAATAATGTTACAAATATAATTTATCTATATTTCCTTGTCAACCAAATCAACAATCTTAACTATGTATTAAGTAACTATACAGATAGACGGACACAACGGAGAGATACAAGATATTTTAAACATAAGTTTAGAAACCTAAAAATATAAAAAAAAATAATAAAAAAATATTTTAAATACCTACCTAGTTATCTATTTATATGCACGATAACCAAAAAATCTAAAAAATAAATTATAATTGTAAACTCATGAAAAATAAATTATTTTGGTACGTTTTTGACCTTCTTGTTGATTTTCAATACCGTTGAAAGTTTTAAATTCCTCATTGTTTGTTAAACATTGTACAGAATCTATACCTTCCTGTATATAGGTAATTTAAAATGAATTTGCAGTCACCGCACATATTATACTTTATATTTTAAGTAGTTCCTGTGTATAAAGTTGCTAGAAGCGATAACAAACCAACCACTTTAAGTTTGTTAATTAATTTTTTCAGTATAATATCAATAATGGATTATAATACACAAGAACGCGTATATGCAAAGTTAAAATATATTTAAAATTAAATTCTATTGAGTATACAGAAAAAAATTGATTCATTTTTAAAAAATTCTATTGAATATTATTAGATACGTGATATTAGTAATATTAAAATTTAAAACTTAAGGAAATAATATAATAATTATTATACAATTACAAATAATATTAAGTATTGAACTATGCAGGGCCGGCGTTAAGGGTGCGCCTACGCCCAAAGTGCCTGCAGTAAGAGGAGCGCCTCAACAATGATAATTGTACTTGATTGATTGGGAGGGGGACGTAAAGACATTATTCTACCCAATGTGCCAATTTATACATAGCGCCGACACTAGAACTATGCAAATGAAATTCGGAGGATAAAAAAAATAAAACTTTGGGTGATACAACTATCTAATTTTAATTTTCAAATGGCAACCTATATTCAAAATTCCGTAAATACATTAAGTATCAGTTTAAATACATTATGGAGTTGACATTTTTGATTTCCGTCTACCCGTTGACGAGACATTCCATTATTAAATTTGGGTAAGGGAAGTGTTTTTATTTTTAACTGTGCGCAACTTTTCTACCAGAAGACTTGCTCGAATTTCTACCAATTGCACCTCTTCTGAAAAAAAATCGGCGTGGGGAGGTACTTTAAAGAGGTCATTTTTTTTGATTTTCTCAAGAGTTTTCTCATCAAATATGAAAAACCGAAACAAAAACGTGAACATTTACGAAACATAATAAATATAATCTTACGATTTTTTTTCTGTGAACAACTTTTCTACCAGCAATTTTACTACAACTTTTAATGATAGCAATGTTTCTAAAAAAAATGTTCACTAAGAAGGTACTTTAGAGAGGTCATTTTTTTTAATTTTCCCTAAAGTTTTTTCAGAAAATTTGAAAAACCGGGATAAAACGTGGGAAAACTGGATAAATGTGAGAAAATTGGGAAAATCGGTACAACATTTAACAAATTTTATTAATGAAAATATATCAAGACTATTTAAATATTTTACTACAAAATGAGAGATATATTGTTGACAAAGCATCACTATCAACTGAACTCCGCTCAGAATAGGTTTTTCGTAAGCAATGATTTATCTTTGCTTACAGATAAACATTCAATTTCCGTCTATATCCTATCATCCAAACTTCCCACCTACACCAATGGATGCATCTATCCTCATTATCTAACATTTATTTCTTAAACTGATACTCAATGTGTTTATGAAATTTCAAAATATATTTAAGCTATTTAAATTTATAAAAATTTTACACGTGTCATATTTTTTTAAAAAATAATTATTTCATGGAAAATTGAACAGAAATATGAGATTTTGAAAACTCTATATAGTATAGAATGAATTTATTATTTTAAACATAAATTGAATGGAATGATTTATTTTTTAAAAATTAATCACTACCAAATAAAGAAAAATACATTTGTATGACGTAATTATATCGTATATTATTATACAACGTGTGGTCATTTTGTCAGATACTACTAAATTTTTCGGCCAGTTGACCATGAATTTAATTTCGGTTTTTGAAACTTGACAGAAAAAAAGTAGTTATTGAAATACAAATTTTCACATAATTTAAATAAATTTAATCCTTTTAATGTGCGCGTATGAAATACAACTTACGTTTTTATTTCAAATGACACTATCCAGTTTTTTACACTTGAATACAATTGAAATACAAAAAATAGCTATTTTTATATAATAACAAAACCACATTGACAACTTGTATGCAAAATATCTAGTAGAAAAACAAAATCGATAAATTAAATCTTTAACGCTGTAAATTTTATAATGTTTTTAACAGTTTTTCATTTACTTTAAAACCTAATAGGAGATCAAAAAATGATATCAATACACCAATTAGATTATAATTGCGACCAAAAAGTACGTAGTCATTTTTTGTTCGAAGCAATATTTCTGGCAGAAGAGTTGGTCGCAGACAAAAAAAAAAAACTAAAATAAGCACAGAGCATAGTAAAACTATACAATCCATGCTCCATTCTGAAGTGAAAAAATTATAATTATATGTTTTTAAAAAAAACAATTTAAGACTAATGTATATACACTATACAAACAATATATAATACGTTAATACTGTGGCAATAAAACTAAACATGTAATTTAATGTCAAGGTCGATTTGTTAAAGACTAAGGTAAGTATATATACCTAATTGTATTGTATAGTGTGTTAGTGTGTGTGTGTTTGTGTAACTGTGTATACGATCAAACATTTGGCTTCGGTCCACCTCGCCGGAGAATAGTTTGGCGGAACAATTTAGATCATGACTACGTATATACGATATAGTTTGTTATTCGATTTATTATTATTGTTTTTCCCCTTTGACAATGCGGAAACTTATATGGGACGCACGCGCGTGACGAACCCCATAAAGACTTTACAAAATGTGTTATTGTCAACACTACAAAACGTCAGTATATCTCCCCCTGTTTTACAGAAAAAGAAAACGAGCGTTTTACAAATCCTCACGTCTGCACTACGGTCTACGACACGGGCATCGCTTGCAATCGTTTTCCGAACGTTCAATTTAATAGCCTTTTGACGACAATCGAAACGTTTAGGTGCATAGGCACCTTTGCGGATATTATATACAATTTTATTTTTATTAATTTTACAGTTTGACGTTAACAAGACACGAATGCGGACAATAATAAATAATAATCATAATATATCTACACTTTACAATAATATTATAATAGTATGATTTACTATAATATACAATATTGTAAATGGTAAATCGCGTAACAATACGCGATACAGGCAACAAGTCATAATATTACCTAAAAGTTAAAAATAGCAATGTCTATATTATGCTTGTTAAAAAAACAAAAATCAAAAACAGCGGCATATATATTATAGCGGAGCTAATAGGGCTACCAATAATGGAAACGACATTATATATTTATGTATGGTATTCCACAGTAGATTTTGCCAAAAATATTCTTATCAAATTTAATTAATTTAAATTACTTAAAGTTTAACGTGTCTAATAGCGCTCTCGGTGAAACATTGGACTGACTAGTAACTACAGTAAGGGATGATTAAGACCCACAAAAATAATAGGGATTGATAATACTTAGCGGTAATTTAAACTAAATAGTATTAAAATGCAGGAAGTTTTCCATGGTTTTGTATAAGTATACAAAACAATATGGTAACGTTTTCAATTTTTCTACTTTCTGTCCGATTTTTACGGTTTTCAGACAGGATTTTTAAACTTAAAATATTATACACAACCCTAATACCACGAAAATACGTACCCATTGCTTTGCTATAGTAAGAAAAACTGATACACCTATTAAACCAGCGCGGCGGTTTCCAAACTAGGGATCGCGACCCGTACCAGGATTGCTGATTGCAAATAAAAATAATATCAAATTGACATCATCTTTTCTTTTTTATTTGCTATAATTATGTTAATTTTAATTTTTACAAAATAATATTAATTGTTGTTAACTATTAATATAATTTAATATATTCCAGAAATACTGATTATTATATTAAATGTATTGTCACTGTTTTCTATTTTATAGTATTCAATGTTTAACTTTAACAATAACTAGAAATTCCGAAAATTAATTTAATTAAACAAATTAAGTAAATAGAATAAATATAGATATTGTTTTAACCTAACCAATTTAATATAGGTATGTAAATATGAAAAATAACTAAACTAAGGTAATGTATACCTATAGCTCATATAATCGATGAGGAGTTCTACTAGCAAATAGATTAACCTTAACTTTTGGACGTTTCCAGTTACCCTTCTCCCTCAGTGAGAGTATTTTCTACATAAAATTTATCGTTTTGTTACAAAATCTACTAATTTAATAACTTTCTAGTAGACATACAGTAAGACAAATATTACTTTACTGCAGTGTGTCCAGTAGATTGTACAGTGTATATTCATTATGACATAGAAAACTTCTTTAAAAAATGCTCTGTCCTCGTCAGTCATTAAGTTGTTTTCCTATCTAGGAATATTTCAGAAATTATGCCCTCGTGTACAGAGTGCGACAAAGTTTGGCGGAAAATTCAAGTGTTTTTTTATTTTTATTTTTAATTCCTGTGGTTTTTGATACCGTCGTATAGTATTATAATATAATATATAAAGTGATATGGACGTGTTTGCTGCAGCATACGGTGATATTATATACAAGTTTGATAATCTTAAACACCTCGAAAATATTTTCCAAGTTAAAATATCTTGTTGTTTTTATATTTTCTCTGTTATATAATACTCTATACACACTAAACATGCATACACACACCGTACTACAAACAATATAACGAAAAAAAAAAAACACAAAAAGCAAACACGGCTAGCATCTAAAGCGGCAAAGTCTGCAATAAAAAACAAAATAAACGGCACGTGGCCGTGAATAACATTGTGGCTCGCCCCTTTTGTCCGACGACGATCGTCAGGCGGTAAAACGAGTTTTTTTTTATCGTTATGATTATCATAATTTTTATTATAATAATCATACGGCTTTGGTGTTTACAGTGTCTTTACTCAGACTAAGTATAATTTACCAAGACTTCAGCAGGAGAGAGAGTTGAAAAATGAATATTATGACAAAAAAATTTGATCATAAATGAATAGAAAAAAGTAAAATTTTCTTCTAAAATGATTTAAATTTTTGTAATAAAGAAACTAGTATAAAGTTTTACAAAGATGTAATTCTTTTTTCTCGGAAAATATTTTCGATTGGTAAAAATACTCCGGTTTGCTTATGCCATTCGTCATAAAATCGGGAATTTTGTCTGGTAAGTACATTATTTAAAATATATTTGGAAAAATTAAAAATACTTTTTCAATATAATTTTAAAAAAAAAACAAGAAAACAAATGACAATTCGAAGTAGATTTTGTTTTTGTTGACTTCTTGGGTACTTATCTACTAGAAAAATGTGCAACTTATACAATATACTTACTTATAGTTTACCTAGCTCCGCTAAGAATTGTTTTTAAATTGCAATAATTTATCGTTGCTTTTAATAGAACGTGATATCCACTACCCATATTTGATGTCTATGTCTTACAAACGTATGACACAGAGAATTTGCGTTCAACAGGGACAACATTGTGCTGTTAGTTTTGACTTAGGTATTATAAAAATAAAGATAAGACCATTGGAACATCGGCGCTGTTTTTTTCGATATTAAAACGATATATATAAGCATTCTAAAATTGTGATATTTTACATATTCGTATCTCTCTTGAAAATTAAAATTTGTCGAAAATAATGCCAACGTTGCATAGACAATATTGAATATTCCTATCTTTACGTTTGATAATTCAGTCAATTCATTCTAATATTAAAACTAATAGTACATTATTTTTTTATGTCGTACGTTTGTAAGACGGAGACAATACATTTCAGGTATCACGCACTCTTAATGTTAAAACTATATTACTTTACAGTTTACATCCAATATATCTATTCAAAACATCCCACCCAATGTGAGAATCATATCCGGTCTCTTTTTTCATTATTAAATTATAATTGCGCTTAACATATTAATATCATGCGCTTAACACAAGAAATTAATTCACATTCGAAAAATTAGCAATTTTATAGAAAAAAAAAAAATAAAAATATCTACAAACGCGTAAAATACGAATATACACTACAATGAAAACGGCGAATAATATATTAGAAATTATTTTATATTATATTTTTATACTCTGTTGCATACAATAACAATTTTATAAAACATTTCGACAAAGCTGCAGGAATCTTTTGAAATTCGAATTTTTTTTTTATGTTCTAAAGTAATCCTTTGAAAAAATATTAATAAAGTTTTCTTTTTGTACAAAGGTAAAATGAGTATAATTTTCTGGGTATATCGAGTGAAAATAGTAAACAATTCCTAAGCTTTAATAAAATTATGTTCTAACAAGATAATAATGGTATTACCTATATTAGTTTATCCATACAATTACCTAAAAATGTTTTTTTTTTCAAATATATATATGTAAGCATGTATGGTTATGCACTCACAAAATAAAATAAAATACTTATTAATTGGCTAACTACTTATACTACATATATTACTATACTGATTTTAATACATAAATATTTAAAATCATATGTATACATCTGGATTAACTATTAAACATAAAAAAAAAATGTTCCACTCTTCGCCATAGGAAAATATTGATGAATCTTCCACATTATATGCAGTTGTATTTCAAAAAAAAAAAAACCAAGATGGAATAATACTATTGACTTAGTATATTACTCTTATATTAATATAATATAACGAGCAACGAATATTTTTTTTTGTGCCGGCTATGATTCATTAATATTATTATCGCGATGAACCTTTAGGTTTTATACTTCAAAACAAAAAACTTAAAAAGTTACCTATAAGGTTATAAGATTAATAATAATTGTTCGTATACTTATTTGTTTCCGATTTCATTTTCAAGTAATTGGCTGAATATTAAAATATTTTTTTATAAATAAAACTGTTGTATTAGATGGGAAGTTCGGAACGAACAATGTATAAGGTGATTATTTAGTTATACTGGAAACGACAATAAATTGTAATTAAACAACGATTTTATTTAGTCGAATTTCCAGATCTATACCTACTTTTAGTACACTATCAGCGCGAATTTCTTTGCAGGACGAAATTAATATTAATTCATAAATATAGTTGTACCCAGACACGTAGCTACTGGGGGGAGGACATTGTACTCGTAATCGTTGCCACCACAATAAGTATTAAATATGTAATATGTAGTGGTATGTTTTGGTTTAGTAAGATAGAAAATTACAGCTATATTGATTTAATTTTTTCAAAATTTGAGTTCAATATTTAATCATGTACACTTAAATATAATTTATATTATTTTTATTTAAAATATTATTTATATTGTATTTTCATAACAAAATTCGTATTGAAAGCCCTTTATAAAATGTTCAACAATTAGTTATTTTGAGTTTTGGTTAGATTGTTATTAATGGATTTCAGATAGAAATTTACAGCAGTGTAAATAAATAAAAAACAGTATTAATATTGTTTTTTTTTCTAATGCCCCCTCCCCCCTAAAATTTACTCAAATGATGATTTGGTCTGGCTACGGGCCTGTTTGTACCTATTATATAGAGATAAAAGGCGGATTGGATATCACCATGTTATCGTGGATGGAAGGAAAAACTTTTTTTTATTTTTCGACGCCTTCCAACTCTAATCCCAGTACCTACCCCTCTCCATATGAACACGCCACTTATTCCAAACGATTATAATATATACAGTATAAATAGTAATATTATGAACAACGCATAATATTCTTAAACATGAGCAGTTTTTAATCCGGCGCAACAAGTGTCCATGAAAAAACCGTATATTACTATGAAATATAGGTACCTATATAGGTTGTAAATAATAATACATTTTAATGATTAAATTCGTTAAATATTACATACTACCACTATAATGATACTCTTCATCGGCTCGGTATATCATTATAGTTGTCTACGCCGTGTTATAATACGAAAAAATTAAAAATAAAGTTATAATACAATAATAACAGAAGCGAAATTAGATATTTATTGAAGCCCGCGGCCCAGGCATCATGTCCGCCGTATAACGGTCGTTAAAAAATAATGTAAAAATCAGTATGAACGAAAATAACATGATCGATAACGGATAATCTACATAATAATAAACACTCGTATTACCTGTTTATGAGAATTAACCGTAGTCTCGTTAACCGATTAATTTATTTATGTTATATCACCGTTTGAAACACAATATTGACGAGCAAAATGTTCAAGTACCCAAGTATTTACAAGTGCTCAAGTTTCGGATTTGATTTAATATGCATTGAAAAAAAAGAACCGATTCCGCTGACGCTGGTGTGCAACTGTTTGCGATGCGAAGTCGGGAACGTAGGATATAATAGTATATATAGTAGTTTGATATAATATTATATGTCTACTCAGTGACGAATCCTTGCAAACGTAAAACAATTCTGAGCGAAGTTCCATTAAAAATTAATGCTGAAAAATACCGCGATTTTTGTGATTTCCGTAAAAATTCTAATTTAAAACACTTTTAAAAAAAACTACTACATCACGCTCAACTTTTTTTTAAGTACGAAAGGTACGACTTACGAATTATCAAATATTTTCATTCAGCGGGAAAAATTTTATCCCCTTAAAACCGAATTAGAACTAAAAAAAAGAATGGTTTAAATAGATCAAAAATGTCAATATTTTGAAAATTGTACCAAGTATGGAAAAAGTTAGTACTAGTTTTCGGTAAAAATGTCAGGTATTAAAGATGATTTTCAAACCGAATTAACATAAAAAACAAACACAAAAATATTAAAATAAAAAATGTATGCAAATAAGATACAAATTAAAAGTGAATATTTATTACTTCATTAATGTGTACACTTATTGTTATAAAATAAATAAAAATTAATGGGTACCTGTATGAATTACGTTTGAGTCATAGAAGTGAATTTAATTAGTTTTTCGACAAAATAACCGATATGATATTTACAAGTAACAAACTAAAACAGTTGTTTTAAGAAAGTTGCATCCCCTAAAATTGTCACTCTATGCTATCTTAGTCACTGAACCGCACTGAACTTGCATTGCATTTGATTTGTGTATTTAAACAATTTCCCTAATAGGAGGCTGCCATCTTGATTCTAATAGTAATTTGCTCCTTAAAAGAAAATGGAATATAAACCAAAATAATAATCTATGATTATAAGATAGAATAACATTCATTTTCTCTAAATAATCTATAGAATGATAGTAGATAGGTATTGATAAATAAAAACATTTCAAATAAACAATAAGTTCTAGAATAGTGAGGTAACATCACTTTTAAAATTGTTTTTGTGTTAAAATTTTAATATTAAAGTTTTTTTTTTTTTTAAACTGCCCGAAAGCTTTTATTGTAAGAATAAAAATAAATCTTTAACAATACATTATCAAAGGTATACATAAATACGTGTGATGTATTTATATATAAAAAAAAAAACATGTATGGAATCTCACTCCCAGTGAAGTGGCCCCGATCTTAGTCTAAAAGTCTTATACTAAGTCATATGGTCTTCGACGTTTGAGACGCCTAATGTCTAGAGAGTTGTCTAGTAGTTGAATTGCTGCTGGATTCGTGTGTTGATCCAGTCTTTTCTCATGTTTACGGGCAAACTTGGTAATCTCGTCCTGGACGAAGGGGATCATCATATCTCGGTGAACAATGTCGTTTCTGTCATACCGATAAACTGCGACAATGGTACGGAGAGCGATGTTCTGACAACGTTGTATAATCTCAATATTGGACTTACTGGCACAACCCCACAGTTGAATTCCATAAGTCCATATTGATTTAATTATCATTACGTACAAGAGGCGTTTGCTTGTGAGGTCTAGTTCGGAATGTTTTCCAACCAACCAATATAGTTGTCACATTTTCTTCTTAATTTGCAGTTTTTTCTGTCTAACGTGGTACTTCCAGTTGAGCCGAGAGTCCAAGTGCATTCCTAGATATTTTGCTGAGTCACACAGTGGGATACTCTGCTGATCTAGTAATACTGGTTTATAGACGGTTTTACACAAGGTGTAATTTACGAGCACCGATTTTTCACTGTTAAATTTTAATCTTCCAACGTTTCGTCCAGTTGGAAACGTTGTTGATGGACCTTTGAAGCCAATCAGTCGCAGTCGGCTGGTCTTCATTTGTTATCATTATTGTCGTGTCATCAGCAAACATGGCTGTCATTGAATAGTTATTGGTTGGAATGTCCGCTGTGTGAAGTAAGTACAGGATTAGTCCAAGGACGCTTCCCTGAGGTATACCTGCCGATATGTTTTTCCAATCAGTTAATGCTTCTTCATGAATGACCCTGAATTGACGTTCAGTCAGGTAGGATTCGAAAAGTGCGTACCAAGTGTGTGGCAGCTGTTTACGTAGTTTTATAAGTAATCCTTTGTGCCAAACTTTATCGAAAGCTTGAAAGCCATGTTAAGGAATACACCGCAGCAATAATTTTTCTCTTCAAGCGCTTTGCTTATTACGTTAGTGATACGATGGACCTGGTCAATTAATGAGTGTTTATTTCGAAATCCAAACTGATATTCCGGTATAAGCTGTCTTTCTTCTATCAAAGGTTTTAAGCGTTTTAGAAATAGTTTTTCGAATGATTTTGGGATGCTAGGAAGAAGCGAAATTGGTCTATATGAAGTTACTTGTTCTGGTGGTTTTCCTGAATTAAGTACCATGAACACTTGGGCTCGTTTCCATTTTTTAGGAACGTATTCCATACGTAGGATGGCATTGAATGTGTGTTAGATGAATCATAGCTTTTTTAGAATAACTCTTTCAGGACTTTTAGGTTAGTCTGGTCGTACCCAGATGCCTTTTTTGGGTTGATATTCATATCAATTTCTTTGCGATTTCAACTGGAGTAAAATGCTTTATCTTATCGCGAGTTTCATTTAGTGGCTGACACTGAGCTATATCGAGTTCGGAAACCACTTCGTTTGGTTTAAATGCACGTTCTAAATAACGTGCGTACATATCTGCTTTATCTTATTCACAGCGTGCCATTCATGATCCATCTTCAATTCGGATAGGTGGTACATAGGCTCTAGGACTCTGCGTACGTTATGTAGCCTTCCATAATGAATAATCAGTGTTATTCGTTGTAGAAAGCTCACTTAAGTATGATTTGAACGTTTTGTTTTTTAATTTTTTAATTTTGTCATGTAAAAGTTTGCTAGTGCGATTTCAGACCGTTTTTTCCGAAGGATCTCTCGTTCGGTGCCATTTTTTTCCGTGCCTTTCGTTTTTGTTTTACTAGTTCCCCAACTTCTATTGGGTAGGTAATCTCACGATTTCCATTTGTTGGTGTTATGGGTGTTACCACTTTTACGAATATTAAAGTGAACATATTTTTTTTTTTATTATTTAAAAGTTATTATGTGTAAAACAATAATTTCACGTTTAGAATATTAGCCATAAAATAATTAAAAATTAATTTAATTTAGGTATACAAGAGATTAGGGATATTTATTATTAACTATTAAGTGCCTTTTTAAGCAAGTAAGTGAACGTACACAGAGTATACTGAATTACTGAATACCTTATGGCTTTATAACTATGCGATTCCTAAAATACACGCTATAATACGCGCACATAATTATCGTTAAATATAATGAAACCCGGTGAATTTCTCCATAAATTATTGTTTACTACACGAATGGAATCAAAATGGCGCTTTCCAATAAGATGTAAAGTTTGGCGCGTTCCGTGTATAGAGTTCAGCGATCTTAGCTTACGTTGAATTCACAACTGGTGCGAAAATTAATTTTATATTAAATTATTCAAGTACTTATAATAATTATCATACGCATTATGTTTAATAACGTTACCTTAAATAAACATTAATTAAACTCGCATTAATATGACAATATTATTGTGAATCGTCGGCTTAATAGATATCGTAGACTATGATTCGTAGTAGGTATTATACACATAGGTATGCACAGAATTCGTTTGCACTGTTTGATATAGAAAACGGACCTTTATCCCTAGAATAGGTGTTATATCCCCCCCCCTTTACTATTTTATTGTTACGACAAATCTCGGACCGAAGACAGTGATAAGTAATAACAGTCAGTGCTGGCTGGTTGGTTAATGAATTGGTTAGGTAATTAATGAAAGGTTATTTTAAAATTATTATCCCCAAAAATACACAATATTTTTTTTTACAGTATCGGCTTATTAATATTGTATCCATGTATTTCATAATTAAAATAAAACATAAAAAAATACAGATTACCTCGGTAATAGCCATCTAAGACGGTTCATAAACAATAACTATCAAAATACTATATTATCAATACACACCACTAAACCAACTCAAATGCAAAAAAATATAGACATAAAAATAGCTGCCAAAAAAATTACAATAGAAAGTGATAGTTCATTAGACAATTTTTATGACCTTTCAAATATGATATTGTGCAATGATAAATTATCCAATTTAAATACAGATGATAGTTTATAAGATGAAGTTGAATACCAGATACTAATTAGGGCAAACATAAAACCATGTATATATATATAAAAAATGTGAACATTCAATTTATTTTCTATTCTGTATATTGTTATTCTAAAATATTAATTCAAAGTCTGATAATATGTTAATGTACCTAGTCATAGTTGTTGACATTATTAATTAGTTATTCTTATTGGTTTTTGTGTTTGTAAACAATTGAAAGTCTGTTTATTTTTAAATAATTAATCTTTTATATTGTTATAGATAGGTGCAATATATTTTTATTTGTTTGTAATAATCAGCTGTAAGATCCAACCTTTGAATTATAATGTATAAATGTTACTAATATTATTATTCATTTTCAAACTTTATTACAGAAGTACTTACTACATAACTAATGCAAGAATCTGATTGTTACATTCAATTTATATTTAATATGGTTTTGTTTATTGTATTGTTTTAATAGTATATGACCTTAAATTGCTATATGATACAAAAAAATGTACATTTGTTTAGCAATTAATTGAGATTATTATAGTTTAAAAACTAATTAATAATCCATGTAAAGTAAAATAGGTAGGTATATACATTGTACATTATGATAGAAGTTCAATAAAATTGTTTATTATAATTTAGGAAATTAGAAAGAGAGCAATTACTATTTATGTGATCCACATATTAAAAAAGTAGATTAACTTTTTTTAAACTGAGTTAAGTTAATATTTTTGTCTATATGAACTTTTAACAGATCAATCTTGTGTTCTCTAAACTTAAATTAATTAGAGTTAATTATTTTCATTAACTTAACCACCTTTAATGTAGGGGCATTGTCCCTACATTAAGTATATGATGTGTTTATGATTTTAGCACCCCAAAGTTGGTGGACTAGTTGTGTATACCTAGGTACCTACCTAGTCTTATTGTAGACTAAGGTGTTGACCATGTTTAAAAAAAAATAGAATAAAAAGCAAGATAAGTAATTTCAGTAATATATTCAAAGTGATATTTATTAATTTAATTTATTAATCACCGGTATCGCTTCTTGTGTGTTATTATTTTTCATGAATACAATCGCAATCACTATCATGATCTACAAAGAATATTTTTGTCAACTAATTTTAATCTGTATGCTAAAACTATAAAATATTTATATCTAATTAAATAAAATAATAATTAATACGGAATAATCGGCATCGAAATAAAAAAAAAAAACAGGACAAAAATCAGAAAAAAAGAACAATCCTGCATAAAACATGATCACGCTGTTGTAGACTATTGTTCTTTCTTTACATGATCAAATACTATCGTACAACAGTATCGTAACAAACCAAACGTATCAAAAGGACGCGCGTAAAAACCGCACACAAATTCAACGTTATTATAACGCTACAATAGTTGAAAGCCAATGCGCGATTATTTTAGTAAAACATTTAATATTACACATATAACGTAATACGAAATCGTTGGATTACCTTAGGATTATTCTCGGTCTGAACGCAAAACATATTCCACAAACACGGCGAACAAGACGATGTTTCATTTTTGCCGCCGCAGTGCTAATGCACCAAAATGGCCGGTACCTAAGCGGTGCTCGTTTTTTCGACGGAAAACGATGGAGACGACGACACGTTGCGCTCGTATAAAAACAGAAAACAAAACAAAAATCGTATATTACGTAGTAGTGGTTCCGTTTTTCGCGTCGAGAATTCGGTTTTTTTATTTTCGCGACGGCGCACCGACGTCTGGCGTGATAACGAGACGGACGGGATTGTCGCGGCGGCATTCGATCCGCGAACGGAAAACCGTCGAAATCGTACGGAAACGGAACGCATTCGGTTCGCGCGAGAATCCATCACGACCAACGGAGGCCCGCAAACAAGAAACCACATCAAGCGACGGCGGCGGAGCGTTTGAATAATTTTCGCGAATTTGCGATTGAAACGGCATAAACTTTCGGTATTCGCGGCCGGTCCGATGGCGGCCGAAAAAGACGACATTTTTCTCGTAGCGCCGCGGCGAGCGTACCCAACGTGATTCGAACGACATCGTTGAGGTTGGTCGGACTGATGGCGCCCCCGGGTAGGACGGCTGGTATTTTTCCATGTGCCCAACGATTGGTGCGACTCGCTGGTATATGGTCACTGGTCAGTGGTCACTAGTAACCGCTCGAACGACGCGATATTCCACGGGAAATCGGGAAAACGTCGTCTGTTGCGTAATCACATCGTTGCAGTTTCGGTCGTGCGCGAAACGTTATCGTTTTGTGACGCGGAGTCGGATTCGGCTTTTTTTTTCTTTTCCGTGCCTACCCGGAAAATCGAAAGGTAAAATAATAATAATACGATTAATGTCGTCGTCGTTCATCAAGATCATCCGCCGGCGCACGGCGTATTAATACGAGGACGCGGCGCTTAATGATATTCGCGATATTTACCTACTCGTTAGTCGAATATTTGGCCCGCGATAAGCAATAATAATTCGTATCGGTTCGTCGCGTATTACCAGTTGTAAAAATATGCCCGTGAATTCGTTTTCCTAGAATAGTTTCGCTGTTATCAGTTTCGATAGGTAGCAAATTAATTAATGTCGCGTACATTAGTAGGTACGTTCATATGGCGAAAACGACCGTCTTACACGACACAACTGGTAGCGGTGTTCTCAATACTGCCACCGAGACGGGTAAATATTTATTTTTATTTCATTGGGTTATTGTCAGGTTGGTTTTCGGCTTGCGTTTTCAGAACGTCGTTTGTTTTCCCGGAAACTTGAACTTATATAATATAGGCATTAGCAATGATTAGTATAATACAAAATATAATGATTACTTACGCAAGCTTCAGTTGAAAATATTGTTCATAGATTGCGATAACGATTATGGTCGACCAGTCTACGTTATTATTATGGCCATAAATTATAAATGGATATAGAGCCTATCAGTGGCGACGCGAGGGCAGTTTTTTTAGTCTCGCGACTCAAGTCATCGGGTGTGTGGATATTGGTACAACGGTAAGGAATAGGAATAGCGGATTTAGTAATTGAATATAAATGAATAATAAATAAGTTTTCAAACTATAGGTGAGGTTATTTATTATAATACTAACCTGTTGTTAGTATTTTAATCAATAAAATCTAACGGGACTTGTGAAGTAAAATATCTCGCGCCGCCACTGGGACTGATGTTCGAATATTAACATTTTATGTGAATATAACGCAATTTGTGTGCATATTTAATTCTTTTTTCACGGTTTTAATCGTAACTAAACAAAAAATCGCACGAAAGTAAATCACCAGAATGTAATAAGGTACAAATAATAGTCGGTAAGGAGAAAATCAATTTCGGCAAAGTTATTAGCCACGAAACGTAAAAATTTACAAAATTTTGATAAATCATCACCCTAAAATTACCATTGAAAACATTTTTTTTTTTCATGCAATCTTGTATTATTAGACAGGGAACAAAAAATATAAAAATGCTCTCTCTTGAAAAAAAAATTGTTTCTTGGTTCACGCTAATGAGTTAATTTACGAGCACCGTACACATAATCGATGATTAATTTCTTATATTATAATCCTTGTCAAAAACGCATTGAAAACAATTTATTATAACATAAAGTCGTAGATATGCATCATAGAAATATAATATTAAATCCTAAATCGTGAAACTGTACCTACACCAAGTGGCTAAAAGTCCAAAGATATAATACAAATTATGTCTTTTAAATTCAGCCATTCCAAACGTTCTCGGTGCTTAATATTATGTTTACACCACACAATCATGTAGGTTTAAAATAATACCTGTAGAAGCATTGATCTTCAAATTTATTATTTTAATAAACAAATATGAAAACGAAACATTTTAAACTTTAATTTATGCGATTGGTTTTATTTTATTTCAGATTTGGCACCAGGTACAAATTTTGACTCACAGATGAGGTATGTAGATGATTATCATTAATTAATATTTAAATTGGTACCTATATATGAAAGCTGCTTGCGATACAACCGGTCAATTAGCGTCTACGTCACGCTCTTCTTATCAGTCTGTTATCAATAATAAATGGATCATTTGATTCCAAACAATCCCATTAACATATATAATATTAAAATATGAGTCGGTACTTACCTACAAACCTACAAGATTTCACTATTAATAAAAAAGACTTACTCAAATGAGGATTTAGCAATAAAATAAAAATATCTAAGTAAGTACTTATTAAATCCTTAAAATGTAGAATATAAGAATTTTAAAGTTAATTTACATAACATTTATATGAATATTTTTATTTTTTTGGAACCAACCAACTTACTTGATTATAATTGTTATCACATAATATGACGTCTCACTAATCACTTCTATTAATACCAATTAACCTATTAACACTGACCTATTAACAAATTGAGACATTTTAAATCCTAGCTGTTTTGTAATATATTGAGCATTGGTTTTGTATTACTTTTGGACTTCCAATCGGCTTGTTACTTGTCCAATTATTGTGAATATAGGTTAATCGCTCCATTACACTCCCTTCTCTCCATGTTTGCGTACATTTTGAATACTTAGGTTTACAATACGATCAAAAAGTGTTCATCATTTATCTTCATCTAGGTAATTAAATTACCGTGTATCATATTATATCATTTAATCTTTATTTGGACTTATTAACGATTATACGGTACTATATTATTATTATTGTTATTATTATTTTTTTATCAAAGAGATTTTAACATAAATTATGATAATATCTCAACAATTTAAGTTGATAAAATTAGGAAAATAAATAGTTAAAGCTCACGCAATTCGATTTTAATGCCCGATTGAATTACAAAATTAAGAATGCACCAAGTTATTATACTTGTATTATTCGCTGAAAGAGTATTTATAAGGGAAAAGACACCGAGATTTTATATGTATAATCGTTGCTTTCAAATTAGTGAAGACTGCAGAGATGGCGAGTAGGTAGTATCTGCAAAATCCAGTATTCGTATATTCCCGTTTATAATAATATTATTTTATGTTTCCTAAAGTGTAAAAACATTTTTTGTCCATATTAACGTTACGTGCTGTTTTATCTTTTGAAATCCTTTTATTTAAATTATTTTATTTACATAAAGAAAATGACTGACATTTTATTATTTAAATTTCTGTTTTACTACACAATGTATATGCATGTGGTGTGTAAGATATATGCAATAATTTTAAGAAGACTGACAAAAGAAACATTATTATAATATACCCAAGTCATTTTGTTGAATTGTATTTTATATCAAGTTTCATTATTCAAACTTTTATTTTTGTTTTTGAATTCAAGCCCGTTACTGAATTATTATTATAACCACGACGTTATTTATATTTTAGTAAGCTAATATTTTCCAGACGCATAGCAGACACAGTATCTGTATATAAAAGTTGTCCAAAATCGAAATATAATAGTTTATTTTTTCGTAGAAAGCAAGAAAAAAGATCTAGCTAACCGAAAATCAACACAAATTTGCAACTACACCTGAGTGAAATATAATTTATTAATTAGCATGAAATTGGCCTTCTGAAAGAGTTGTTAATTTTAGATTCTGAGTGTTGCAAAATTGTCAAGATGGTACTTTTGGGAAGTCATTTCTTGATTTTCCAAGCAGTTTTCATAATATCTGGGAAAAACTAGTATAAAACGTAAGAAGATCGGGAAATTTATGAAAATAATGCTTTGATTATTTTTCAATTTGTTATTTGTTGCAATTCAGTTAAAAATGTTCGTGGAGACTTGAGATTTAAACAAAAAAATATATTCGTCTTTTCTAGACATGGTAAAATTGTCGAAATATTTTTGCCATTTTTGAGCTATTTATAGACATTTTAATTTACCGAGTTTTGTATGTAATTTTTATTCGGTAGTGTCTCTTTAGTAAAATTATTAGACATGAACAGAAATGCTTGAAAATTTAGCAGGAGGTTTATTAAGAATCTTACTTTGTAGTCAAAAAAAAAGAAAATTGAAATTAATATAGTATTTTTTTTTAATAAGAGAATTTTAGTATCAAACATTGACGAAAATCGTTTGAGTAAAACATTATGTAGAACGAATCTAATTTATCAATTTTATATTATGTTAACTAACTCTATATTGTACCTCTTTAAGCATATTTGCCGTGATGTGTAATGGTTATTTATGTCTATTATAATCCTAGGGGTGCTTAGTTTAAACCAATGTATTGAAAAAAAATTGTTTGCATTTTTTTTCCATTTTACTTAAACAAGGAAAAAACAAATGCATTTTGGATGTACCTAGAGATCCAAGCCATCGCCTTCTCGGAATATTTTAATCGCAAAATACCCCTCGATTTGTTGTATAAGCTTTTCTACCAAAAATCTTGCTCCAATGTATTAGGTCTAACTTATTTTCTGAAAGGAAATTTTATTTCCATGGCAACTTGGGAAGGTCTTTTTTAGATTTTCTTAGGACTTTTCCCAGGAAGTTTGAAAAACCGGGAAAAAAACATTGGAAAAACACGGGAAAATCGGTACAATATTAAACAAGTATTATTAAAGAAAATATTTTTAATTTATTTAATTTCTATTTAATTTTGTTACCATAATATGACATATATATTGTTGACAAAGTATCACTATTAACTGAACTGCGCTCAGAATCGTTTTTTCGTTAGCAATGGTTTATTGTTGTTTACAGATATACAGTGGGTCAAAAAAGTCTCCGTACATTGATGTTAGATTTCTTCCATTACACACAATGATAATTAAAAAGTTGAATAACTTTATATTTTTNTTTTAGAAAAATAAAGCATATATATTAATTATTTTATTATTTACGTGTATATTTATAAATAAATGTAGAAAAATAACAACAAAAAAGTTTCCGTACAACATAACATAAATATTTTTAACTTAATACAATACAATAATTATTATCACTTTATTATAATTAATGGTCAATTGGTCTTCCTTTAGCTTTAATTACTTCGTGCATTCGCTTTTCCATTGATTCAACTAATTTGATTGTAACAGTAGGGTCAATACTGTTCCATATTTCAAGTATTGCATTTTTCAATTGATCTTTGTTTCGAATTTGATAATGTTTTAGACGTCTACCTATTTCATCTCATACATTTTCTATCGGATTCATGTCTGGTGATTGTAGAGGTGTGTTAAGTTGCTTTGTCACTCGGTACAACAACCATTCTTTAACTTTTTTTGCGGTATGTTTTGGGTCGTTATTTTGTTAAAAAATAAACGAATTACCAATGTTTAGGTTGCACTAGCATGCAAATTATTTCTTGTTTAAATATATATTTTAATCCATAATTCCATCGATAAATACCAAATTACCAACACCAGTAGCGCTCATGCAGCCCCAAACTAATACATTATCACCTCCATGTTTTACTGTTGTGTAATGTTATGCTCACATGACATAATATTATAACTGTATAATTATTTATTATTTATATCATTACAAAAATGTAACTAAAAGATTCAAATATGGCCGAGTACTTGGTATTTCACAAAAGGTAAATAATTTAATAAATCTAACGGATCGTTCGCTATTCGAGAGGGATGCAAGCTTATCTACAAGCAAAATAATTTATATATGTATCAAATATAACAGAACTGCATGCCATCTGCTACGGCCCTTTGAGGACACTGCCGCCTCAGTCATACTATTGTATATTGTCTTCTTTTCACAATTCGAGTATTACTTATTTTATATCGACATTGACGCGATTTCCGTCTGTTCCATCTTTTTAAGCACACAAATTCCAGTGATTTTCTATCATTCGAGAAAAATCAACATCCAATCATTTACCATCATTTAGAACATTCAAATATAAGTGATATAAAATTAAGCAATAAATACTCAACATCAATCGGCCCTTTGATGATACCGCCGTGCCGTCATCATTCTTTCACACTATATACCGTTACAATTATTTCAATACAAATTTCAAATCTACGCATAACACTTTTTTTATGGTTGACCTTTTTTTATTGGCTTATATAAACACATACAATTTAACGGTTTTTTCTATTGAAAATGAAGCGTCTTGATCCCTCTAGAAACCCCAAAACGAACATTCTGTCGAGAATCCCACACACAGCAACAACTACGAACCACCAACTTCTTTCGAGGATCTCTCTCGAATAGCTAGCTCCGACTTTTAGCAGCTATAATCATTCGTATTCGATTTATTTATTAACTCACTTGGTGTTAAGTGTTAATTAATTAAATTAATTTATCTTAATTAAATTGTGACTGCCGTCCAACGACTCCAGGTTCACGTGAGGTTATCCATAAGTATAGACCTTAGCGTTCCAACACTGTGGGCAAGTAATATAATTATATTTTTCTCTAGTTATTCATTTCGTCACCATTCTCGGATTCACGACTCCGAAACCCTTTCAAACATAGGAAGGAAGGTAGTAATATAACTAGTAGGCTGAACTCTTATAATAATTAGAGATATATCATTCTTTGTAGTACCAAAACTTAGATCGATGGTTTCACTCTATATAGGCACATTTTTATACCTAATCCTCTATATTTCATTCTTTATAGGTATTTCTACGTGATTATCTTATAATTTTAAATATACTTGTCTTTTATTTCTATACTTAGTGTCCTAAATCTACTCCTATCTCCCATTAACCACGCCTCTCCCTTTATATCATCCCCCGATTAATCCTCTTTTAACTCTCCTCTTATTTCACCCCCTCCCTTTCCCCTTTTATATTCCTCTTTCCTATTTTTTGTATTACTACAGTTAGGCATCAATTTTTGCAATCCATCTGCTTATTGGGTTTTCTTCACACCATAACTCGCCCATCTGAACCAAAAATGTTAAACTTGCTTTCCTTTACTGAATAATATAGATTTCCAAAAATCATTTCCCTTATTAATGTGTGCCTTCGCAAAATCTAAACGTTTCTTTTTATTTATTTTACTGATAAAAAGTTTTTTCCTAGCTACACAACCTTTATATCCTACATTTCTTATAACATTACGAATGGTCTGTGGCACAACTTTTATATTATAGTCAGTGTCAATCATACCTGCTAGTTTGGGTACACTGGTTTTTGGTTCCATCACAACTGTTATTAGAATGGCCGTTTTTTGATTTGATTTTAATTTTTGGAGACGACCAGTACGTTTTTGATCTTCAAAAGAACCAGTTTCGTTGTATCGGTTTATAATATATTGTACATTGGAGTGCGATTTTTTTATTGTTTGAGTAATATTTCTGAGAGAATTTCCATCTTCTCTTAGTTAAACTACTACTTTACGAACAGCAATCGGTATTTCCATTGTTTAATGTAAATAAATTAATAAAACGTACAGTACGACTGATGAGTACGACTGGCCTAGGTACCTACTGTCACGCTCATTATGCTTACCGGGTTTTATCGTTAGATTATATTGCCAGACCATATTATTGTCTTAATTTATGATGGAACTCTCAATATCACGAGTTTTTCCCATTTCAACACTATTTTTATCTAATATTCATATTATGTACGGAAACTTTTTTGTTGTTATTTTTCTACATTTATTTATAAATATGCACGTAAATAATAAAATAATTAATATATATGCTTTATTTTTCTAAAAACATAATTTTCGTGTGTTTCCTAATAAATTGTCGTAAAAAATATATAGTTATTTAACTTTTTAATTAACATTATGTGTAATGGAAAAAATCTAACATTAGTGTACGGAGACTTTTTTGACCCACTGTACATCAAATTACCTTCAACAGTGACAGCACTCGAACTCATTATCCTAGGACGTCTTTTTTAAAATGAACATTAATTAATTAAGAATGTCGTTTCTTTCAATGCCATAGTAAATTATACGTTTTCTTGGGTTTCTTAGTATCTATATTCACAGTATTTCTACAAACAGCTTTTTAACTGGAAATTTTGCTCTAGAAGATTTCAGTAATATTTTCTAGTAGCAACAATGTATATTAAAAGTCATGAAAAACATGAACAATGGTAATTATTATTTTCTTAATTACACATCAATACATTTAAATTTATCAAAACACGTTTAACAAAACTCCGTTAAGAATCATTTTTCATTTTAAATTATGTATCGTTGCGTATAGATACAGGTAAAAATTAAATTTTAAAATCCTAAAATAACCTACAACAGTGGGTACAAATAAACATTGTGCGAAATATGTCGGCTTTATATCTATTTTTATATTATTATTAGTTTTATTTTTTTTAAAACCACAAAAAGCCTATTCGTCTATTTTTGAAATCTCATGATACTACTCATCGATAAATATAGGTTATAATATTATGATTGTATCTAATACCCTCAAGTAGTTGTTCATCACGACGTAATATAACCAAGGTTCGTTTCGGTTTTATTCGAATTTCGTACACTCCGACAAAATTATATATAATTTATTTTGTATTAAAAAAAAAAACAACATAGTACCTATAGACTCATACAGGGTGTCCCACGAAGATTTACCCATTGTAATATCTCAGGAGTTAATAAAGATAATCAGATTATGATTTTTTTATATTATTCATTGGAATAAGGATTACAAATATTTATATTGTAGTTAAAAAAATTACAAAGAAAAAAGTGTACAGTAAATTAATCCTAATAATAATTGTCAATTCTTAGGGAATGTAATTACAGTCTGTTGCATAGTTATAGGTACTTTTCTCTGAACTTCAACAAGTTATTAAAAATTACGAATTTAATGAAAATAACAAGTTGATGTATCAAAATTTTCAGGAAAATAATCTCTATAAAATGGCTATATCTTCAAATTTTTTTAAAAATAATAAAATAAAAAGTTAATTTTTTAAATTTATTTTATCAGAGCGTAACGAATTGTTTGCAGTATAAATATTTGTAGTCCTTATCCCTGTGAATAATATAAAAAAAAAAAAAAAACAGAATTTGATTATCTTTATTATCTCCGGAGATAATACAATGGTTATATCTTCGTGGGACATCCTGTATACGAAACAATAATAAACTAGTATAAGGTAATAATATTAATAATAATACCACTGGATTTTCAGCCGGTTATTACACAGACATCTGACCAATGTGGATTTTAATGTTAGCTGTTGGTGGGCGGCCCCAAGTGGGGATGTTGGATTATTTATGATGATGATGATGATCATTCGAAACCGTGGTAAACAAACGTTCACTGCAGCGGTAGGAGTTATGACGATAAAAAAAAAAAAACCGGCTAAAACGGCTGAGTATCGAGTATTTCAGGAACAGCCGAATCCAGTCTTCGTGCGCTCTCGGGTATAGACGTCGTCCGGACCAATGTCGAATCATTTCTTCTGTACGTTTTGAGGATATAAATTAGTTGGATTAGAAGATCGGATTAAACTGGCATAAATTTGTAAAAAGTGGGCAGTGTGTCTTTTTGAGTGATTTTATTTAAAAACAATATCGGTACGTATATTATGTGAAATAAATAAAACCGCGATATTGAAGTCATTGAAGTGTGGCATACTGAATACAATATTATTACCACTGCTATGGCTGAAGATGGTAACGATAGTGTTCCATTTGAATAACTGCAATGATGTCTCGAATTTTACAAAATCAATTATTTTTATTTAATTCATTTGCACACAGTCGATATTTAGAAAGAATTATTCGCGACTGTGTTTGAGGATATTTTTGTGTCTCGGTAAGAGTAAAAAAAAAAAAAACCACAATAATAATATACAACAATAACCACGAATTCGTTTTAAAATCATTTATATTTTTTTCATTAAGTTAATGGTTTATATATATATATAATATAATAACACGAACATTTTTCCAGTAGTTTCATTCTCTCTAAAAATCCGTTTCTTCGAACTTTACATAAGTAGTTGTTTTCTATAGCGTCTGTAGCGTATCGATTTTTATTTTTTCCGTTAAAAATCATATAAAATATATTTAATATACAACTAATCAGAAATTAAAAACAAATTGTTAACGATAAAATATGAGCTTTGTTGAATTTGTATTTAAAAAACCTACCTAAAAAGAGTCTGTAATACTTACGGAACAATAATTTTATATTTTGTAAAACGAATATCTAGTTTTTACCATAACACTGGATATAAAAAATAATACTTAACTTTATTTTATTAGGTACCTACAATAATATATATTTTATTATTTTATAGATGTATTATAGGTGTCGTAATAATATTATGATCGTGTGATGGTGGGGGCCAATTCCGTGATCATCAGTTAGTTGTAGAGACAGTTAATAATAAATAAATTATAACATTTACCATATACAGTGAAATATGTTTATTTGATATTAGTTCCTTCTAACAGCAACATAAATTGCGACTTTGTTGCATATTTGCATATTTTACAATACGCGTACTGTATCATTAAATATATATTTTAATATTATATTTATACATATTATTTTTTCATATTTACAATAATATTAGTGATTTAACGTGCTAAAACAATTATATATTAATATAATGGTTTGCTATTAATAAAAAATCTCGTTTATTTTCGGTTGGTATCATTCGGCTCGAATAAATATTACGAAATAATGTACTGAAATCGACCGGTAAGAATATAAATTGTTTAAATATTTAACATTTTCTTCCTTTGATATGAAAATAAACCTTGACAATATTTTAGTATCAAGTTACATGTTAAAGTTATCATTTACATTGAAAAATCGTATCATTTTTTATATAATTTAATAAAATATTTTACATTAACTTAACTATCTCTATAAATATTATTAAGTCCATTCCAAGTATTTGTTTTACGGTGTTTTATTTTTTTAATCAACGGTTTTAAAAAACTAAAATAAAATACTAATAATACTATTACTCTATTAAATTAAAATAGTTATAATAAAAACCCAATTTATTTCAACACATTTCACATTATTTTCAACGATTAATGGGCTTCGGTGTAGTTATTCATATAGATACATATATACATTTTATATTTATGTAACATAGATAAATGTGAAATAAATTATTTAACAACACGTCCGTTATGAATAATTAAACTATTAATTAGGTAGATGAATCGTGATCAGTATAATTATTAGTATATTAATAGGTAACATAATTAATTTATATTAATATAATATATGTACCACCTTCTTAATTAATATGTTATAATTCGTTTTGAAATTACATCAATCGTGCGGCCTATTTGACATCTAGTTGTGACCATCATATCCGGTACATTTTTTAACAGGTAATGAAATATATTACAAGAGATGTTAAGAACTTAAAATTGCAATAATTATGTATAAAGTTCTGGTTGAAAATCATTCAATGCTAATTCAGCGCTCTTACCAATACCATGGTCTATGGTGGGAGACAGCGGCCTTGTTACGAAAAAGACAAATCATATACTTCGCGTATTAGTGGGTCTTATATATTATTATATTTTATTTTTCAAATTTCATACAAATATACTATAACTGCTACCATCATTTTTCTTTCTAATGTTCGAATTCGAGTTCGATAAAATATTTTTAAACTTCGGTTCGGTTCGGTTCGACATTGAGATCTTTGTTTTTTTGAGTCAGAATAAATTGTTGCTAATACAACTGTTATTGTATAGCAATTATCTTTTACTTTTTTTCTAGATATTTTTGAACTCATCTTTATACAACCCTGCTATAATGATGGGGACACCAAAATTAAATTGCGTACGACACGAGACTATCGGCCGTTTTTGCCAGGGCTACTAAAACTGTTCACCTAGTAACAAGAATACCGTGTCACACATTAACATAATTACTGTGGAATATAATTACATAGTATCATAGATAAAAAACGAAAATATGTTCCCGAAATGCAATGAATATTAGCTGACCGTATAATGAGGTAGTTACTTATCAGACTTAAATATCTCGATGAATGCTAAGCCTGTGTAGTTTTTTTTTAAGTATAATTTACCAATACTTCTGGTTGGATTGTGCATAATATTTCCTAACACGCCCCCGTACATTAGGTCCTTTTATTATATCGTCGACTTTAAACGTTCGGCAATTATCTTATTCGTATACCTATAACACACATAATAAATGTATCCAATATTTTTATGTAATTGCCATATACATATAACAAATTCAGCCAAACGTATTTATAATTAAAAAAATACATAATATATTCATACACGATGTTTGAAGATATTAAAATATATACACTCGCAATACGTATTTTTATATAATATCTTTAAATCGCATTCGAGTGTAATCCTAAAACAAGTTACTGGAACCTGATCTTTATGGGCCGTCATATATTATAATATTATGATTAATAGGTTGTTTTTTTTTTTTTTGCGAAGGTTGTGAAGAGTTTAACCATATCGTAACCACCTTTCAAATTGTTCAATAATATTTCTTCCACGTATATTAGATACCTAATATATATACCTACCTATATATTATTTTGGACATTGACCAATTCCGTTTTACGTCATTATCGATTATCAAAATGTATACCTAACTATTAACATAATACCTAAATAGGTAGACAATTTGAATTTACCGACTCGTAGGTATCTATTCATTATTATAGGCTTGTGCAAAATTTTTTCGTAGAGTGTGTCATAAAGAAAATGGATAGTTATTCCTTAAGTAGGTTTCTCCCCCATTCTAAAATAAGAAGATGGTGAATGCAAAATATCAATCAATTAAAAATCGCACTGTTAACTTTATACCTATGTTTCACGAAAAAAAATTAGTTCACCCCTAAATATTTAAAATACGAGTACCTAATTAATATTATCACTATTACAATAAACCGAACTCAAGACAGTAATAAGTTAATTGTTTACGGTTAGTTTTATTTATTGGTTAACTTAATGAAAATTGTGTGTATCTCATTAGTTAGCGTTTAATTTAATAAAACCCAAAATAAGTAAATTTGCGCACGTCTATGCCCATCACGATCCTAATTTACAATACTGGAAAATATCTCTTAAAATAGAAATCTCTACTCACAATATTATTACAATTTGATTACGTATAATTACGTATACTCAATTATTAATTATTGTAAGAAATATTTAAAACAAAATATAATAATAAACATTTAGGTATACATGAAAAGATTAATAATTATTTTAGGGAGTTCAAGATTTTATTTTTTTTTTCATCAGATATTCTACTTATGATAATATTATAATATTTTTTTCCTTAAAATTGAATAATATTCCCTGATTTTTATTTTTAATATTATTAAATTTAATTTTTAGTGTAACGAGTATCGTTTTGAGGAAAAAAAGCTTAATTGTACTGGCAATGTTTGTGTAAAACAAACGATGAGGTATTTATAACGAGTTTTAACGATTTTATAGGTAAAATACCTAAAATAAAATGTATAGATTTCAATTTGAATATTCAATTCATAACCATAGGTATAAAAAACATTCATTTTCTAAATAAATTAATTTTCTCATGTGATCTTTCTTATTTGTTTTTTTTTCTTTGGGCAGGGGACCGAAGTTTCATTCGCCAAAGTCAAAGTGCAGTTATGGCTCGGGACAAAATAAAGAAGCTATACCGATTCAGTAATACCGTTTCGTTCTCTTCGTTTATAATATTTTACTGTATAAACGTGATAAATTAGAGGTCGAACGTGCGTCGATACACGCGATTAATCGTTTTTTGAGAGTTATATTACTCTAGGTACGCGTCAAAATAATTTTCGTAATACTTTCGTCGGGAAGTATAGGATACGGGTACTCCGCGAGGTTTCCATAGGTACGTTATTATTACGGTATTGAAAATCACGAGCGGCGCAAAAAATGTTTTATACACAAATATATTATATTATTTTATAACGACCGGAACTTCGCGAATCGAACTCGAAGATATTATGTATATAATGTTTTCATTGTTCCGCGGCAAAACGCATTATTGAATCGTCATCCGAGTGGCGCAGTTTAATTTTCGAAAATATTATGTACAACAATGTGGAATAATATTATAAATAGGGTATTGGAAACGGTACAGTGTCGGAGTAAAGTACAATATTACGGCCGGTGTAATGTTCCGGAGTGGCTTGTCGCGAAGCGATTCGCAAATAGCGTTTTATACACTCGACGTTTTTTGCCGCCGCCGCCGCCACGCTGGCCTGCGGGTGTACCGGTGCAACACTCGACGCGCGCGTAATATTACACCGCGCGCAGTAATACTACTAATAATAATAACGTAACCGTACGAATTTACCGACAATCGGGGGAAACAAAAGCCCGGTGCAGAATGCGAAAACTGTTTTACATTTTGTGTCGATGTATAGGTCTAGGTATGGGTGCATGTAGACAGGAAGGTTGTACAACTGCCAGACGAGTGTCGTCGAGTTAAATTGTTTAAATTGCGCGCACGAATCGTATATTATTGTAGTGGGTATATAGAAGGTACAGTATAGTAATGGTCGAATGCTTTAAAAACGTGAACGAAAAAAAACTCGTGATTGTTTCTTGCTCGTCTAGCGAATCGATAGAAGAAAAAAAACCAGAAATAATAAAACCTAGCGCGCACACAAAACATAATAATAAATAAACGATCGGACGAGAATGCGGGAGACTAGCCGTGGCATAAAATAATATGGTACCGTCCGATCGATTCAATCGTGATTCCGTTGGCGTTTCCTCCGTTTCGATACATTCGTTTATATTCACCCGGTATATACCTACAAAATATATGCACTAAGCACTTACTCCGTTTGGGTTTTTTTCGGGTCGTTTGTTTACCAGCGGCGGCGTCGGCCCGAATGGATCTTGCAATAAGGGGACCACTCATGTCTAAGCATGTCTCCCCCTCCCCCGTGCCCCCGTTGATAAGTATAACGTCATTAGATATGCAAAATTCAGGGAAGGGGAAACTAACAAAAAAAAAAAAACAAAAAAATTCCTCCCTGGACGATCGTAAGAAGGTGATGACGTCTTGTTCGCGAGCGGGATATCTTTTGCACGGCGGCGGCGGTGGCGGTGGCGTGGCGATGGGTTTGCAGTGTGCAGTCGGACTAAATAAAAGGCAATGAGGGAAAAAATACTAAAGAGACGGTGGTGAGACGACGGGAGGAAATGCCGGGCCGAGAGAATTCGAGTCGTGTACACAACACTAAACTTATGTAAATTAGTGCCGAGGACTCGACCCAGTGTATACACAATTGAGGCGAAAAGCTTCTCTAGTGTTTTGTATACTTATAACCGGCCGAACCGTTTGTATTTTTATTTCCCAGTCCTTATTTTCGTATACACTACGACGCTATGACGGCCCATGATTTTTTTTCTCGTTTAATAGGGTTTTTTTTCTTTTTCTCTCCGTCGCCGCCGCCACTGTCAGCCCATAAAAGAAACAGTTCAATTTTTTTTTTGTGTCTTTTTTCTCACATTGCTTTTATACGTATACTAAACCTACGGGAAAGTGTTTTAAATCGAATCAAAAAACAATTGTGTTTTAGTCCGTTGCATATTGTATAAAAATAATAATAATAATAATAATAATACGCTTTACACTTTAATACGAGATATACATAACCTCCGAAAAGACTGCTGAATATTTTATACAAAGTATAATACGCGTGCGTACATTATAGTATTAGTATTTTGTGGAAACTCGCACTCATCGTTTTATTAACAGACCCATAGGCATAATAATATAATGTTTAAAATATTTTAATGCGAATCTTAAAAGGACGCGACACACCCAGTATTTAAGGGGCCGTACAGTGGGAGTCATAAAACAATTTCATACGAATTTCCTATGTTTTTTCTCGGTTTTTCACATTTGTTGAGAAAACTCTTCGGAAAATCGAAAAATGACCTGTTTAAAGTATCTTCCCAGTCATATTTTCTTTCATAAAAAGTGTTATCATTGTAAATCGGAGCAAAATTGCTAGTAGAAAAGTTATTCACAGAAAAAAAAAACCAATACATTCCTCACTCCATTCAGAATCTAAAATCATACTATCTTCTATGGTTATACCTAATCTGAATATGAAAATTTAAAAGCTTTATCCATAAAAGCCAATTTGTATTCAATAAAACAATCTTGTTCGTATTTGGCTAAAATATATAATTTCATAAAACTACTGACTAAACATTCATAATTTTAAGCCAATGTGGGGAGAAGGTATAACCCCAATATATTCCACCATACATACCGCTGTCTTAAAGTCGTATATAAAAATGTATGACATATTATTAAATATAGACTGAAATTATTCGAAGTTAAATAATACCCCATAATATACGATTTATTAAAATTAAGTCGATATTATAATATGCTTAAAAACTAAAAAAAATATACTGTTTTTCATCAATGACTTTTGATAGGGTATGGTAGATTGAATCAGTGATTCTATAAGTATATTAACTCCAAAGATCCGTAAAAGATTTCTAAAGCGAAATTTTAAAAACCATCAAACTATAAGCCCGATATTGTTTATTGTTTGTTTTCTTCCAAATAAAATTACCTGTTTAAAACTTAAATTAAGCCCAATCTGAATATTAAAAAAATACGCTTTATTTAAATATTCATACCTGTTATTTTCCAAAAAGTTTCCCACGGGATAAAAACTTTAAAAAGTTTATTCAGTCAACTTTTTTTTTTGTAAACTCGTTTTATTACAGCTCAAGTGTTTCATATAATATCACTTTTTTCCTATAAAACGCTACCGTGTTCGAAAACACAACAAATTCAAACAAGTATAATAATAATGTTAAAAATAATCTTATGTACACTAAGAACTTGTATATTCTGTTGATAAAAAAAAGAAAAAAAGCAAACAAACAAACAAACAAGAACCAAAACCACGTGTCACAATATTAAATAATCGCGGTTGCGGTCCTCGAATCTGGCGTTCTCCAAGTTAAATAACATTTGAACAATAAAAATAGTTCTTATGACATCATATTATTGTATTGTAGTAATGAATGCATTATTGTTGTATGCTCTAATGTACAATAATAGTATTATAACAGTCAAATTTCAAAAGGAATTTCAAGACTGCGAGCATGTTCAAAAGAAACAGACGATTTATAAGGAGTTTTTCGTAAAAAAAAAAAAAAAAAAAAAAAAATACTTGCTGTAAAAACTTATTTTATGAGTCAAATCGTATTATAAGAAACGTCAAGTGAAATAAAAATAAAAGGTACAGATGTGTCAAACCATTGCTAATCAAATACGATTCTGAGTTTAGTTATACTTGTTTTAAAAGGGCAGAGTACGTTTGGATCAAGAACGTTTGGGTCACTAATAAAACTGTAACTCGTTTAGACCAATATTTTTAAATTTCTATAAAAGCTCGCTAAATAAATGTTCAGTTAAGCTGCGAAAACGAATTTTCAAATTAAGTAAAAGGTAAATTATTCAGTTTTACATACAATTTCTGTGTACCAATTTTAAAACATACCATAAATCCAGTGATATTAACATAATAGATATATATGTAACAAGGTTTTATATTCAATAATACAACACAAATAAAATACTACTATACAAAGTCTTTTTAAATAATAACGTTCAGTTAAACTAATTTAAGGAAAACTCTGGTCAAAACGGGCTATAAAATTGTAATATTTTTACTACTAATGGGTCTTCAAAATTGGTCCAAACAGATTGTGATTCAGAAAAATTGGTCCAAACGGATTCAGCCCGTTTTGAAATTCCATAATTTTAGATTCAAAGTGTAGAGAAGGATCGTTTGGTTTTACTATGATGTGTTTTTTTATTTTTATATTTTGTGTCTGTGAGCAAATTTATTTAATTTGTTCCGAAGTATGAAGTGTAGCACCTTTTCTGAAAGGTAATTTTTGCTACTTGATACATTTAGTCATTAAGTTATTTTTTGATTTTAAAGGGGTTTACAAAATAATTGGAAAAAACTGGAAAGAGAATTCCATTAATTAGGTAAAATTATAGGTAAAACGGAAAATATTTACAGCAGGATGCAGCGTTACTGATTTTATTGTTTCTAACTTTACAACTTTTTCCACCAGAAATATTGCTCCAAACGAAAAATGAAAATATATCGATTTTGTTCCTTTTAATATAAAAGCTACTGACAAAGAAAGTCGGCTTTTGATAGTCAATGTATTTAATGATAACAATTAAGAAAAATCAAAAAAGACGAAAATTACGATGTTTTTCAAATTGTAGTGCAACGATTTCATGACTTTACATTTGTTCGGCTTATGTTTTCTACCAGAAATATTGCTCCAATAGACAAATAAGAAGACATTTTTTTGTTAAATTGTTAATCTAGTGGATGACCTAGAAAGACATTTTTTAATTTTCCAAGGGATTTTCATAAGAATTGGGAAAACCAAAAAAAAAAAAAATTATTGAAAAACATCAAATATTTACTGCACGTCACGACTTTACCAATTTCACTATTTTTAATTTTTATGAACTATATGTTCTACCAGAAACATTGTTTTAATCAAAAAATCTCAAGTAACTTTTTTTTTGTATTTTTAATCTATTTAGTGAGTTAGAAAGTCATTTTTAATATATTAACATAACCGAAAACAAAAACGTAGAAAGAACGGCATAATTTACGAAAATAATGATTTTTATATTTTTATATCAAAGTCCAAAATTAGAAATATCGTAATTTTGATAACAAGTTTTATTTCCGAAGCTGTTTTGTTCATCCATCCAACGATTCATTGCGAACTAAGCAGTAAGTCGTGCTGATAATGAGAAGCACGTAACCTCCGTCCCAATCACTATCATACACACTCTTAACCCCACCTTAAATCATTCCGTTTCACTTGTATAGTATCAATATGTCTGAAAAAAAAAACCATATATTAAGTATTCACTCCAAATTTTCGTACCAGATTCACCGAGGTGCGATAAATAAATCACTATGTACGCCGGCTATCGCGAGAAATGCGCAACGAATTGTTAATAGTTACGAAACTGTTGGATTTTGTCACGTCTATCGAGGACTCGGTATGCAAATATTGGCATTTAAAATACGCCTAATATAACTCACATGGTATAAAACGCGGTGGGGCTGATAATAATTAATAACACCGGTATGATTCGACCGAAATTTTTATATGTAAAACGGATAAATCTGCGATTTCGAAAGTTGACACGTGCACAGATTTTCAGATTCACTGCTGACATACGGTTATTAATATGAAAATTAATTTATTATGTCGATTTCGGAAGAAAGTCATTCTCCATCTGAAAATACTAAAAACACATAAAACCCTCAGAATGCCGAACAATATTTAAAATTTAAATGTCGTGGAGACTAAATTTTTTTTTTTCTAATAAAATTATTATTCATTTCAAAGTTTAAATTTATACATGTATACAAATTATGGTCTGAAAATAAACGGAAAATACTAATAGAATAGCCGTTTCCTAATACCCCCCCCCCCTCCCGAAAAATATTAACCCTAACAACGATGTAAAAACGGACTGAATGTTCACCCCCCCCGCAGGAGAACGGAATGGGGCGCAAAGAGGACACGGCGACGGCGGCGGAACAGCAGCAGCGACAGCAGTTCAACACGACCGTACAGTTCGACGATATCGGCGGCGGACGCGACGGCGTGCGCGCGGTTCGATGGTGCGACGGCAAGCTGCCGGCCACCGCGGCCAACGTTGCGGTCGCGCTTGTATCCGTGGCTATCGCGTGGTGTCTTTTGTACGTGAACACGACGAAGGAGCTGATGACCCCGCCCACCGGAAGTCTGGCGTCCATATTCGTGTTGTACGTTACCGGCTTGGTGGCCGGTCAGCTCATCACAAAGGTTGGTGGCCTCCCGCCACTGTTGGGCATGATGTTGGCCGGCATCGCCTTGCGTAACTCCGGTCTGTACAACATCACCGGATGGTGTACCCATCTGGTGTCCACGATGAGGTGAGCATAATATTGTCCCGGAATGTGACATACCGCAATAAAAGCAAAATCATTGACCAGTGTTAGGAAGAAACGCGTTTCCCTCATAGGAACGAAGCTCATTTTCATCAATCTTTCAAATAATATATATTTTTATTTTTTATCTTTTAGGGTAGAAACCAGGAAATTTATTTTATTTTATTTAATAAGATTTTAAACATGTAGATTCTAAGAAGTAAGAATAGTTTCTAATTTTAGTTTTCCTACCTTCCTAACTTCTCAACCACAATAGTAGTTGCAGCCGCCCCCAGTATCTTTTTTTTATAAATATGTAATACGTGTATTCATAAAAAAAACGAACAAAGAAGCGAGTTCCTTTTTTAAGGAACGAGAAACGAGAACAAATTAATTTTTAAAAAGAACTTTCCCAGCACTATTGACTACAGTTGATTTCAAAATTTTCTTTGTTATTGTAGTTTTTGAAAAGATACGAACATACTTAATTTAACGTATTTAAGAGTACTCCCAATGTTTACATTACCAATATAATACCCATACTTACGATGGACTACACATGTTACGCAGAGAAGCGGCACTCACGACGATTCTGGTCAAGGGTGGCTTGGAACTGAACGCCGGCCAATTGCGTAAGCTCAGTGCCGCAGTGGCCAAGCTCACACTGTTGCCATGCATCGCGGAAGCAGTGGCCGCGGGCATAGCAGCACACTTTATTCTGCCAAATTTCTCATGGATTTGGGGCTTGACGCTCGGGTGAGTACGAATCAGTGAAGTTCACTGCGGTGTTTTTTGTTATAGTGCACTTTTTTTTTTTTTTAAAGAAGACTTTTGAAAACTCTGAGATTGAATAATTTTCGAGTTATCTATTATTAAACAGCTTTTCGGGTGTTTTTCAAGGTTTACGCTGTCCGCAGTCAGTCCGGCTGTACTCGTGCCGAGTCTGTCCCGACTCAAACGTCTGGGCTACGGTGAAGTAAACGGCGTCAATACACTTTTGATCGCCGCTTCGAGTTTGGACGACATCGTATCCATCAGCGCTTTCGGTATTTTACTGGGCATTCTATTCTCGAGTGGTATGTATACGTTCTTTAGTTCCAGGGAATAAGAGCCCAATTCAACTTTGTATAGTTAGTTTTGAAGCTAAATTTCTATATTTCTATTACCTATTTATGATGGAGTTTAAAAATTACCTCGTAGTAATATTTTAATTTTCAGTATAACGTGCGTTGGAATTTACATACATACACGTATACAGTTTATTGTGTTTAGACTGAAAAATATAGAAACAGAAATTAGTACTTGCATAAGATAATCATCCACTTATTCCACGTCATATTTTATACTGCATTCTTTCCAGTATAGTTGCTGTCTTTCTAGTAGTCGAATATCGTAAGATCTCTCATTTGGTTGTTCTTACTACCCTTGTTTTCACGACATATACCCTGATGCCAACATCAACCTTCTTTTTGAAATCTTCCTTCTTGGCCTTTGAGAGCGTTCATATAGATTATCATTTTGTCATTGTGTCTATTCTCCTGAGTGGGTGTCAGTACAGAAATCATATTGTAATATATTCTTCTGATAATTTTCTTATGAAATACACTTATTATACTCTGTTATATTATTTACTACAAAAAATAATTAAAATGTTCTCTACATTAACAATATTATTTTCAAAATATAATATTATACTTTGTATACATTATACATAAATCAAATAATTTCATTCATTATATCCTCGAGCGAGATATAAATATTAAATTTCCAGAAAAACATGTCACGGTATAGTTTAACGCGAACCGTAAATCGATTTTTGTTTTTAATTAAAAAAGTTTATTATAATATTATGACAAAACCAGGCAGTTTGACGAGCAAAATAATTCAAGGACCCATCGACGTATCGATAGGCACCCTATTGGGACTGCTATGGGGTTTCTTTTTGATCTACGTGCCGCCTTCGCCGTGGGCCGTGATATACAACACACAAGAAATTGAAGATCAAAATACCAAAAAATCACAAGTAAATAAATAGTGTATTTATTATTTATATACTTAATATTAATAATGGATACCTACATATTATTATTAGGCGCTTATTATTTAACCAAAATATTAGAATATTTAGATTGATTTTACCAAATGTTTGGTTTTAACTTTTCGAAAAATATGAATATAATTACTAAATAATATGTACATTAAAAAAAAAAAAAAAAGATAAGACGATTAGTGACGGCCAAGAGATCGTTTCTGTTGGGCGCCGGAGGATTATTGGCGGTGACCGGGAGCACGTGGTCCGGATATCCAGGAGCTGGTCCGTTGGCATGCATAATATCGGCATTCGTGGCGTCCACCGGTTGGCGACGGGCGCTCAAAGAGCAGAACCGCAATAACCCGACGATTTCAACCAACGACGGCGGAGTTGAACAACAAAACAATCCTGTGGTAGACGTGTTCGAATACGCTTGGGTAGTCCTCCAGCCGGTGCTGTTCGCATTCATCGGTGCTGATCTAGACTTCCAGCTGCTCAAAAGCGGCAACTCCATCGGTCTGGGACTTTTGGTACTCGCCTTCGGACTTGTAGTACGTAATTTTAATTTTTGGTCAGACGAAATATTAGAGATAAAATGATATCATATTATTATGAGGATACGAGGAATTAACAAAGGAAGAGGTAATGAATGTATAGAGATTTTTAGAGTGAAAAAAGAGAGTAACTGACACCACCACTTTCGTGGGATAAGACAAAGCCAAAAAGATTATTCTATAGACTTTTTATATTCTTTATATTATTGCGTGACAGGAAATATTTTAAATGCATTTGTACCCATAGACAGTAAAAACATTGAAGGGACATAACGCCTTTTCAATGAAGAAAAATAAGAAAAAAATAGTTTTCTATAAACTAATAAGAAGATTTAAAATAATGTGTACTTTTATTATATTTTTATGGTGCAATAAATTGCATTTAATTACTTAATCATATCTAAAAAATAACAATATTTACTAATTAAGAAAAGACGTTTAGAAGTTGAGAAAGTCATAACCTACAAAAAACTACATGGCTATTCCACCTATTGTTTTAATAATTTATTTTGCATTATAAAAGTTTATAATCGCAATATACATATGATTGTTAAGATAACATAATAGTTAAAAAAAATATGTAGACTGATAAAACTAATTTCCAAATTTTGAATTTTTCTCTATATCGCATCGTCATTACTATCCAAAATATATAACAAAAGAAAGGATTGATACATATCCGAAAAGGCCATCGTGGATATTATCATTTTTTGTTTATATATAATTTTTAAAAACCGACACAATCTGTTATTCGAATACTTATCGTTAAATATAATTATAGTAAAATGTAAATACATATTTTGGTTACGAAAAAAATTACGTTTTAATTTAAAATTATCTAACATGGTTTTGAAATATTTTAACAATTTTCAACGATTCACGCGGGAATGTCACTGTGGTGTAAACTGTACTTAACAAAAACATGGGAATATAGGAAAGGATTTAACATGTATACGGTACTGTACTATTACAATAATATTAAAAATTATTCTATACACATTTTTGACAATATACAAGTTTTTATATTCATTATTAAATAGAATTTTAAATAAAATTTTGATTCATTAAAAGCCATACAGTATTTGTATTAATTAATTAAATTAATTTAAATTTAGCAAAACTTAGTATAAATCGTGATTTTGTTTAAGTATAAGTGATAAGGAATGATAAGATTTATCGTTATGTTTGATACAAAAGAGTTTGTATCAGTACCTAGCGCAAGTTCAATTTTTGTCTTATTGTAATAGCGCTTGAAAATACGTTACATTTCAAAACGCGTTTTATCGTTTCAATGACAATACTTAGATATTGGTATCGCCGTTCATCGCTAACATTGCATTTTCGAATGCACGATTATTTAGGTATAATATATAGATTATAGATACTAATTATCAGCGAACAACGTTTGTCGTGTATTCCGAGAATACCCCTCTCCTACTACCATAATACCCAATATTCACCTATATCATGACATGTCCGTATAATACAATACATTTTAATATACATGTTTTGTCCGTTTTGTAGGTCCGCCTGATTGTAACTACATGTTCGGTGATCGGGACAAGATTTAGCCGCAAAGAAGTACTATTTGTCAATATCGCGTGGCTTCCAAAAGCCACCGTACAGGTAATAATCAAACCGTTGTACTTGCAGCCAATTAGACCCGTGTCCATATTTTATCGGCCCCCTCTACCCTTCCCTTCCTCTACCGCACCTCACTCTTAAAGTACCGGAAAATCGGATTCCCGGCCTATAACTACAACCAACAATTTAGCACGCGTTTATAATAATAATAATAATAATAATATTATTATTATTACAATTATAATACGACAAGTTCCGCCGACCTCTGGGTACACAATATATTATTATAATTCGTGTGATTTATAGGTTAATGCGTAACTCGATGCGATTTTCTCCGATACGCGGTTTTGCTGGCAAACTCCGCGTTAGATAAGGGTTTTATTTTAATTTTAATTTTTTTGTGAGAGGGCTTGCTAAGTTTCACTAGTTTTACTCACGAAAACAATGTTTTGGTCGATAAAAATCAAAGCTGGATAGTAATTAGTTAAAAACCTTTATAAATTAATAATAACTTGTAAGTTAATTTTTTAAATAAACTTTAACTTACCCAGTTAAAAACAAAAAATGAGCAGATAATGCTCATGGGTGTACCACTGTTGATGGTAGGAAACTGAGAATATAAAGGAATTCAATTTCTATTTATAAACAATGATAAATCATTACTAACGTGAAATATGATTCTGAACGAAGTTCAGTTATGTTTTAAAATATCATGATATTTAAGATTTTTGTTAAAATTTGATCCCAAAGCGCCAAAATTTTTATTAGCAGGTATCTAGTAGTATGCTTTATTCCGGATATTTAATTTTGAACTAAATCGTTCGATAATTCTAAACTTATTACAATAAACACATTTATTGTTTATCTGATAAGAGTCCGATAGAGCGTGCCACACTCACACAGTTAAACGCGTATGTATATTAATATTTCATCATCACGATTAAAATGTTAACTATTATTGTTTATTGACGATTTTAAATATTTTAAAATTTATAAAATATTAATATTGGTACAAATTATATTTATTTGTTTATACATTTGTCGTTTTTGTCATAATATATTGAGTACCTATATTTTTATTTTGGCACTTATGTTTAAATAATTTTGGCACAAATGACATGTAATTTTTACGTCATTGGCACTTATGTCGTAAAACTTTCTTATTCACTAACTGGATCCAAATGCAATGGAAATGGTCTCTTGTTATTTTTTGATTGAATCAAAATTTCAAAATTCGTATATACTAATAAATTAGGTCCTATGTAATTCATCGGCAATGTTCTACCAAAAGACCCACGGTGTGATAAAGTATTTTTTTATCTTTTTAATTTTGTATGATTTTAATTTTTTTATTTTTTAGGCCGCTCTCGCCCCAGTAGCTTTGGAAATAGCGAGGATTTTGGGCACAGAGCAAGACGTCCAATGCGCAACACAATTGGTCACGATCGCAGTGATCTCGATTTTGTTGACGGCACCACTAGGTGCGTTTAGCATACAGTTATTTGGTCCCAGATTATTGCCGAAATCCAATTGACACACAACCGTCGCATATTTGAATACGTAATATCACATTATAGTTTTTAACATTTCGAATTTTCCTTAAACGAGCATTTTTTTCCCGCGTATTTTATTACAAGACCGACTACAAAAATAATCTTTGTTCTCGCGAAATTCGTGATGCAAATATTATTTGTATACTTACAAAAAATCGTTCTACAAACCGTTTTCGTGCGTGAACTATAATAGTTTATACATTCGATTTAAGATATTGATAATCAACAATTACACGGTTTCGTATATTATAATAATATTATAGAAAATCTAAATTTATGTCTAATCATAATATACGTGAACATCAGCGTATCAACTCATATTACTTAATGCTTTTCAATATCTAATAAGATGTTTTTTTATCACTAAAAACAAAGTTAGTAATTTTTAGGTAATTTTTTCTTTTTGGCAAATTTGATCATATTATTAAAATATCAATCACCTGTTAATTTTTTTTTTTTAATAATAAAACAAAAACCGAAATATATATTTACATGTATACTTTTTAAAGCGATTCATCTATAATTGCATACTGAATTTTCGTGTTCTTTTTATTTAAAGCACGTATTCAGTATGTACAATTTAAAAAAATAATTTAGTTTTGCCATGTTTTGAAATTGTATAATATAATAAAATATTAGTTTATATATACTGTGTAAATTATGTAAATCGTCTCTTGCAACAAAAAGTTTAAAAACACAAGGGACATATGGATTTTGTACCTTTTACAATAGATATATGATCGTAAAGCCAAACAGAAAAATATAAATAAACTCGTGTCATAAAAGAAAAATGAATCGTTCTTCACAATATTAAATTTTAGTACATAGATTGAATTCGCAGCAGTGTATATTGCGTGTAACAACTTAAATCGCTTAAATGTTATTCAAAGTGACATAATAATAGTATAGGAAACTTAGATAATATAGTATAATATCCTCAAAAATACCGGAAAAAAATATCTTTCTGAAAAATATATTTATAAAAAAAAATTACACCACGAGTGAAACTATCAAAACAACAACAATATATTATTTACGAATTATAAATAAATCCGTAGTATTTATTCCAAATTAAAAATTCAATAAAGTCTACTATTATGCATTCAATAAATTCAGTTTTGATTCTTTATACGTTACGTGAATTTTCTTCTAGTTTATTCAATCATTTTCGAATGATTCAAGCTATATTTTAACTCTATTTTCAAATGTACATCTACTCCTTGTACGATTGTAAGGCGGTTGAAAGTGATAAGTTTTTTCATACATTTATTCGAACAATAATACTTTTTAAAACTATTCTAAGAACGAATAGATGTATTATTTTAAAAGGATTTATTTAGAATACGCATTGGTGAACCCTACAAAAAAAATATTTTAATACAAAAACAGAAAGATACTTTAAAAATTGGTTTTCTTTTTTTTTTTTGTTTTTTTTTTTTTTTTGTTTTGGTATACTTATTTCTTAATTTCTGTAGAGTTTTTGTATAATAATTTACAAGTAGTTAGGTAAAAAACCCATTTAAATTTCGAGAAAAATTGTAATACAAGTATGCGATAGTTTGAAAAAGAATTTAAAAATATATAAACGATAATTATGGGAAGTATTGTATTTAAAATATACAAATAGTTTTGAAAAATATTTACTATTCAATAATAATTAATATTTGTTGGAGTATTTAAAATATACATTCGAACAATAAAGCCCGTAGTTTCGATCTCTCGTCTGATACAACCTCGGTGGGGTAGTACCGACACTCACCTGCCCAACAAGAATTTGTATATGTTCGCTTCGCGCCAGCACTACTTATATAAATCGCCGCAAGAGGCCTGTACCATCTAAAAAGACCTAGGGGTAAAGTAGTCCCCCAACCCCTCTAAAAGACCTCAAAGAATAGACCAAGAAACTAAACCTGGTGGGTTCTCCTGGCTAAAGGTCCCGCCTATATAATAAAACCTACAGTACTTATTCGAATATTTCACAAGTTTCAATATCGCATGTTATGTTTATGAGTTAATAGCTTGTAAATTAGACCGGAGATGTAGAGAAGTATAATAAACTTCATATTATCCATTTTTAAACGATAACCCTTTTCTATTCATCCAGTCTAAATTTTAACCCGTTTAACTTATAAATGGTCAATCTGATATTATTAATTATAATATAGTCCTAAGTATGCAAATAAAAATATATTCTTTTTTTAGAATTAGATTGTCCTTTCGAATTACTTATAGTTAGTTTATGAGTAACTTTATTTTCAAGTTTGATTATTTAGCAAAACATGATCACAATTTAACTGTTAAAAAACAAAAAATGATTTATTGGAAAAATACAACATGATTTAAGTAAAAGAGAAACGAAATATCAATTGAACGTTATATTTTACATTATACTTCGAAGTATATTTTAAGAAAACAATTTATTGTTGAAATATTCATCATTACAATAATGAATTGATACTATAAGTTCTACCGTTGATTAAATATATGTAATCAAAGGTTCTATTATCCCGATAGTATTTTTAGTACTAATAATATTATCTGAGTACAATAATATTGTATTGATTTCAGGCGAAAAATGTCAAAAAATAATGTTTATAATAACTCGTCGACAAAAAAATAATAATATTAATGAAATCGATTATCGATGAATGACGCTTATAATTTCAGTTATAAATATCCTAAATATTTTTCGGAATAAAACTATAATTTTCAGAAAACGAAGTTTTTTTGATTTAATATTTAGAGTGGGCAACGCTACGTTTTTATGTAACGCATATTATCTAACGTCACATATTTTATTAAAACTTATTTATTAAAAATGAATAAATAATAGAAAGAAAATGCTGCGAAATTTATCATATTGGATTGCAGGTCTATTGTTGTATAGCAGAAATGATAATGAACTAATTTGAAAATTGACCAAAATCCAAATCAGAGGAATAGTATTATGAAACATTATCAATATTTGTAATTATATTATTGTTTTATAAACATAAAATAATAATATTATTTATTTTAAGTACTTTTATTTTCGGATTAATAAAACGTTTTTCGTCTCTCTTGAATATTTGCCAATACGGATTTAGAACTTTTATGAATTAGTCTGACGATATTCCAGTCCTTCACCCTTGATTAGAAAAACGACTACTAATTGTAGGAATGGACTGGGGTAAAAAAGACACCGGGATTTAGATCTAAAGTGGCAACATCTATGTGTTGAATTTATATCCAATTTGATAATATCATCACGGGAATGTTAATCTAGAAATAAATTACCGGTGATTGTACATTACACTAACCATAGGTAGGAGATAGGGAATTTAAATTATTCTAAATAAATAATATCGACTTCCAGTTCCCGTTGAAGATTTTACCAAGAAAATTCTACTTTTATTCACCCAACCAGATATCAGTTCACATTAAATAATATAATAAATACAAAAATGTCAAAACTCAGATAATATTATGCTCTAAACGAAGTAATCTTTCCGCTATAATGAACTGAGAGATTTCTTGGGAAACTTATCAATCTTAATTAACATTTATCGAAATTCCGATTCCACAGAACTGCATAAACATAACTCGATAAGTTTGACAGCCAATTTTATTTTACTATCCATATGATTCTCAATTCACCTGATGGCGCCATGGAATAATAAGGGAATATCGATTTTTCTGTGTTATCATGAACATAATTTATATTAAGTATATAAAAACAATTTAAGAATGGAATAGGCTAATGCGTGTGTTTCGATATGTCGCTTAAACTAAAAACACTATTAACCCAACTATTGAATCGGAATAATGTAAAAATACCGTATTCGAGACTTTTTTTTAATTAAAGCACTCTCTAATAACATTGATTACAAATCGCATAAAATAATTAAATTGAATATAATAAACGAGACTCGAATATCACATGAAATGGAAATATTTATGAGAATATACATAATGTTAAATATTATCCCCATAAAATAAATGAGATAACAACTAAATCTCATCAACCCACTCGGAAACAAGGTGAGTTTTCGGTTTTAAAAAAGATTAACACCGCTGCCGTCGATGCATCACGAATGAATATTATTATGGTAGAACTCTGTCTATGAACACAACTTCTCTTCCATATGCCCACCATAATACAATGAACACTATTGTATATTGATTAATAACCTTAATAATAATAAAAATCATCTTCAACTAACGTAATCGAAATTTCTGTTTGAATGTTTCGTTAAATCACTGGCCACATGCCTATATTTGCTTAATATAGGCCCACCGGGAAATTTCAAGGCGTCCTGACGGGTTAGCCTGCACCTAATGCTAAAAAAACAATGTATAAAATAACTACAAATATTCCAATTTCGCTTATGTAGGAATTTCGGAATGATTTGTTTTGCAAAACCACGTCGGTTACGATTTTTACGTGTTTTCCCTTCTATGGAATTTTACTTTTCTATTATCACTACGGGAAGTACTGTCTAACACCTACTCAATTGCCTGGTCCTCAATAATTATAGACGAATGGGATTTAATCATAAAGTTTCCTAACCTTTATGATTACATTTCAAGACTACTTGATAACAAGAAATAAAAAAAAATTATTATACGACATTTTTTTTTTTTTTTTTTAGTTAAATATAAATAATATTTTTATAAACAGGCTATTTTATTCCATGCACTTAAATTTTAAATTATGAGAAAATGTCATTATTTTTACAGTTAAATCATTTTTTTAAACATTTCTTTAACTTTCTCTTTATTAAATACCTATTTCTTTTATTCTCTGTTAAATATAAATAATTAAAAATAATTAAAATTGTTCATTATAAAAACGTTAAAATTACACTAGGTCCATACATACCTATTAACGTCATTACGGTTTTTTTTTTCACTTTGTGCGCACATATTTAATGTAGGTAAACGTTTGAGACGCGCACGTCTAACGCAGCTTTTTGGTTTCGCAAAAAGCTTAAGCTTTTTTTTCGTCGTTGAAATTGATTGTTTAATGATTTCCCCCTCTTCTGTCTCCGCAGACTACAGATATTGCGCTTGCAGAGTCTTAAAGCTGCTGCAGCTGTGCGGTTTCAGCTGATTGAAATCCTTCTTACGCCGCGGTCGGTTGGCGGTGTCGTAGAACCCCGTCTATAAGTCATCCAGTACTCGGTATAATGTAATGAAAAGACCCGTGCGGATCGATGCGTTATCGAATGAGTAAAAAAAAAATAATAATAATAATAATAACGAATCGAAGGTAATCGTGGAGCGAGAAACTTTTAGAAGGGGAAAAAAATGAACATGGGTGGAGTTTTGCGCGCGCTCGGGACCTTTACCGCGGCGGCCAATGGCGGAGAATAAGAAATTTAGAGGTTATATACATAGAGAACGGCGGCGGTGACGGCGGCGAGTGGGTGAGAGTAATTTTCTTCATGAACGAGGATGAATGATTTAACCAATTTGTAAACGATGATTGCGTTAGACGTTGCCCTCTCCACGTCCGAAGGCCGCCGTCCCTTGAGAAACGCTGACAATTATAATGCGTATACAAATATATATACCTAAGCTATCCCGCAATAAACACATTCTCCGTATATATACAATATAGTGCAGAGGATAAGGGAGACGAAACGGTATAGGACCCCGCGGGAGAAAGATGACCTAAATGTTATTATATACAAAATTGCCAAATTACTCGCATTATGGTACACTATCGTCGTGGTCTTATTATAATTAATATGGATAATATTCCATTCAAAGCGCTTTGAATTTCATTTATCTTTGCTATACATATATAGGTACCTGCAACAAACATATTATTATTGTATTATAATAATACTAGGAATACGTATAGCACTGTAACCCGGAGTATATAGGGTTCGAAATAATATTTATCGGTGCACTAGTCATTACTTCATCGTTTTTCCGACTGATCAATTGCAACACGACGGAAATATCGTTCTCTTATCATTGAACCATAGAAACGTATAATAACGAAAGCAATAACGATTTCAAAAACCCAAACATGATTTCGAAAACCACTTGTAAAATCGAAAAATAACCTCCCCAATGCACTAACTAGATACAATTTCCTTTTAGAAAAGGTGATACACTTGATACACTACTACATCAGAGCAATTTTTCATTTCGAAAAGTCGTTTTCGGACAAAAAAAACACGCACACATATCACAGTAAAACCAATAGATCCTTCTTTCCGTCCTGAATCTAAAATAAGGTACAGTTAAGCCTGGTTTACGTGTAGTAAGTGACTGGCATGCCGGCTACTGTTGTACACTACAACACCAGTTATGGTGTGCTATCAATTTGAGTAATTTACAGTTTGTAATTAACTAGAAAGCCAACGTGCCACTGTACCAATAAAACAAAAATATTTTACTGGCGTTGGCATCTGTTGGCGCGCTAGTTCCTCACTGGCTTTGCCATGAACTGCCAGGGAAGGTTTACACGTTACCAGTCACTGGCATTCAGAAACTGGAAACATCGACTGGTACGCCGGCTGGCACCGTATAAATCGGCCCTTAGTAATAGATATACTATTTAACGTTAGTAATTAGTAAATATCGGTTTCTAGGGAATTAATGTTATTTATTTATTTATAAACACGATTATGTATACTCGATACTTCAGATTTGAAGTGTAGAGAAGCTATCTAAAAAGCTAATCTAAAAACACATATCATAGTAAAACCAATAGATCCCTTAACACTACGACCCGAATTTAATGTACCGTCAATATTTTATTTTTTATTTCGAAAATGTATTTTTAGTAATTTAATATTTAAAAGTAAGTTTTTTCATCAACAACTGTTTGTATTATTATTATAAAAATTCAGAAAAATATTCAAATAAAGTATAACCTGGTGCAATTATCTGTTAAGCTATGATGTGCACAATTCAGAACATTTTTAAGAGATTGTTTTCTAGGAAAAAAAAGGATAAACAGATAAGCTATTGAGAATTTCTGTAAAATTGTACAAAGAAAATTCCACCGAGAGGTATAATTCTACATCTTTTGAAAAATTGCATGAAAAGATCAGAGCATTTTATTCACCAAAAAAATGGATTGTAATTAAAAAAATACTATTCACATTTTAGTAAATCTATAATAGCTTCTTCGTTACAGTTCTGATCTAAAATATTGTAAATGTTGAATAAATACGTAATCATGTGTATAGAAAGATAAATAAAATTTGTTCACCAATCAAGTTTATGATATTATGAAACCGATATTCATAAACACAAAATAATATAATATATTAAATATATAAAATTATTAATGGATAATATTATTAATTCTATTACTAATTTTATCTTCTTTTAGATTTGGAGCGGAGTTCGTTTTACTGTGATGTGTTTTTTTTTCTGCGTGTTAACTACTTTCTGAAAATAAAATTAGCTTTGATGTGTCAAGTATAGCACCTTTTTTAAAAGGTCATAATAATTGGAAAAAACCTGGAAAAGACGAAAAATGAACAAATTTAGGGTGTACGATGTCATTATTAAAACTTTGCACACTCAATGTTTTATACCAGAAATATTGCACCAATAGAAAAATTACAAGAAAACTTTTTTGTTACATTTCTAATCTAGTTGTTAAGTCTTTTTCATTTTTCTTGTATTTTTTTTATTAATTGAGCAAAACAGAAAAAACAATTGGAATGAACGGGAAAATTGACAATAGTAATACTTTTATTATTTTCAATTTTTGTTTTTTTTGTTGTAATTCAGTGAAAAATATTCGAAAGGACTTCAAATTTTAAATTTTCTCAAAAAACTAATAATTTCCTTTCTTAGACGTGGTCAAAATTTTAAAATATTTCACCCATTTTTGAATTCTTTATATATATTTTAATTTTGAGAATCTTTTACGTAATTTTTATTTGGCAGGTACTCTGTGGATAAAATTATTCGACCAAACAGAAATTGCTTGAAAATTTGACAGGATGTTTATTCTAAGTTGTACTTGATGGTAGACAAAAAAGGTACCGTGTATAATTAGGTAATAATTTTTTTTATAATAATCAAATTTCATTTAAAATCGTATATATATATATATATATATGTATATCATAAGGTCTTTAAAAACGTATGCAAACAAACTTCACTTTAAATCATTTTTAATTAAATTAATTAAATAACTATACATATTCTACCTTCCCAACTTCCCATCTACAACAGTGGCACACTCGTCTCCAGTATCAGCTGATTATTTTTTTCATTATTTATTAATATTTGTGTGTACAAAATTATAACGTTTTACCGATGACATTCGTTACGTTTTTTAAAAAAAATCTGTTCTTACAAATGTAGAGATTATATTATTATATACAGTTTGTAGATTTACTTCAAAATCTAAAAAAAAAAAAATGTAACAATGATTGATCTACGGCGATTTCCGTGCCTATAAATTATATTAAACAATTTATTTATTTTATTATACCTCACACACCAAAAAAATATACTTAATTAAAAACCAAAAATAATATTATTATTAGAACGGTATTATAATTAAAGAAAGAGGACAAATAATAATTGTATACTATTATAGTTATAATGTTAAATAGGTACCTATGTTGTATTTAATTAATTAGGTAATTGATATTATCAAATATGTCAATGTATAATATAGTATATTTCGATTCCCTAATTAAAATCCGCAATTATTTCGAAAACAATAAATCGAATGCAGATTGGGTTTATTTTCAGTTATATAATTAACGTGTATTATTTTTGAATATCTAATTGACAAATGTTGACAATTAGCGGATATTGCTATATAGGTTTCAGAAAAATGATAATGTGCCATGCGCAATGTTTCACTGTTCCCTATCAAAATATCGGTATATTTTAATGATACTTTATAGCATTATGATAATAAAGTCAAACTTTTTTAACTAGAACTTTATTAAATCGAAATCTTTGATATTTCGAACTTTTTCCGCGGTCCCTGGAATTTTCTATTTAAACGATTTAAAAAAATTTCGAATATTTCGTGGTTAACTAGAAATTTCAATTTTATTATGATTATACCTTATAATTCGGGTTATTCTCATGTGTATGTACATCTACGATCGAAAGTAAATTTTGTTTGTATTATGGGTTATTGACACAGTTTATGTAACTAATTTACTTCTGGGTAATACCACACGATATTCGTTCACTTACGTATACACTTTAGTGCTCCGTTACGTATCAATGTTAACGATTTTAAGATAATGATTGTTTGTGATATCAGTATTAAAACCAATAATATTAAAATAAAACGAAAAATCGATAATTCGAACTTTTTTTCGGTTCTTTCAACTTCGAGTAAACTATAAGTCCGACTTTACCGTAATTTCATGTTAACGTTTTTGAGCATTAGCGGGGCGTCACTCTTCTACTTCAAAATTTAACCTTCCCGACATAGTATTTAGCATTTCTGTTTTCTATTTCCATTTCAGGTTGTCACTTAATCGAGATGTTAGCTCAGACATTGAACTTAACTGTCTTATATAAAAGTACGAAAATTAAAAATGAGATTATGTAAAAATGTTTGCAAGAATATAAGACAAGAAACGATAGGCACTAAAGGAAACTATTGAATAGCGATAAAAATAAACGAGGTGTAGTAGACTATTGTCAAGTTAACGAGAAACGGTACCCAATGGTACGTGATTAAACTCGAAATGAGAATTTTGTTTATGAATACATGAGCTTTTATCGTTTACTATTTACTATTTTTGGTTAGTTTAGTTAAATGATGTTTATTGAATGACTATACAAAATCAAGCCGGCCGTGAATATATTTTATGTAAAAACGAAGTCGATTTACTCAACGAAACACTCACGCGTATAATTGTTCAATTAAATTGTCTGCTGACGTTTGTATATATCGCGTGGAATCAGTGAGTCTTTATAAAAGATCGAATATATAATGATGAGTGATATATAATAATGCTCTGTCAAAGTGCCCAGTGTATAAAAATTATTTTCGAACACTCCGGTATTGGCTATTATAAAATTGTGTTGCCTATAAAATAAACTAACTTCAAATACGTACAATTTCATTTGACTATCGATTTATTCTATATTTACATTCAAAAAATTGAATTATTTTTGTAAAAGTGTAAAATAAATTTAATAATTAGAATATCCCGATAAAACGTAACAAAACGATAATTTATTCAATAAAATCATGTATAAATTATAAGTTTTTTTTTATATATAAAGTTTAGGTGAGTATCTAAATCATGATAATATTGTTTATTAATTTCGGTTGATTGATACATTGAGGTTTTACAGGATGTTATTTATACCTATACTTTTTATAATACAATAATAAAACAAAAGTTAAAAACCTGTACGTGCTAACTATAAAGTAAATCGGATTACGGACCTGTGAAATATAAGTGTGTACTTTGTCGATATTTAAGTAGAAATTACCGCCGCACCGTGTATAAATTACTTAATATAAAAAATTATTATTATTATTATTATTATTACACGTAAAATATGTTGGAATTCTAATCAGTTATATCAATCATATCCTTCTGGCAAAATAGTTTATTTTTTTATTTTTCTACGAACAACTTTTATACCAGAAATCTTGATCCGATTTTCAAGTATAGCACATTTTAGCAAACATAAGAAAGTATGTGTGTAAAAATTAAATATAGGTTATCAGATAAAATATAAATCTAAAATAGTAACTGATATTTTAAACCATTCTTATTCGCTAAATTAATGAAACAATATGATTTCCATCCAAATTGCACTTCTTCTACGCTTCCCTATAAAGTTACTTATCTATAAACCTACACTCTGCAGTAATAATTTTTCACACTAATTTCGACCATCCGTTAAACCCCTAGGTGTAAGGGATTTAATTTCTAAAATCAATCAATTATCGTATCATTGGCCTGTGCGATAATTAATTATATTTTTATTCTCAGCATCATGGAACCTGTTGATGTACTTTAGTTATAATATGAACACAATTTATTCATCCTTTTTTTTTTAAATAGTTGGAATACTTTGTAGGTATGCAAATGTTATAATATTATATTTTAAGATAGACAACTTTAAAACAATTTTCGCATTAATATGATTGTCTATAAACGATTTACGTTTTGTTGGTTAAACAATATCTTTTATTAAACAAAAAATAAAATATTTTTTAAAGGTTTACAAAATTTGACCATTATTTTTTCATCAAAATAAAAAAAATAAAGTCTAAGTACATTTCTTCGCAGAATACCGCGACCGTGGGTTCACACGGCAACTTTACTATAATAACGGCTACCAAATAATAATCCTTTAGTGAAGTTTTACTATAAAAAAAAAGTTTTATTTGAAACTTTTAAAAATAATTTAAGAATAAGTAATGAGATCATAAAAATTATGCGTATATAACTGTATTATTTATGACATAATTAAAAAATTAGAAAATTTAAAAAAAATATACTATTTGTTTCTCGTCGCAATAATATCATTGCAATGAAATAATACAATCTTCTTTTACCGGCAATATTTTTTTTAAAATGTGTTATTGAAATATGATTATTGTAAGTATATAAACAGTATATAACTGTATATAAAATTATGTAAATATAAATTCGTAAGGAGCAGATTTCTGTCACTAAAGTCAAACTTTCCTCCACAGCTGTTTTTTTGCCGTCACTTAAATAGTGTTTGGAGGTATTTAAACCAGATAAAAATATAAAGCTTAAAGGTAAAAATAGTAGGGGTAAGAGTTATAAGTTAAGGTTCTCAAAGAGTATATCATTGATTTATACTAACGCTAAACGTATACAAAATTGCATCCCCTGGTTTTATTAGGATGGCCTGTAGCCTGAAGGAGTGTTCAAAGCTAACAAACTGAAGCAAATTTTGATTTGGTTTAATATGGATAAAAATGTCTTTATTCACTTTATTTAGCGTTTAAAATTCAATTTAACGTTAAAATCCGTTTAAAACACGATCAATAATAAATTTAACTGTGACCGAGAATTGCTCGAGAATTTGTGTGTTTTTTTTTTTAACCATTATATAATTGGGTAGCTGCTCCATAATATCGTTTATACCAATACACTAACCTATGCGCTATTATAATATTATCGTGCCAAACACCTTGAACACATTCGATAAAATATTATAATTTTATCGTGCAAACCGTTTTCCTCCATTATACTGTCGCCACGTACAGCGGGTAATCCGCAGTTGGTAATAATTCGGTGGATCGTTTTTATTATGATAAAAATAAGAAAAACAAACAAAAAAGTTATAACCGACGGAGGTAGTAATAAAATATTGTTGAGCGTGGTTTTTTTTTTACTCGAGCGTTATCGCCTTCATGATAACGTATTCAAATAATAAAACAAATCCATACACACTCCACAAACACATGAAATAATACGTACGTAAAAATTGTTCGAAAAACGAACTATTTTTCAATTAATTTGCTCTTTTTTTATTATTATTAGGTAGGTAGATTCCTATGATTAACATGTTATGGTCCCTATTTTTTCCTTGGACTTTCACGATACTGGGTAATGGATAATTTGAACTCGATAAGTTCATTTTTTTTAAGGAGCTAGTTCAGATGTTTCATACTGTTATGAGTAAGAAGTTGGGAAGTTAGGTTATGATTGCTATTTAATTTAAAACTACATACGTAGGTAATGATCATCATCCATTGCAAAGTAAAAATGATTCTGAACAACGTTCTGTTGAGCTAGCTTTAAAAAAAAAATATGAGTATTCTGTGAAAATATCAGATCTCTATGATTGTACTTATCAAGTTGCAAAGAAAAAATTAAAAAGAATATAACGGAATCTTCTTTACGTTTTCCAAATTATTAATAAAACCAATGAAAACATGAAAAAATATCCTCAATAAAATGTATTTATAGATAGAACAAAAACACATCATAATGAAACCAATAGGTACATGTCTTACTGTATTTTCATTTAAAATCCTCTGAAATAATTACTGGTTCATGAGAAAAAAATCACCCTGTATACATTCGCTGGTATGGTTAACCATACAGTTTAACCTATATAGTTATATTATACAGTATGTCGCGTAAACCGAAGTCCATAATATTTGAACACACGTCGAACAGTCGAAAACAACAATACGTACCTAATCGTATTATTGTTATTATTAATTGGGTGCAATAGTTTTGTAACATTATTCTTAAACTGCAGAGATCATCCGCCGTAGTCAGTCGTCGTGTTTTTTCTTTTTCGATTGCTGTAACTCCGTGATTATAACATTATTATATTCGACCGCACAATGAGCACTAACAGGTATAAACGAATACGATTTCGCGCATCGCAGTGTTATTATAGTTTGCTAATAAAACGAAAAACGTTATTATCATTTGTTATTGTTCTATAGAAAAAATTATCTTCAATTCGATGCCGCCTCCACGGCTGTAAACGACGACGCAGACGAGAACTGTTCAGTTATCGGCAGCAAAAATAACGAACCGCAAACTGTGAACTATGGCAGTACATTAGTTACCGGTAGGAACCACAAAATATCGATAACGTCATTTTATTTAAGACGCGTCTGATGGGTAAAGTTGTAAAGTACACATCAGAGGACGTTAAGGTGTCGACCGCAACCCTTTGAATACATATGGTAGATTAGTGATTTCTATTAATGGCAGCATGAACTTTTTTATTTCATGAGGCAAACATAGATGCTAGACGTTGATCACAACCACTAAGTATTAACACTAGTTATTAAAGAGAGTCGTGGGGACAAAGCCCCCAAGCCCTTCCCCTCTTCCCTAATTTACCTTTTTACAACTATATGCTTTAAGTCATGATGTTTTTATATTTTATGAATATTAACAGTTAACAAAATTGGGCAAAAAGTGGGTATACTTACAGATATTTTTACGTTTGACGCACTTGTGAAATATTCATTGTGCGCTAATGCTAAATACTAGGAATACGCACTCATATTATATTATGGACTGTGTTTGAGTATTTTCGATTCATCGCGGTCTTATCTTCAATATTTTATAGGTACTCAGAGTAAACAAGATAAAAAATCATATACGTGCATGAAATTGTATAACATATTTGTTTAGTTTCCTTTTCGATATTTATTGTCGTCTAAAACATTGGGTTTACGGTCATACAATTATAATATTATTGTTATAATTATGGAAACAGAGGTTGATTAGAATATTTAGATAGAATTAACTAACAAAATACATGAAACAAGTAGTTGGTCGCTGTTGATAAATAATTAGGTTTTTTACATTCATATAAAATGTTCAATACAAATTATTTTAATACGACACGTAAGTTACAATTATTAAAAAAAAAGAAGCAAAAACCGAAACATAACTGTTACTCTATTTTTTTAACAATATTTTGGAGAAAAATGAAACGCGATGAAAATAATCTATTCGTTGATTAGGAAAGAAGATTAAAAGTGGTAGGATAAATCATTGCAAACGTCAAACAATTCCGAACAAAGTTCTGTTAAATATGTTATAATAGTTTTAATATGGACATTGTATTAATACATTTTTAACTTGAAAATAAATTACAACTGTCCGTGTCCTTTTTTCATCTCAAATTTTTGAGAATTTGTGTGAGACCAAACAAGTTAAATAAATCGGAAAATAGCTGCTAGCATGTCAGTACCAATTTTGTTTAACTATTGAATATATTGAAATAAATCTACGACTATACTTTACATATTGTTAGTCGGTTCATTTACAATTGACTCTATTTACATTTTATATCTGACGACTGGCTGAAAAAATGTCTTTTTTTTACATTGTAAAACACACATACACATTTTTACACATGTACATTTTATTTAACTTTTTATAAATCAATCAACATAAATCAAAAAGTACGTAAATATATACAGATACCTATGAAAACATGTCATTTTTCGGGCTTTCCGCGTACTTATATGTAATCTGTTTTTTTTTTTTTTTAACAATGGCCAATATTATTTTAAAATGATATATATAAGATATTCTCTTACAATCATTTTAAAATAATTGTAAGAGAATTACTTATGAATAATATAAAGAATAATTATCTAAATTTGTCAAGGATCAGACTTTTCATACTGCCATAATGTATATTATTGTACACGAATAAAGTGAACTCAAATCGGGGTTCAACTCATTAAGCTTTATTTACATTTAGAAACTAATAACAACAATCATATTGATTTGTTCAATTGAACCACTTCACTTACAATATTTCGTTAATATATTGTTTTAATACGCAATGGAACAGATTGTTAAAAAGTGTATTCAATTAAAATCCTCTATACTCAGATGTACCCGACCAGCCTGATTAAAAAACAGCATTAATTTATTACTGTTGATAGTAGTTTATAGTATTATTTCCATTTGCTTAAAAACGATATTATTACAATCATCTGTATTGCAAAATGCAGTGTTATCAAAATACAATTATAGGTATTCTAGATTCCAAGAAAAGTTTTGATAAGTCATTTTTTTATGTATTTTTAGATAGCACGTTTCGGAACAATAAACAATTATTATAATAAAAATGCAATAATTATATTCTATTTCTGCATAGTTAAAAATATATAGTCGTATCAAACTATCGATGATATAAAAGAATCATTGAAATCGATATTCTGAAATCGGAACTATTGTAATAGTTTAGCATAACAATGAAATATCTGTAATCGTAATTAATAATAATTATCAACTTAGTTTGGGTTTTGCAGTAATTGCGCGCGTTTTGTTTACTTTATATTATTATATATTTCTTTAAAAAAGTTTTTTAAAAATAAGCGAATTTCGCAACAAAGCAATGCATATTATTCCAACTAATTTTTTCTATAAATACCTAACTAATAATTTACCGTGTTGTAACTTTGTAATTTATTCAAGTTACTTAATCACGGCGGTATAAGTTACAGCACAGTTATATATAAAAAAAATGTTAAAACTTTGCTGTTTTTCCGACGTTATTTCTAATTATTATATAATATAGTGAATTTTCATAAGGATTTATTTTCTGTACTACATGCAACCTATTTTTGATAAATGATAATATAATATTGGACGAAATTAATTTCCACTTATGTCCAATTGAAAACGGCCAATAAATATATACATTCGTCTTTACGGATCGTTGAGAAACATATTTTAATGTGTTCATAAGTCTGATTAGATTCTTATTAATTATTTTGTTTTGTGTTCAATAATATATGCACGGAGAAAAGAGAAAAAACGAATTGTTCGGTTAGATTAAATTTTTTACACGCTATTGATTCTCAAAGTCCTGATCGTTTTATACCAAGGGTCGAGGTTAAGTACTTAGATTTCCGATTAGGTTATGGAAAAAACCTATTACAAAAAAAAAATTGTTGTTTTATTTTTTATTTTTATTGATTGAATAGTTTTAAAAACGATGATAATAATATTATTATTACCTATTGTACGGAAAACCATTTTAAATTATTGTACTAGATTTATTCGTCAGATGTTTCATATTTTATTATTTAAACATTAAAATAGGTACTACGCTAATTTTCTCAGTCAAATTATTTGTTTTCGATCGCGTTTGGTATTTATTTTTTTTTTTATTTATCTTGATTGTTTATTTTTTATTTTTTTATACTTTTTAACTAGGACTTAGGCTTTTTTTGTTAGTTTTGTGTAGAATATTTTTTTTTTTGGAATTTCTCAACAAACAATTAACTATTTTAAACAAGCGGTTGGAAAAAAAAACAGAACAAAACCTTGTTACTTTATCCTAATAGAAAATATAATTATAATAATCGAATTCGTCTATTCGAGACTTAAAGTTTAATCGGTTATTTATTTAATTAATGTTTAGACGTAACGTTAATAATTTTCTAAGAATAAAGAATAATTTTTTGAGTATCTACATACCTGCATACATATCATATAATACTTTAATTACCTATATTTTGCAGTTTTACAGATTTTTAAATATGTACAGACTTTCTGATGTTCGCAGCACGTTTTATATTAGCTATTAGAATATATAAAGTTTGAAAGAGTTTAGGATAAATCTTTGTATTAAATATTTGTTTTAACACCTCTTGTCATAATATATTATTATTTTCGTTGTAATAAATATTTTCAAGGTCGCAAATAATAATAAATCCCAATAAACACATTAATATTGATTTATATATTTAAATTGGCTAACTTTATATTTATCTTATCAATACGGGATTGCTAAAAAAACGATTATATTATTTACGTTTAAGATGATTAGTGGGTAAAATAATTAATTGATACATTTTTCCTAACACAATATTTTTTTAAATAAATTATATGAAATCTTGTTACCCAATGCAACTATCCATAAGTATACATCAAAATAACAAAGATGTAAAAAAAAACAACAACAAAGAGTTAGTAATCTTTATGAAGGCATGTGAATAATCTTATAAATATGATTACCTACTTAATATGCACCTGTATAATATATTTAAGTTTAGTAAGTACGATTGTGTGAAATTGGTTCTTTTTTTTTGTCAAGATCAAATAAGCGTACACGGTATAATACGACTAAAAGTAAAACTTTTTTATTGAAGTGCTTTGTTATTATTTGGTACATGATTAAGTAGTGTTGTTGAAATAGTTTCTTGATTCCGAACTCGATTTTATTCGTTTATATAGTGCGAATTCATAATAGAACCTACGTTTGACGGTTGTAAAAAACCATTAGAACCTAACCAAATTATATATACCTATAAAGTATAATAAATATATTATATAGTCAATATAGAACAGATTTCAGAAGAGGAACTTACACACACTCGTATTATACCTGTTCGTTTAAATAGTCAATAATCGGTAATTCGGTTTAGAAAACGTAAGTACAGACTAATGCGTGTGTGGTCGATTTAAGAGGGTTTTTCGAGTGTGTAACGAATACGTATGATGATATTGACCGACGGTTATCGACGACTTTCTAAAAGTTTAATAGCCAACGCCACCGGATTTATTTTTGTAGGGCTAGCACCCTCGACATGATGGCGTATTTTGTGGGGCGGAGGACTACAGGGGTATTTCCTCCCTCGTGGAAAACTAATTTTTAGTGTAATTTCGCTTATTTCATATTATTATAATACTTCAATTCTTCCTCTTATTCGATAGTCAGTTGTCGTATGTTAAGTGATGATCATCACACTAGACACATTTCAGCGTGAAACTATCAGTACAACAATAATAAAATTTCGACTTATTTAAAAGATTGCAATAATTATCGAGCGTTTTAAAACACAAAATCGTCGTATTTCAAGTAGGCGTTGAACACGAACATGTTCGTATATTGTTTTAAGACGTATCTATTATGGTAAAATTCGATGCGCCTGTTATTATGTTTAAAATATTCTTAAGATACTAATATAATTAGGTGTTTTCTATAATTCCAACGCGATTTATCGATGCTCTTATTGAATTTTCGCCACTGGTTCGTTGTTAAAACGTAAAACACTTCGGTCTTGATCGCAGCATATCAAAATTAACTATCATCGTTATTAATCATCATTCAAATATAATCATATTATTTGTTTCGTGGTCTGTCACCGCCCATCGCCTCTACTGGCCCCCTCCCCATACATCAGCCGTTGGTACTTACGCGACGCCTTGTGATTTCACGATTTCATTAGTAAGCGCACACGCCGCCGCCACGAATCATGACTGTTCCAAGTTTCGCGAGTGCTTATCAAAAATAATTATACCATAATCGTTTTACAAAGTGTTTTTTAAACGGGTTTTTTTTTTCTTTTTACATCGCCAATTTGCTGTTTGGTTTTTGTTCTCGCACACAGGTGTCATCATGAGGGACCGCCCGGCAGCGGTTGCATCAGTACTGGAAACACAAACACAAAACGGCTCCGGCCGCCATCGCGTGAGGTTCATCAGCGACAATAACGACACTGGCGTCCGGTGGCTGTTGGACCGGTTAGATGGTCGGTGGCCTGCCACCGCGGCCCACGCGGTCGCCGTATTGTTGGCTGTCTTGGTCTTCTGGTACCTGTTGCGCGTTAATGTGAACCCGTCACTGATGGCCGTGCCGGGCGGCAGTGTGGCCTCGCTGTTTATGCTGTACTTGGTCAGCATGGTTGCAGCCCGGGCCATGGGTGCCATCAATGGCATGCCACCGCTGCTCGGCATGATGGTGGCGGGGATCGCTCTGCAGAACTGCGGTCTGTACACCGTTACAGTGGACTGGTGCATCGAACTGGTGGTCATATTGCGGTTCGTTCCCCCCTCTTTCATCACTAACCTAACCGAACTTAACTTATTACTCTCCCTATTCTTCCTAATGAAAAATTTCCGTCGATACCACGTGCGATTAGGCTGCATCCGAGTTCCGTCCCAAAAATAAAAATTTAATTTAACGGTATACCAAATCGGTCCCGGGTTTTTTAAATATTTAAATGATGTACTTATTTCGTCCATTTACATTTGGCATCATTTATAAATTATATGTTTTGTAAGTTTAACCTTTAACCAATCGGTTATACTTAAAATTTAGATTTATATGAAATGTATCACTACGATAACAATATCAATAATAATATATAGAAATTATTTAGAAATTAAATTAACATTGATTTCATAAACTTTACAGTCGTTATTTGAGCTTGCCCGTGCTGGTAAAATAATAATTTAAATTAAAAATGGATAGTATAATAATAGTAAGGTATAATATAAATTATGAAAATGAATAAAAATTGTTTGTTATCATAAAGAAATAAAAAAAATGTTGAACACTGGAAGTGCATTATTATAGGTAAAGTATATTAATACGTACATAGTAATAGTATAAATTTTTTTTTATTTAACATATCATAATAAACAAGTACAAGTAAAAGTTTATATTTAGATTAATTTACTCCTTTAAACATAACTTTTGGTGGGGTAAGTAAGTTAATTATTAACAAACTTTAAAAATAAAAAAAAAAACAAAACTTAAATAAGATAGATATTAATATGAATTAAATTAAAATTTCTATATATGCAAATAAATAAATAATAATAATAAAAAAATTAATTTCTAAATAACAAACACTATAATTTTTAAACCAGGTGGTTTAAAAATTAAGATTTTCTATTGGATAACTAAATAGAATCTTTTTATTACAGTTGAGAAAAATATTTTTTTAAGATATAAAGGCATAGAGTTAAACATAATTGGACACAGATAGTCCATACAATATTTGCCAAAATTTTTTTTAGTGTTCCAGATGTTAATGTCATATTTTCTAACAGTATTGTAGTGAATCTTCTTTTTATTAGAGACGGAATTGGTGTATACTATTTTTTAAAAGGCGACTGATAAGTTCATTTTTTTTTAACTGGGACAGAATGGATATAAAAAAAAATTATTGGGACGAAACTCGGATGTAGCCATTAATTGTAGTAAATTATAGTAAGTATTTTGCTTTTTGACGATTGTTGAAAACTGTACATGCCCTGGCATACCTCGTATATCAAATATCAACAAAGTTTTAATACTTTTTGATTAACCATATTCGGTTATTACAACAAATTATCGTTAAATTATGTTTATAATACCGATAAATGACTAGTTTACTAGTTATTGGTAATTTATTTTTAAGTTTATTTACTAATAAAATAAAATGATAAGCTGAACAATAATCATAAATTCGCTTTATCCAAACCAGCAAATAATAATAATTAATATTATCATGCTTACCTGTGCTACTTGTTTCTATGTAATTCATGAACTCTGTACATATTATAGCGTACTTGTGTATCTACTCTGAGACAAATTTATGTTTTATGTAAGCGAAATTTCCTAGGGTGAAACATTAAAAAAAAAATAATAATTTTCTCTTAGACCTTTAAGTTATATCACTGTATAGTCAACTTACAGCTAACTTACAACCTACATCGAGGTATAATTTATACAGATTTAACGTGGCCCGAAAACAAACTTACTCAATTTAACCTAAACCTAATATGATCGTTTACGATGAACGTATGGTCTTATTGGTCTTGTCATCCACTACTGCAGAGAAGCCGCATTGTCAGTGATCCTTATCAAGGGCGGCCTTGAGCTGAACGCGGGCCAGTTGCGAAGACTTAGCAGCGCTGTGGCCAGATTGGCGCTGTTGCCGTGCATAGCCGAAGCCGTCGCCGTGGCCGCAGTGGCCCATTTGGTCTTGACCAATTACTCGTGGTATTGGGGTCTAACACTTGGGTAAGTCTTAATGTGATTGAGAAATCGCACACAAAAATCGTAGTTTTATGAACGAAAATTATTAATAATAAAACTGTGGCCATTTACCTACTTGGCGCCACAATTTGTTTCAACTTGTCTAACCAATCAGAATATATACTATATAGGTACTACTAGGGTTTGTTGGGGCTTTATTTTATTTATGAACTTTGTGAAGCCAATATTGTGAAGCTTCTACGCATTCTTTCAAAACATATTAAACAAACGGAAGGGTCCAAGGAAAGAACAAGAATAGTCTATTTTTTGTTGTTTGTCACGTTATGTTGGTCTAGGTGAGTACCTATATAAGGTACTGTATCGAATAGTAATTATATAAAATGAGGAAAACAAGAATATTCTAATTAAAACCATACAGAATGGAAATATTCGTGTAAAAGGGGAAGACATATTGATAAACTTTAAAATCGAATTTAAAACGGTTGATTATAATATGTCCGCTCTTTCTTGGGACCCTTTAATCGTAATTCTGTGGAATATAGTTTTGTATAATAATAAAACAGTGCGATAAAAAACCTCATCGACGTATCGATGATTGAAATATTTTTGTGGAAAAATTGACTCACTCACAATGTATATCAATATATTATAACATCTTACGTCCGTATAAGATTATTAAAATTATTGTTATTGTATATTTCAATAGTGGGCGAATAACGATATAATAATAATACCTTCGTGTTTTGATTACATTCCATAATCCATAATAATATCGTTGCGTCGATTTAAATTAAATTCTCGTTACATTTTTGAGTTTTTGGTCTCGCTGCAATCCAAAGATTAAATCGCGGTATCGTAGAAATATCAAGCAATATATTTAGAATCGAATGGTGTTTGACTTATTACTATTATTGTTATTTAAATATATTTTATCATTTCATTTGCCAATCATGAAACTGCTCGATAATTACGATTAACTATGTAATTCCATGCTAACCTTTAGATTTTATAAAATATATTTACATAATACAGGATGATAAATGTACCGTAAGACACTCATTATCTCGGAAATATTTATTTTTTTTCAAAATTCACTTTTTAGAACATTTAAGAAATTAGGTGTCTAAAATGTTACATAACTCTATTTTTTTGTCACCCTTATTTCAGGAGTTAAAACCACTACCTACTTTTGATTTTTTTTTAGCAACCTATAATAAATGTTCAATAAATAGATGGTGTATTAGTTTAAATCAGTTTTGGTGTTGACGTTTTAACCAGTTAACGAGATATTCCATTGTTTAGTTTTAGCAAGGGGAAGTAAAGGCGTATCATTTGTGTGAAAGCACGGCGTGCGGCGTTTGAATATTATTCCATCACTTCACCCCCGCTGAAACTTAAAAGAGTGGAACGTCCACTGGTTGATGAAAATTAAAAATTGATTAAAATTGATTTGACCTAATACCCCGTATATTAAAGGAATTTTTAACATATATTGCCATTTGAAAATCAAAAGCAGGTAAAAAGTGGTTCTTTATTCTTAAATAAGAGTTACATAAAAAAGAATAATGTAACATTTTAGAGCTACGAGGTGTGGCTATTAAATAACGAGACTACTTATGAAAAATGGTTTTATTTTAAAAATTATTACAAGAAAATTTTACGTTTATCCGTTGCTCATGTTTTTCGTCACACATCGTTTTCGGCAAGAGAAAAAAACATGTTCGTTTCTAAACGCTACAGAAAAAATACTAATGCACCAACAAAAACCCAATTTTGTACTGGCATAATAGACACTTCCAGCTAACCAGCGCTGTATTCGGTTTTCCCCTAACCTTTTTGGGACGCTCTCTACGCGCGTAGTCTCGTTATTTAATAGCCAAACCTCGTATGTCTTAAATTTTTTAAAAAATTAATTCCGAATAAAGTTAACACTTTCCGAGATAATGCGTGTCTTAATACGTTATACTAATTACCCTACATAATAAGGTAGTATTGAAATTTGAATATTATTTTTGTTTTTTTAGTACTTAATTATTTTCAAGAACTTAATGTTTAGGTATTTCAATTCTAAATTTAGCGAAGAACCTACTAGTTGAGTTATAGGTACTAATAAGTAATAATAGCTGTGCTATTGTATATGTGTGTTTTTTTATAAATAGGTAAAAATACTCCAATATTTTCATTTTGTCCCTCAAAATATGGAACATTTCCAAACTTTCCAAATAGTACTTTATTTGAACTATTTAAATTTTCAACAGTATACTCATTGGATATTTTAAAAATTGTTTGCCGCCCGAGTATACCCCATTCCAACGTGTATTATGTGAGCAGCAGGGTTTTATTATTTTTTATTTTTTCAAGGTTCACATTGTCAGCCGTTAGCCCGGCCGTACTGGTGCCAAATCTTTTGTTTTTAAAACGGATGGGTTACGGTGAAACAAACGGCGTCAATACAATGGTGATTGCTGCGTCCAGTTTAGACGACATCGTGGCCATCAGTGCTTTCGGTGTATTCCTTGGCATGATTTTCTCGACCGGTAAGAAAACTCCAAACGTATATATTACACGAACACTCACTATTTTCACCAATCCTAAACTTTTGTACATCGTACAGTATTCCTAATCAAGTTAATTTACACAGCTCCCTCTATTTTTTTACTTATCTCTATTTTAAGCTAATCTAACTAAACTTTTTTTTTTTAATATGTCGCACTTGGGGAGAAAATATGTTACCATATAACTTTGCCCTAGGTATCATTTATTGTTCCAACCAAATACAGTTATCCGTGAGTAGACGATAGGATAATTCTCTACCGGCTGAGCCATTACAATAAACTGTTACAACATAGAAGCCTTCATCTTTCCTACTAAAGAATAAAAGATGACCATCGGTCCGCATTACATTTATTTAACAAATTATATTTGGTGTGTTCCTCTTAAATCTTTCGTTGATATTCATCATCCTATTTATTCTCGACTCGACTGGATAGCCTGCCATCCTCGTACTTCGTTTGAGTGTGCACATGCTTGCTGTTCCACCATTCTATGTCCTTTTTTTTTAACCTAACTTAACCTCATACGACAGTCTGATTTTTTTTTCATTATTGTTTCTGCCGTACAATTTATATTTTATTTACTGTCACAATATATCTATATTAATAGTATTAATATTATATTTACGTTATTTTTTGGCAAAACGCAGGTGACATGACGAGTAAACTCATTCAGGGTCCCGTTGACATTTGCATAGGAACCGCTCTAGGACTCGTGTGGGGATTCTTTTTGATTTTTGTGCCACCTCCACCGTGGGCCAAAGTATACGGCCGAAAAAAAGATAACGAAAATGAAACCGATGGAAATGAAGTAATAATAATACGTAATTTACATAATATTTTTAACGTAAAATTTATTTGAAAATTATATTTTGTTTGATTCGTAATAAGAAATTAATGTTGGTAAATGAATACCTAAAAATATTATACGCGACGCCTAATTGAAATAAATTTTTAATCTTTTGGTAAATATAAATTTTATAGTATTTATCTATATACGTTTAGATAATTTGCAGGTGCAAAACTATAAAAATAAATAAATCAAATCGTTGTAAATATGTATAAGACAATAATATCTATTCTTATTAGAGGGTAACTTATTCAAATATTTATTTATAAGTTTGGGGTTACTGAGTACATTAAATATTTTATTCCTTAGGGTTTTAACGTTGAACAATCTTTTCTTAGCTTTTGACTACATTGTATAAGGAACCTCTGTGTATAATGTCAAGTTTCTAGAGACACTACGAAGCTGTTTTGATATGCTAGTTAGACAGTCAGTCAATTTCTTCTTTTATTTAATATATAATATAGGCCTTTAGATTCAAGAAAAAACGGCTTAGTAAGGTTAAAAGGATTTCATATTTCATACGAAAAATGGGAAAAAATTATGGAAATTATAGAAACAAATTACATAAGAAAATTATTTAGGAAATAAAATCAAAAAGTTAAGTTCTTCTTTCTCGAAATTTATTTGCACCTATAAAGTCATAATTTTAGACCATGATGTCAATCATAATTGTGACTTTTATAACAAAGAAATAAACTTGAAAATAATTATATATTGTGTGTATTAATTTGTTTCTTAAAGATAAAAAATTTAGTGGTTCTTCAACGAGCGTTTCTACTGGGTGTCGGGGGATTTCTGGCGGTAACTGGCAGTAAATTATACGGATATCCGGGGGCCGGTCCCCTGGCATGCATTATATCGTCGTTCGTAGCCGGTACCGGTTGGAAGTGGAGAGTAAAAAAACATGATTGTATCAATCCGACGACAATTTCGTTTAACTGCAGCAACGATGACAGGGAGGATCAAGAAGATCCGGTCGAAAAAGTGTTCGAGTTCATTTGGTTTTGCCTGCAGCCGTTCCTGTTCGCGTCCATAGGTACCGAAGTAAAATTTGAACTTCTCAAGGGTGGTGGAATAATCGTCACCGGAATAGTGATTCTCATAGGCGGATTGGTCGTAAGTACCACTATAAATTATAAAAATACAATACGAAGTACGAATTGAAGGTTTAAATATAATATACATTTTAATGTATAATTTGAAGTGAATTCGTAAATAATATTATTGTTGTTAACTGATTCTTATTTAATAGGTATGTTACAAAATTATAGGCATACTAATACGTACTTTCAAATTTTTAACAATATAATATTTTAACAAGATTATCTTATATTACTATATTTTAAATTGCACAGGTGCGTCTGTTAGTCACGTCTTGTTCGGTGTGGGGCACGGGTTTCAATAGCAAAGAAGTGGCGTTTATCAATATCGCGTGGCTTCCCAAAGCGACTGTACAGGTAAACAATTAAAATATTGAACATTAAATAAAATTTAAGTTATACAAGTAGGTAGGTATCTATCCCAGTCTATATAATACTTTATAGGCTATATATATTGTATAATCTCTAGTTGGAAACACTCTATAACTCTGATGATATTAAATATATTCGAATTATGCTTTTGGGTGCCTAACAAACTAGGTTATACACTTATTATACTAACTAAACTATTTTTATGCCATTTAATTTCAAGCATAAGCCAAATAATTTTTTTTTTTTAAATGGAACACTCATTTTTTCAGATTATTATTATTGCTCATGTTTTTTTTTATTATTTATTTTTATTTCAATTAGTTTAACTTATTTAAAACTTTTATAAGTTCATTTATTCATTTTTACACTAACTTTACTTTTATTTCTAGTGCTATTTTTAGTATTTGGGTAAGGATAATCTTCCCCCCCTACGATAACTTACTTTTTCTCTCTTAAAGTTTGTCCCCCTAGATGAATAAAAAAACGACATGATTCATTTTTTAAATTTAAAATTGTATAGTTCAAGATTACATTCATACACATTATAAATTGTTCAAATTGCTTTCCATTATGATTTAAGCATGTTTCTACCCTCCAAAGAAATTTCCTACTTGTCAAAAATAAAATTTATACTTCAATAAATTGAATACACACCACATTTATTTTATCTTTCAATGCGTACGACTAGAAAGTGTGCATAGACAACAGTTTTTAGATATCCCCCACAAACAGTAATTTTATAGTGTAAGATCCAGGGATAAAGGTGGTCATTTATTACTAATTCTGGAATTCGCTCTTGTGTACACTAACTGAATTATTTGAATGATAACTTTGAAAATAATTGAATAGGAACTAATGGAAACTAACTATTTGAATAATAAACAAAATAATTATGAAACAGAAATTACCCAATAAAAACCGAATCGAAATATTAGTATGAGTAGAGTCATAGACTGTTTCTGACTATCAATTACAAACTGTATTATGTTTTATCGATCCTTTTGCTTCGTATTGTGAAACTCGAATGATATTCTACATGACGTAATTTTCATTCTTAGTTTTTTTTTTTTTTAATCGGATATTTATATTTTTCTTTAATGTTGACTATTCTATATAGTTGATGTTTAAGCCAATTTAAATAAAAAAGTTGCAAGTATCCTTAAATATGTATTAAACGACAAATTCACCACAGTTTTACCATTATTTCTATGGCCGCTTACTACAATTATCGTACACTTTGTCGCTTACTTCATAATTAGTTAATTCCACGTGTATGCCCTTTTTCGTGGCGCATACTGTGAACAACTTATGTCGTTTACTACACATGGTATTTTTACAGATGGTTTTTATTAATTAAATTGCCACTTACAACCCAGTATTATTGATTATATGCTAATTAATGGCGCCCTGTGATGTAGCCAGAATTTATTGATGTGAGAGGGTCTGGGGGGAGGGGGGTTTGGAGTATATTAACTTCTTAACCTTATCTTTATCTAAAATAAGTAATGGAAATAGGTGTTACAACACTCAATCCAGACACTTCCTTTTATTAATATAAGACAACATTCTTATGACGACTTATTCTTATTTTTCCAGCTAAAATCAATGAATATTATATTTTCGATATTTTTTTTTTCTCACGTTTAGGCCACTCTTGCGCCAGTAGCTTTGGATATGGCAAGGAAATTGGGCTCACAAGAAGACAAGCAAAGCGCAAGTATTTTGTTGACAATTTCCGTACTCTCAATATTGATAACCGCTCCAATCGGGGCGTTTGGTATACAGTGGTTCGGTCCAAAATTGTTGTCCAATCGATAACAGTTATGGTAGGACTGCATTTGGACTAATTTAAAAAAAACACACACACACACACACAATCAGTTTGGCCCAATATTCGAAGATCCGTTTGAGCCAATAGTTATTATTTTGTACAGTAAAAGGTTTGGACCGCGGCATTTCCCTTACAGTTTTAACAGGCATAGGATTGTCTTTGGTATGATGGTTAATAATGCCTCACCGTATTTGTATAAGTTGTATAATAATAACTATTTAATTCATATAATTATTTTTGTTAATAAATTATTATGGTTGTTTTATACGAATCGTTTGAAACGTCTTAATTGTTGGTTATAAAATATTATCATTATGCGAAGTATATTATAATTGTTTATAAATATTGTTTATGAATATGAAATTTGTCCAAAGGGATTGCCTAAAAACCAAATTCCAAATGAGCTATAATTTCAAAAATGACCACACCCGACAATTAGTTACTCGGATTATATTTTAATGATTTTCGCGATATATGCCTCATTGTATTAAGTTATTAAGTATGATGACTTAAAAAATAAAAGTTCCGTACGATCTTCAGGAGATCAGCTCAAAGGACCATTTTATGCAGAGATCGGAAAAATATCCTAAGTTTTTAAAATATTGAGTTTATTTATATATTATTATAATTTTTTTTATTGAACAAAATTAAACAGGTAATGTATACATAATTGTGTCACTTGTTTAATTTACTTGGAAAGAGTGTCCATAGTTTTAATTATTTAATGATTAAATATAAAAATTAAATGATAAATACGATAAGAACACGTAAACGGATGAATACGTATATGTCTATTTTTTTATTATACAATGGCTATAATTCATCGTGATCTACCGAACAAAATCTGCATTTTACCCGATTAGATAAAGAAAAACCAAGAATTTTGACAGGTGTTTTTTTATATTGATTAGTAAATAAAATGTCCAGGAACCACGAAACAGCTTCTTGTATAGCAAAGCCTTTTAAGCGGAAAAGTGTCTTAGGTGAGAGTGTCTTAAGTGAGTTTAACAGTATGTTAACTAATACATTTTGGATCTTGTATTGCAATGCCATTATATACTTAATTTGTATACGGTAAACAAAATATAATATTCTTTTGAATTATACATTTTTTTTTCTAATATAGAAATCGATTGTTTATTATCGTCTAGACACCGTACACTTATTAATATATACACTGCGAAATGTCTAAAAATTATTATAATAAATAACCAATAACCATACTTCGTTATTGATAAGTGATAATAATTAATTAAAAATAACCATTACCTATTTGCTAATCGTATTTTAAATTTTATCTAGAAAAAAAAGTAAATAAATAAATGTTGATAAAAAATTACTTATAAAAATTAGGTTGAAAAAACAATATTACCTACCTAATAAATCTTACAATTATTATTTTTTTTTTATTCGAGAGCTCAGTAAACAAACCGCTGTAACTCAGCAAATATAAATTATTATAACGCAATAATAATATTATATACATTTAAATATTAAAAATTGTGTTTATATAAGTATAGTATATATAAGATAACATTTTAATTAACACTATTTTAAACACGATTTATAATTATACTAAAATTATAAAATAGTGCGTAAGTACTTTATTAGATATATAAGTTTTATTTAATTATTTTCGTTCAATTCTGAGTTTCAAGGAAAAATTCAGGACTTCTACTATTACCTTACCGGTGTAATAAACTCTGCTCAGAATCGTTTGTTGATTCCAATTGTCAATCATTGCTTTCAGCACAATATAGAATATGAATTAGCCAACTATATATTATTATTTTAGATTAACCGTTCAACAAAAATATATTACATTTTCCCGTGGCATTTTTACACTAAGAAAATATATCGTTAATATGAATTAATTTTCATTCTTCACACCTACAATAATGGTCTACGCAGTTTTTTGTGTAATGAAGAATTTTACATGCGACCACAACGTAAACGAAACGTTTTAACGCTCTGGTAAATTTATATTTTATTTTTATTGGCCGTGTTTACAATTTATACGGTATATCCGGGGACTTTAATGAAAGGTCCGCGACGTGAATCATATTTTATACTTTCTGTCAGTTTAACTAAACACCCATCTAATAATTGATCTAAGAATAATCAGAAGACAGGACATTTCGAAAATGGGATTGATGTGTGATCAGTTCTAAGCTTTGTGGTGGTGTGATTTTTTTTTACTCGGATTCAAATTAAACACAATATTATTTGAATATTTTTATTTAGATTTTCCAAAACAATACAGGAAAATGCCCTTCACAAGAATGATAAATGAGATCTATCAATGTATTATAATATTTTATTCATAAATTTACATTTTATATATTTTTAGTGTCAATCTCGCGAGTATATATAGTATATAACTAACTTGTTCCAAATGTTCATACCCGGAACTGCCTTAATATGCACGAGAGGATTTTATAACGGATTTGGTCTGCAGCAGATTAAAACTTACTGTATGTGATATCTAATAATTCAATACAGCAAAAAAAAATCTGACAGATTTAGTTCAATGAATCTTGATCTCTCGCTTCTCCACCAAGAAATGGACCAGGTCCGGTGGATCTATTATTATTATCATAATATATCATTTGTTTACTTATTAAAAGCTTGAGAATGATTTTTTTTTTTTTTATATTTACATCAAAATAATCAGCAAATTGTAATACAATTTTATTCTTAGTACATAAATTTACCGAAATAATTTACCGTCCACCATTCCTGCAGCGGCTATCAACTTATTTTTTTCCGAAAGAATATTTATTTTGTTAGTTATAGTTAAAATTATGAGTATAAAATGACAAAAATTAGAAAATATAAATTATCAACTATATTATAGTAATCAGTTATCAATTTTAAATTTATAAATCAACTAAAATCGTCGTATAAATCTAAATTTAATACGTCTTGAAAGATCAGAGAACTTGGTCCTCAGCATTAAAATCAAGAAACCCGTTGCGTTTCCTCCAATAACCAGCGGACCTAATCGGAAGATACGCTCCGTGAAAATAAGAAAACTTATTTTTCCGTTAGTGAAAAAAACTTGAGTTCGTGTTGGGTCATAAAAAACCGTATAGGTAATAATGTATGTGATTATAATAATTATAAAATGAAAATTCAAACAAATTCAACGTATTCAGCTTTATTTATATTTTTTTATTTGTCGTTTCCACAGTGATGACGTTATTGGAACAACGATAATACAAATAGTGTTGTCAAATCGTAAAATTTTCAAAATTGAATAATATTCGTCGTAGATCCTCGTAATAAAATTGCATTGGGAATGTACCTACGATGGTAAATTCGGCGTACGGCGGAGATGTCAGGGTTACAGACGGGTCCATTAATTTTCCTAAAAACTTTTCTCTTTCAGCTTATTCTCTTCACATAATCGCGTATGCTATTGTAACCCAGATACAACGCTCATACGACATAACTGCAAGTCTAACATAAATAAGGGATGTAGTATTTCTTTGGTTTTTCTTAGATAATGATTTTAACTCAATAAGATTTCCAGTTTTCAAACGAATAATCTTAAGTTTCTGTTATTGATTCTGAGGTATGTAAATTTACGTACTTGCTGAAAAGATATTCCATCTAAATCACTAACTCTACTTGACAATTTTTCTAACTCGAATGACTCTAATAATAGCCAGTAATTTAAACGCATTAAATACCCCTGTGATGAATCCGACATTATTTTTTTATCTCGTTTTAATGCTGGATGTGTATTATACTTTAAAAGTTAAAAACAATGATAAATTATTAGAAAGGATTTTAATAGGAATATCCAACTATATATTATTATTTCAGATTAACCGTTCAACAAAAATATATTACATTTTCCCGTGGCATTTTTACACTAAGAAAATATATCGCTTTTACATCATACGCCCAAGTAAGTACGATATTTTAATAAAGCAAAACATGTTGTAGATTTTTTTTTCCAAGATAAATATGAATTATATTGTAATGCTTTTGTAACGTGTAAAATTCAAATTTCCTAAATAACAACGCTATACACCATAATATATTTCGGTGAAAAATGAAATTATAAAGAAATATTTTGTTTTGTTACGTAACCCAAATGTCACTAAAGTGCACCGCATTATAATATACGAGTATAATATGATGATACGTTGCGAGTTACCCGGTTAAATTCTGTAAGTAGATATTTAATTTTAGGTTCGTGTGGTCGTGACGGCGTGCCTCGGTTTGCGGAACACAATTCAATCTCGCAAAGAAATTATACATTAATCGATACTGTCTGTCTGCCTGCACTATAGAATATTATAATATTAATAAATGAATACAATTATTGTTCCAAACGAGATTTTTGTGAAACATCAAAGTGATTTTGAACTCTACAAGTGTACTACATACGCTACAGCAATAGGAATTTAGAAACCGTGAAAACCGTGATATTTTTCGACAGTTCAAAACTCGACTTTATTCGACTTTTATACGGTTTTTGATTATGCACGCGTATGGTAATTTTATTACACAAAAAAATAACTAATTTTAAATAAAATTGAATGTCTTAAATGTAAAACTTAAATCTTTAGTAATTGAAAAACCACATCGGAAGTAGATAAAATACAAAAGCCCCGCCGCTCATCGGTTTGAAATCCAATATCAGATTAAAAAAATATCTATAGGTGTTGTAATATTTATCATATATATATAAACATGCTTTGATAATTCTGATAAAAGATTTGAAGTTAACATCCATAAGTCATATCGATTGATGTGCGACGTCCAAAATTTAAGAAAGTCCAATAATACGCCGCTAGTACACCCTACTACCCACTAATAATAAAAGGGCAGACTTAAATGCTAATGAAAAAAACTTAGAATTGGTACCTCCAAAATAATAATAGATTTGTTTTTTTGCACAGTTCGTTGAACTCGTGTACCAATAATATTAACGGGGGCTAATTTAAAATTCAGATCTATCGCGGTCCGGGGTCGTCGAGTTCGCACCGATACTAAATTCGGAATGTAATGATCGTACTTTGAGGTTGTGTTTCCTATCATCCCGGGGGAAAGGGGGAGTGATATTTGCCCGAATGAATACCGGCACCGTAGTGAGTTTGTGTGTGTATTGTAATACGATATTATTAAACGGTTAACGAAACGTTATGTTGAAATATACGCGTGTTATAAATTCATTACGGTCGCAGACGACATTCGCCATCGAATAATAGTGCTAATATTTTATCCTTTCGAAAACTACGCGTACATACAGACGCATTTTCATTTTCATTATTTTTATTTAGTTTTTTTTTTTTTTTAATATCATTAAGTTTACGCATTTTCTACGGGTACCGCGGTAACGCCGCGTCGTTTTCGCGTTCGTCTTCGCTCTGCCGCCGCACTGCCTGCCGGCCGCGACAGACGGAAAAAATTCTCTGTAGAAACGAAATAAAAAAATAATAATAATAGAAAAGCAAAAAAAAAAAAAAGGGATGGAAATTTTTTTAAAAGCGTGTCGACGTCCCGCCGCACAATTACGTTTTGTTTTCGCGCGCGCGAGACGAGCGGCCCGCACAAAAGGACGGGCGGCCGAGACGTCGGTCACGGCATTTTGGTTCGGCGGAATGCGATTTCATCAGCTAGAAAGCTATACCCGCTCCGCGGGTCCTGCTGCGGGCCCCGACTCTCGGCGCGAACCGACGGCGGACGGTGCGGTTTTTCTCGGCGCAATTATATACGGTCTCGAGCTATTGCTGTACACACGCACGCGTGTGTACAGGGTGTCCGCCGGAGATTTACCGCGATGTTTTATTCCCGAGCCGGGTATGTACACGCGACACCGCGGCACCGTTCACAAAACGGGTCTCGCCGCCCGCGTATACAATGCCCGTCGTCCGCATCCCTGTACATCCCCGACGCCACCGCGGCGGCGGTATGCGCGTGCACGCCGTGTCGTTCCTCGTGCACGCCCCGGAGACCCGCCGGGAAGCCGGAGATACCGTCGACGGCCGCCGCGGAACAGGGAACGGGCGGGAGGACACCGAGAGGAATTTTCTATACGCGCCGCCGGGTAGAAGAAGAAGGATGCGCGAGGATAGGGTCGGTGGCTGGAGGAGGGGAGGAGTGAGTGGGACGGGCGGGCGGGCGGAACGGCTGGCCGACCTTTTCGTGTCGGGAAACCGAGCGCTCGGAACGGGCGGGACGGAACGGAAGAAGAAGAGCGGCGAACACACTACACGACGGCGGCGGCGTTAGAGATTGCTTCCTAAACGTTAAATTCCTACGGGTCCGCTGTCGTGCGTGCGCGCGCGTAAGTAAACGCGTACAGAAGAAAAACGCCGCTCTCACCCTCGCCCCCTCCCCATCGAATCCCGTCTACCGCCGCTTGCTGCTCGACAGCGTTTGTTTTTCGCTTTTTTTTTTTTTTTTTTTTTTTTTTTT